>CAWUPB010001154.1:1200000-1800000 GCA_963924115.1 Dovyalis caffra | reverse complement strand
TCTCCCTAAACTCGAAATTTTTCTTTTTCTTTCCTAAAAATTTCTAGCATGTGGTACATCTAAACGATCCGTACCAAATCATCCATAACTCTTTATATATAGATCTGTAAATAAAGAAACGTTATAAAGAACTAGTAGACATATAAGGAACAACTTTTATTCTTTGAGATTTATCCAGAAATCACTCTAACATCCCTAAATAAATCATGCAAATTTTAGGATTTTCTACCCCTAAAATTTGAAAAATTCTCTTTCAAAATTTTTAAAAGACATTCCTCATCACATATGGTTATCACCAAACCAACCCATCACACATTTATAACCATCCATCATCATACATATACATGGCATACTTACACATTCTAACCTAAAGTTTACCATGAAATACACATCCAACATTCAAAATAAATCCATCATCAAAACATCATAAATCCATCATCAAAACATCATAAATCCATCACCAAACATCAAATTTTTAACATCAACACAAACTACCATAACCACATATTATATGTCTTAAAAAAAATCATAAAATAAAACTGAACATTTAAATTTTTAAGTTATAAATAATGCTAAATGAAACGTACTTACAATGATATGTGTTTGGTTAAGATTTCTTAGCCTTTTTCTTCTCTTTCTCCTTCTTTTCTTTCCTTTATTTTTCTCCTTTCTTTCTTCCCTTTCTTTTTCTCCTTTCTTTCCCTCAAACTCACATTTTTCTCTACTCTTTTTGAAGGGCATGAATTTTTGGCTAAAAAGAATGGAAAGGTTTAATCTTTTCATCCAATTTTGATACTATATTTTTCCTTTTTATTTCTTTTATGTTTAATATGCCAAGTGTCCAAATTTTGTGCTGAAAAAGAAGTCAATTCATAGAGAAAAAAGAGAGGCAAGTTGAAGTGTTTAACCTTCTAAAATTAAGTAAGAAAGTACAAATGGAAATATGGTGAAAGATTTTATGTCACATCACTAACTAAAGAGAGAAAGTAAAAGGTAACTAAACTAACCAACTTCCTAACCTTATTTGGTTAATAAAATTCGACGATGACACTTAAGTGGGACATATTTTTCTCCTGTATGATCATTTTAAATATACATTATGAAAAAATAAATAATGGTTAATTAATTTCTAAAAAAAAATGTATTCCTACAAACAAGTCCATAAACCTTAAATATTCTCATACCAAAATTATAAAAGAAATGGCACACAATTTATCCTCACATAATTATGGATATTTCAAAAGATAATTGGGGTCGAGAATTAAATTTTGGTATGCCAAAAATAAATTAAGAATTGTTTTTTAAACCCAAGCTTCTTAAACTCATCAAATACAAGCTTGACATAAAAATCATAATTGCGACTTAATAGATGTAATTAAAATTATTTCCATACGTATAGCTACGTTAAGCAAGTTCATGGGAGTTACAGGTCATCCCTCTATTGTGATGCATATCTCCTCCTATTTATAGGGAGAGAGTTTCCTTGTCCTCTAAGGACAAGGAAAGGAGCGGCCATGAGTCCATAAAGGACTTTAGGTTGTTGCTTCCTTAACCTCCAAGGATGAGGAGTTATTTTTTATATGTGGACTACTTGATTATTATCTTTAAAACATTCAACCTTATCTAATAAGGTTAATGCTTATCTTTAAAACATTCATCCTTATTCAATAAGATTGATATTTATCCACCCACCAAAATTATCTTAAGGCTTTCAATTAAACATAATGGGCCAAAACTATTTTATCTCAATTAATTTATTTGAGCTATCCGAATAAATATTCTTAGATTATTTTAGCAAGGTCCACATTAGGAAATTTTTTTCCAAAATACCCTTTAACCTAAATTAGGAAACTCCTTTCCTTTTAGGTTCATTATTTCCAAATTTGAAACTAACTTTCAAATTATGAAACTGATTTCTAGAATAGGAAACTTTTCATTTTAGGGAACTTTCCATTTTAGAAACTTTTCATTTTAAGAACTCTTTCTAAAATAGAAACTCTCATAATTGAAAACTTTTTTCAATATCTTTGCTTCTCATTTGTAATGTGAATACTTGAACTTATACGTGTGACTCAATAGACTCCTAAATATGTTGGCAATGTATCAAGAATAAAAGACTCCTCTTTCATCTCTTGATACATAAATTAAGATTGGCCTCTAGCAAGGTATCATGACTACCTAGTTCTCTAGGAGGATTAGTTAATCAATTATTACCTTTCGCTAGCATGGTTATCATACAATTCAGTCCTCATGTCAACTTATCACAATATGATCTCAAACTTAGTTATTAGTCTTGTTTGATTATGATCACATACGTTTTCTTCAATTCCTAAATGTCTTATCTCCTAGAGTAAATCAATTATGCTTTATTAGTGTACTCCTACCGTGGTCATAGATTTCTTGAGTAGACATTTATCGAAGTATAATGTGATAACTCCTTTAGTATACAAGGAATGACAAGTCTTATCTTAGTTATACACCTATCTCTTTTGAATTTCTAGTGCACCCAACGAATCGCTAATATGCAACCCATTAATGGGTCCATTAAAATGAGTGTCAAAGTGCATAAGTCCTCCAATGAGATAACCATGATGACTTCAAGTCTAAGGACCATTTGTACCCATCTTGTATGAGATTCTCATAGACTAAAACCAAATAGGTTCTCACGACGAGTCAAATCCAGGTGACATGTTTTCTAACATAAATCACCTAAGTGCTTATTTTGGCATCACCATGCTAATAGGTGTGAGATCTTCTACTACTATCATATAGTATGAGTATAGCACTAACAAGTCTATCCATATATTTTCAATGCCGATTCTTGACAATACTACAACTTGGGATATTTAATGATATCATTTATGTGCATTAGTGTTTATCTCACATCTTTCGATCAATCACTATTGCAAATGCATATCATAAGGACTTCTATTTAATTCTATTGAATATATAAACAAAAGAATTAATAGAATGACTTCTTAATTATTTTTAAGATAAATAATATTGTGACAACAATGGAGTTATAGCATAAGGAAAGGAACAAAGGTCTTATCAAAGGTCCAAGTCTGTATTGCGACGCTACCATTTGATTAAGGAGATTATCGATCGTGGCCGTATAAGGATAAAAAAGTTCTACACCGATGATAACATAGCAGACCCCTTGAATAAGCTTTGTTCACAGCAAAAACATGAGTCCCTTACTCAATCATCAAGATTAAGCAACATGGCTGGTTGGCTCTAGTGCAAGTGGGAGATTGTTAATTAGGTGCCCAAGATCCAACCATGTATGGATGGGCTTGAGTTAATGTAATATTGCAATACTTGTTGGATCAATAATGCTAGGAACCACTTATAGTCTAGATAAAAATTTACAAATCCAAATAGCACTGCTTAGCGCTTACGCGATTGTAATATATTCAGCCTCGATTGTTGAGTCGACCACTATTTCATGGTTGGAACACTTCCAACTAACGGTGCCACCATTTAATTAGAAAATAAATCCTAACCGTGATTTAAAGTCATCATGGTCGGATTTAAAACTAGCATCCGTGAACCCTTTGATGACTCGTTCATTTCCTCCGTAGACTAGGAAGGCATCCTTAGTTCTTCGTAAGTACTTCAGAATACTCTTCACAACAATTCGAGTGTTTTTTACCTTGATCGGCTTGATATCTACTACATATACTTAAAGCATATGAGACATCAAACTCCTACATAACATAGCATATATGATAGATCCTATGACCGTGCATAGGGAATGCAATTCATCATTTCCCTTTCATTTTATGTGTTGGGACACTCAACCTTAGATAGTTTTATACCATGTGACATTAGAATAAGTCTTCTCTTCGATTCTTCTATACTAAACCTCTTTAGTAAGTGCTTTGGGAAAGACCTAACATTCTTTATGATCTATCTCTATAGTCTTGATTCCTAGAATGTATGCTTGCCTCTCCCATGTCTTTCATGGACAAATTCTTAGATCGCCAATCTTTTATAGGTTACAACATGGTGGTATTATTGCCTATAAGTAAAATGTCATCTACATATAGTACAACAAATACAATTGAGCTCTCACTAACCATTTTGTATACACAAGGTTCATCTTCATTTGATGAAAAATCAAAGTCTTTGATTGTTTCATCAAAATGTTGATTCCAACTCCTAGATGCTCGCTTAAGTCCATAAATGGACCTTTATAATTTACAAATCTTATTTGCATGTCCTTTGGTGACAAAACCATCGGGTTGTGTCATGTACACATCCTCATTTAATTTTTCATTAAGGAAAGCGGTTTTGACATCCATTTGTCATATCTCATAATCATGATATGCGAGCAATTGCAAGCATAATTCGAATAGATTTAACCATTGTGATCTGGTGAGAAAGTTTCATCATAATCAACACCTTGTTTTTGACGATATCCTTTAGCCACCAATCGGCCTTATACGAATGTATATGTCCATCCATGTCAATCTTTTTTTTTAAAGACCCACTTACACCCAATAGGTTTAACACCTTCGGGAGGATCAATCAAAGTCCATACTTGGTTAGTGTACATGGATTGCATTTCGGATTTCATGGCCTCATGCCATTTTTTGGAGTCTATGTCTAACATTGCTTCATAGGTGCTAGGTTCGTCGTCTTGTGTGATAAACACATCTCCATTCGTTGAGACTAAAAAGCCATATCTTTTTGGCTCTTGACAAATCCTCTTAGACTTATAAAATTCTTGTTTATTAGTTTGTGAAGTAGTCACAATGTTTGTAACCTTTCTACTTGGGGTTTCGCTAATGTAGTGTCAATTTATGAGTCTTCTCGAATCTCATCGATTTCAACTTTCCTCCCACTAGTCCTAGCATTTCCAAATTTCTTCTCAAGGAATACGACATGCCTAGCAACAAACACTTTTTGTTTTTGTGGTTGGTAAAAGTAATATCCATTTGTTTCTTTTAGATGTGACAACCTCTTCCCGACCCACTAGCTAATTACCCAAAACAAATGGCTAGGCGAGGAGCGTGTCACGCTAATACGACCGGTTCCCGACTTAACCCCAAACACTATGTGCTCATTCAAGAAGGACTTATTATACAATAAACACATACAAGACAATTTGAATAATATTAACAAATACAACAAAAGAAATTACAAAATTTATTTAAAATACCATTAAAATGTTTATCGAAACCCCAACCCTAAAATTACAATCAAAACAAATTTTGGTACACTTATGTCACACGTAAGCCTTTATAGAGGACCCGAGTAGCATCCTTACTAGTTTGACTCTTTCCTGTCATAACATGAAAACAACAATGGGGTGAGCCGAAGCTCAATAAGTTGGGTTATAGACATGATATGCAAAGAAGTTTTGTTTCCCACTCTACCCATCCATTTTAATTCGGGTACCCTAGGTATAAGCAAGATCATGCATTCTATCTATCGATTATCGTGTTATCACCTACTGCTCTATTACTCTCTCTCGGTGATCCCATTATCACCTACTACTAATAACGAAATTATCCCTCATTGTAGCGTACGGTTAGCGGAATTATCCCTCGCTTAACGATCTTAGTAATAGAGCATGCACATGGTTTCATGTCGTTACCCATTCCATTCAATTTTATTACCAAACCGTATTATCTCACTACTTAAATGATTTTTCTCGACTTCATACCACCCCCAAATGTAAGTAATGCATATGGTATTATGTTTAACACATTCAACTAATTACGTTATCAACATTTTCTTCTCAAACCATTCCCGTGTCCCGACGCACACTTGGGACTTCACAAGTGTTTCATGTACCATTCAAAGTATTCAAAACAAGAATACCAATTCCATTCATTGGTAACATTCATTGCATAAATCTACTTCGTGCTTACGAGTTTTCCTTCTCGTGTACCTAACAAGGCTAGGCTCATATTTTTAGTATATTACTTACTTTACAAGATCGGTTAATCCTAAGGATTTATGTGTGACATACTTAAGCTAAACTCTTGTTTAATCCGAACCTTTAATCTTAGTAGTTGAAGTCGACTCATAATGGGTCTAAGTCTTAATCCTTTTTTTTTAATTCTCTTTCTCCATTACTTCATTTATATGTCTTATAGAAATTGGTCTCTACCTGAGTTCACATTTAATTCTTGATCTCTAATTACACAAAAGGATTCAATGTTAGTCACTTTCTCTCCTAGGCCAAATAGTCCCAAATGAGCGAGAAATTGTTTTTCCATTTCTATGTCAATTCCTTTTTATACTAACTTACCAATAACTTACCAAACCATACTTAGAAGGGTTACCAAGGAGATCTAAACCTTAACATCCACAAAGGAAATCACATTTAGCCATCAAATATCCAATTTTACCTAATGAAGTCCAAAACCTTATTTTTTTTCTTTTAGTTAGGCCGATTGGGTTTTTAAGATGGCCATGGATTGCCTTTTATGTCTAGTGAATATATTTTCACCATAAACTATTAACCCATTCCTAATTGAGTTACCATGATATTCTAGGCCCTTAATTTCCCTAAAAGATCCATTCTTTCCTAATTTTTTCCACTTTCCCAAATGGTTTTAACCTAGAGCAACTTGTAGAAGTGTATTTCTTTCCTTTCCAAGTCATGCTCACCAAATCTAGTTTTAGCTCTAACCAATTCGGTCCATACCCTTTTCTTTTGTTTTTCTTTCCAAACCATCCACACATTTAAACACATCAAACAAAATTTGCATCATAACATAAATACATAGATCCATCACAATTTACCAAACCATAACATCAACACAAATAACCATAGCAACCCATAGCATAATTATTACAACCCATGAAATAAACACTTAAAAAAAATTAACTAAAGACATAAAATAAACTAAAAATGGAACCTACTTACATTGTTTTAATTTCCTAAATGTTGTTTAGGCTTTCCCTTTCTTTCTTTTCTTTCTTCTTTCTTTTTCTTTTCCTTTCCTCTTTCTCTCTTTCCTTGCCGTTTTCTCTCCCTTTTTGTGTACCTATGGGATGCCTAAAATTTTCTTACCATTTTCACTTATTCTATATATATATACATGCTTAAAATCTTAGTACAAATTAAGTGTACAAATTTCTTAATTTAATTTGAGAGAGTGGAAAGTAATTGGTGAGTCAAGAGAGTGAGAGTGGCGGGTTTGATGGGTTTAGGGTGAGTCGGCCTTAATTCATTAATTAAGGGGCCTTATGTGTCCTAAATAATCAGTTAGACTAATTAAGCACCTTAAATAATCTAGTTCAAGTAACTAAAAATCCCTCCCTCTCATATTTTTTAGAAATTCCTAACCTTAAACTCGGAATTCCTTCCCCCAAAAATATTCCAGCAGTGATGCCTCTAAAGCAATCTATACTAAAATGGCCATAAATCTTTATAAATAGGCCTCAAAATAACAAAATATTATAGGGAGTTATTTGAAACATAGATATATAACTTTTATCCTTTAGGATTTGCCCATAAATCACTCTAAGTTCCTTGAATAAATCACACAAAATTCAAACATAATATAGTCCTCAAAACATTGATTTTGCATCTTTGATTTCTTTAATAATTAAACAATCAATCTCAAGCAAAATAAATTTAATTTAACATAAATCATATATTTCAAGAATTAATTTCTCATGGTGTAATGAGAATAATACTTACACTTAATATATGCATATGTACAAATATTTTAATGTGTGTTGCTTTAAGGTGGACGATTTTTATGGGGGTTACATTGGATATCCCATGAATTTGCATTGATTTAGGCTCAAGTTTGTCTCCGTCTAAACATTTGACAAATGCTTCATAGCCTTAAATCTTAAGGAAAGATAAATTTGCTTTCTTTCCTTTCCATATCTCATATGAAGTCCGATCAATAGACTTTGTAGGAACCCGAGTTCAAAATAAGTGTTGTGGTACGGAGCATATATC
The DNA here is from genome assembly GCA_963924115.1 of Dovyalis caffra. NCBI lineage: Eukaryota > Viridiplantae > Streptophyta > Magnoliopsida > Malpighiales > Salicaceae > Dovyalis > Dovyalis caffra. The sequence continues at coordinate 1,792,064 of CAWUPB010001154.1, read as the reverse complement.
ACCAAAATGATATTGGGATATTAGTTTGACTCATCATGGATCGGACCATGTCTAATAGTGTCCTATTTCTCCTTTTGGACACACCATTGATTTGTGGTGTTCTAGGTGGGGTCTATTGTGAGAGAGTCCCATTCTCTTTTAAATGATCTAAAAATTCAATGCTTAAGTATCTCAACCTCGATCTAATCGAAGTGCTTTAATACTTTTGCTAGTTTGTTTCTCGACTTCAAACTTAAATTCCTTGAACTTTTTAAAGGCTTAAGATTTATGTCTCATGAGATATACATAACCAAGACACGATCTATCATCGATAAGGGTTATGAAATAGTCATATCCTCCTCTAGCTTGGGTGGATATGGGCACACATACATCACTATGTATGAGACCTAACGAATCGGTAGCTTTTTCTCCTTTTCTAATGAAAGGGGATTTTGTCATTTTTGAAGCAAACAAGATTCACGGACATCATAAGATTCATAATCAAATGATTCTAAATAACAATTTTTATGTATCATGGATATGCGATTTTCATTTATATGGCCACGCCGACAATGCCATATAAATGTTTTATTTAAATCATTAATTTTTAGTCTTTTAGCATTTAAGTTATATACTTGGTGTGTCTATGTTTAGAACATATAAACCGTTATTCACATTAAGGCTTCCATACAAAACATCATCTTTATAAAAGGAATAACTTTTGTTTTTAAGTAAAAATGAAAAACCATCTTGGTCCAAACAAGAAATGGAAATGATATTCCTAGTTATACTTGGGAATATAATAATAGTTTCGAGTTTAACCACAAGTCTAGATGGAAGTGTTAACTTATAGATGCCTACTGCTAATGCCAAAACTCTTGAACCATTACCCACGTATAAGTCAACCTCACCATAAGTAGTCTTTCTAGCCTCTTTTAGTCCTCTTAAGTCTAGGCAAATATGTGCACCACATCCGAGTATCAAATACCGAAGATATGGGACTAGAATTAGAAAAATTTACTTTAATAACATTAATACTTGAGGTGCTTTGAGAACTCTTATCATGTACCGCTTCATGGTGCTCCTTATCATCTATCGCATAGAGTATTTTTCCACGTTGGAGGAAATTCCTCTCTTTCAATTTTTAGTCAAAGAAGTGTATGTCACTAAAGACATTACTTCCATTAGTCATCGATCTTATTAATGTATTACTAGTCATACTAAGCAACAACCTTGACGGGATAGAAAAGCGTACGATTTGGTTAATTAAATTGTATAAAACAAAGCATAAATTAAAGAAGTAAAATCTATGTTGCTACTACTATTTTCTTTAAGTTCTATAACCTTCAATATAGTACTTAAGAAAACTTCTCGATTCGTTTTCTTAGTGCGTTAGAATCCCATCCTCTAACATGCATTAGCCTTGAGTTATCTCAACAAGCCATACATGTAGGATTAGGTAGGTAACTCCTTACCAATTACATCTAATGTAATTCCTAATTCCATTGGTAGGATAACTCTTTATTTTTAACATATTTTATATGAATACCAATCCTTACTAACAAGTTTATTGGATTTTGAGTTATCTCAACAAACCCAATAACTCATTTAAGTTAGACCCAACATTTGAGGTCATCGCATGGCCCTTGATTTGTTTCCTTGGAGGAAGAAGTGACCTTGCGTTATCTCAACAAGCCAACAATGACCAAGAGAATTCTCACCTTATAATGTTGGAAAGCATTTAACTTAATATTTTATTTGAAGGATTTAAAAAGGTTAGTCTCATCCTAGCATGCATACTAAACGAGTAATCATATTATTCCTAATCATGCATACTAACAAAGATCTCATCACATTCATACATTTCATGCATGACTTAAGGACCGATGAATGGTAATGGATTTCTAGTCCTAGCCCCTCAAGCCACGGGGAGACTAATGGGTCAATTTCGATGTGAAAAATTATTACAAATTCTTCATGAATGTCTTCATTCCTTGACGTCTCCTCCTTTGTATCTATTCTATTTTCTATCTACTACTTTTACATTTATCCAAAATAAAAAACCTCGAGTTCCATTCAAGGGGATTAAGATGAGAAAAAAATACAATAGAGTAAAAGAGAATGCGGGACACGCAAGTCCTATTTATCAAAAAAAATAAAATACCAAGCATTCATAAAATGAGGTCGACTCATCCATACCATTCACTCATGCTTCAATCACATTGATACATGGCATACTTGAGAAATAATTTCATTATTAAAATGATTATAAATTTATAGTTTTGGTCATTTAATAAATTTATCAAAATTTTTCTAAATTTTAATTTTAAAACTTTTTGGGCCTTGGGCTCACTTTGGGCCCACGAGCTTTAAGGCCTCGAGGATTCATGGGTTTTAAAGACCAAACCCTTCGGTTCACGTGCATCCGCTCATAGTGCTTGGCCTATACACCTATTGTGCTACCTCGCAAGGCCGCGCGCTGCCTAGCGCTCCTAGCACGCACTCGACGTGCTGCCCGGTAGGCCTATAGCACGCCTACCGCGTGCCTAGTGCACTCCCGGAAAGGCGAGTCACTGTCGTGTGCTTGGCGCATTGCTCGGTAGCCCTATAGCCTACCTAGCATGCTTAGCCTCGCCTAGCAGGCTAGGCCACTATCACACGCTTAGCATGTGCTTGGAAGGCAAAGCCACTATCGCGAGCCTAGCGTGTGCTTGATAGGTAAAGCCACTCTCCCTCTCTATATCTCTCTATTTATCTCTTTCTAGCCATCTTCATACCTTTCTTCCTCTCCCTCTCCATCTCTCTCTTTCCCCCTCTCCTTCGACCTCTCTTTCCTTCTTTTTCTTCTACCTTTCTCGCTCATCTATTTTCCCTCTCTTCATTTATCTCTCTCCCTATCTCACTCTCTCTCACCCTCTCTATCCTTCTCTTTCTGTCTCCTTCTATTTCTTCCCCCTCTCTTCCCCTCTCTCCCTCTCTCTCCTTCTCTCTTTCCTTATCTCTTCCTTTGTCTCCCTCTTAACCTCTCTCTTCCTTTATCTCCCACTCTCCTTCTTTCTCCCTCTATCCCTCTCTAGCTCTATCTCCCTCTCCCTCTCTAGCTATCATTCTCCCTTTCTATCTCGTTTTGTCCTCTCTCCAACGACCTCTCCCTCTCCCTTTCTCTATCTCTCTCTCTCTCACTCTCTCTCTTTTCCCTTCTCCCTCTCTATCTCCTTCCCCCTCTACGTCTTCCACTCCCTCTTTCTTCCTCTCTCCCTCTCTCACACTCTCTCACTTTTTCTCTCTCTTCCTCTCTCCTAACTCGTCCCTACTCTTTCTCTCCGTCTCTCACGCTCGCTCTCTCTCACTCTCTCTATCATCTTTTTTCTTACTCTATCTCTCTCAAATTCTCTCTCCACTTCTTTTTATCTCTCTATCCTTCTCTCTCTCCTCATCCTCCCTCTCTCCCCTTTCCTCTCTCTCTCCTTATCTTCCTCTTTCTTACTCTCTCCCTCTCTCTCCCCTTCTCACCTTTTTCTCTCTCTCACTCCTTCCCCGCTCAATCCATATCTCTTTCCCTCATCTCTCACTATCTCCTAGTCTCTCTTTCTCTCTCTCTCCTTATCTCTCACTTTATCCCTATCGCCTTCTCTTATTCTCTCTCTCCCTCTTTTTCCCTCTCTTTCTCAAGCTCTCTTTATCCCTCTCTTTCTCAAGCTCTCTTTATCCCTCTCTTTCTCTCTCTTACCCTCTCTCTCACCCCTTCCCTCTCCCATTCACCCTCTCTCCCCCTCACTCTTTATCTATCTTTCTCACTCCCTCTCTTTCCCTCTCACCCTCTCGCTCCCTCACTCTCTATCTCTCTCTATCTCCCTCTTCCTCTCCCTCTCTCTATCTTCCCCTCTCTCTCCTCCCTCTCCCCCTCTCCCTCCCACTTCCTCTCCTTATCTCTCTTCTTTTCTTCCTCGCTCCCCTTTCCTCTTTCTTCTTTGTCTCTCTCTTTTTTCCCTCCCTCTATCTCTCCCTCGTCTCACCTTCTCCCTCCTCCTCTTAATCCCCCTCTCTTTGCCTCTCCCTCTTTCTCTATTTTTCTCTCCCAATCTCCCTATCTTCTTCTCTCTTCCTCCCTTTAACTCCTTGTCTCTCTTCACTCGCTTATCTATCTATCTTTCTCTCCCTCTCTCTCATCCTCCCTCACACATTCTCTCCTTCCATCCTTCTTACCCTTTCTTTCTCCCTCCCTCTCTATTTCTCTCCCCTTCTCTTCTTCTCTTTCTCTCCTCCCTTTCCCTCGAGAATTGGCCGGTAGCTATGATTAGCCAAGCATGTTCACACATACCTAGCTCGTGGGCAATGCCTAGCAATACCCTAGGCTAGATGATTGGCCAATACCTTATAAAAGCTAGGCTCCCTATAGTCTAGTGCCCATCACTAGCTCGGCACTTAGTACGTATATGCCTGGCCTAGGTAGGCCTTGCCCATGCACACACCTAGCGCACGTTTGACATGCATAAGGCATGTTTTGGCTTCACCTTAGCCCTAGCACATGCCCAACACACACCTATCATCTAGCAAGCCTAGCACGTGATTGGCCTCGCCTAGCAGGCATGGGGTGCGTTTGGCTTGCTCGTGCACCTTGCATATGGTCGGCCATAGCCTAGAGGGCCTGCCATTCATGAGGCATGCCTACCTAGTGCATGATTGGCTTTGCTTGGAGACTTGGCATACACGAGGCATGCTTAACCCGTCACATGCCTTATGGATAACTAGCCTAGCATGCTCGAGGCACATCTAGCTCGTCCGTTAGTGTTGGTACCCAAGATCTAGCCATGTTTGGATGGGCCAAAGATAATGTACTATTGCATCATTTATTTTAATAATAGAAAAAAATTCATGCTATTAATTCTTATGTTTACATGTTGATAAATTTAGTAGAATTAGATAGAAGTCCTTATGATATGCATTTGCAATAGTGATTGATTGAAAGATGTGAGACAAACACTAATACACATAAATGATATCCTTAAATATCCTAAGTCACAAGCATCATCAAGAATGGACATAGATGATATGCGGATAGACTTATGAGTGCTATACTCATGCTATATGACGAGTAGTAAGAGATCTACACCTATTGGCATGGTGATGCTAAAGCTAGCACATAGGTGATTAATTTTAGAGAACATATCACTAGACTTGACTCACCATGATAGCCCATTTGGTTTCATTCTATGAGAATCTCATACGAAATGGGTACAAATGACCTTTATACTTGAAGTTATCACGGTTATCTCATTGGAGGACTTATGCACTTTGATGCTCATTCCGATGGACTCATTCATAGGTTGCACGTGGGTTATTCATTGGGTGCACTAGGAATCCAATGGAGATAGGTGTACGATTGAGATAGGACATGTCATTTCTTATATGCTAAAGGAGTTATCACAATGCACTTCGATAAATGTCTAGTCAAGAAATATGTGGCCATAGTAGGAGTACACCAATAGAGCATAGTTGGTTTACTCTAAGAGCTAAGACATTTGGGAATCGAAAAAAACTTATGTGGTCATAATCAAACAAGACTAATAACCAAGGTTGAGATCACACTATGATAAGTTGATATGAGAACCGAATTGGATAGTAACCATGCTCCCGAAAGTAATAATGGATTAACTAATCCTCCTAGAGAATTAGGTACTCATGATGCCTTGCTAGATGCCAATCTTGATTTATGCATCAAGAGATGAAAGAAGAGTCTTTTATTCTTGATACATTACCAATATATCTAGGAGCCTATTTGGTCAAATGCATAAATTCAAGTATTCACATTACAAATGAGAAGAAAGACATTGGAAAAAGTTTCCAATTATGAAATTTTTCTATTTTAGAAAAAGTTTCCTATTTTAGAAATCGATTCCTAATTTGAAAGCTAGTTTCAAATCTAGAAATAAATAACGAAAAAGGAAAAGAGTTTCCTAATTTAGGTTAAAGGGTATTTTGAAAAATTATTTCCTAATGTAGACCCCGCCAAAATAACCTAAGAATATTTATTTGTATAGTCCAAATATATTAATTGGGCTAAAATAGTTTTGGGCCATTATGTTTAATTGAAAACCTTAAGATAATTTTGATGGGAGGAAAAACATCAACCTTATTAGATAAGGATGAATGTTTTAAAGATAAACATTAACCTTATTGGATAAGGTTAAATGTTTTAAAGATAATAATCAAGTAGTCCATATATAAAATAACTTCTCATCATGGAAGGATAAGGAAGCAACAACCTAGAGTCCTTTATGGACTTATAGCCACCCATCTCCTTATCATTAGAGGACAAGGAAACTCTTCCCCTATAAATAGGAGTATAGGTGCGGCATAGAAAAAGATAACCTAAAAAGAGTTTTTTTGGCAAGCAAAATTATGAGATAATAATTCGACCAATAAAAGAAAAGAAAAAGGGAAAAATTGATGAGCCCTAAAAATTATCTCTAGCACATGGCCAAAAGAGAAAAAAGGGAGAAAATATTTTTCTCCTATAACCCTTGCAAGAAATAATCTTACCATCTTCTTTAAGGTTGTCCCAAAATTGCTCGGGATTGATTTGTAGAGGAAATACTTAATTAGAACAGTGAAGCTAGAACCTCATTAATTCCGAGTGCTTCTTCATACATACTTGGGCTGCGTGGATCACCAATAGAGGCCGGACACTTGGATGGCTAATCAAAGAGAAAGAATTTATATCCGTGCTACAAGAGGTAATCCTTTACTATTAGTTTATTATTCATATATATATGATTAGTAGATTCAATGGCATGATCTTGGGCCCTTAGATGGAGGAAATGTTTTATTTATTTTGCACCTACATAGGAAGTATGGTCCTTTAATTGGTATTAGAGCTTTCGTTGAATCTTTGATCTGTTTGATTGGTTAATTATGATTAACTATATAAATAAGATATGCCTAATTATAAATCTTATGTTTTTTGTATTTTATATAAATATGAAACTAAAATTTTATGATAAAATCGGTAAGAGCACGTGAGGTCAACATTGGACGTCAACCTCGCGTATGTGGCGAGTGCTACTACCAACAAGCACACTATGCGCACGAAGGCGGGTGGGCGGCTCGGCAAGCGCATGCCGGGCATGCGACGAGCAAATTGCCGGCTCGCCATGCCGTATGGTAGGCCCACGGTAGTGCCCTAGCCTACCGAGTCATGCGTTAGTGGCCCGACCTTCTAGGCACACGTTAGGCAAGCGCTAGGCGTGCCGCAAGCCTACCAAGCCGTACTCTAGGTGCATAGCAGTGGCCAAGCCTACTTGGTAGCACACTAGGCGCATGAAAATGGCCGGGCATTATGAGTTGATGCACGTGAACCGAAGGGTTTGGTCTTCAAAACTCGTGAACCCTCTAGGCCTAAAAACCTATGGGCTCAAAGTGGATCTAAAGGCCTAAAATTTTTTTAAATGACCAAAACTATAGATTTATAATCATTTTAAGAATGAAATTCTAGCATGAGTATGTCATGTATCAATGTGATTGAAGCATGGGTGAATGGTATGGATGAGTCAACCTAGTCTTATGAATGTTTGGTATTTTTTCGATAAATAGGACCTCCGTGTCCTACCTTCTCTATTACTCTATTGTATTTCTTTTCTCATCTTACTCCCTTTGAATGTAACTCAAGGTTTCTTATTTTGAATAAATTAAAAGTAGAAGATAGAAAATAACATAGATATAAAAAGGGAACGCCAAGGAATGAAGACATTCATGAAGAATTTATAATAATTTTTTAACTAGGAATTGATCCACTAGTCTCTTTGTGGCTCGAGGGAGCTAGTACTAGAAATCCTTTACCATTCACCGATCATTGAGTTATGTATGAGATGTACGAATGTGATGAGATAAATGTTAGTATACGTGATTAGAAATAATGTGATTATTGTTTAGTATGGATGCTAGGATGAGACCAACCTTATTAAATCCTTCAAATAAATATTAAGTTAAATGCTTTCCAACATTATGAGGTGAGAACTCTCTTGGTCATTATTGGCTTGTTGAGATAACCGAAGATCACTTATTCCTCGAGGGAAACAAATCATGGGCCATGCAATGATTCCGAATGTTAGGTCTAACTTAAATGAGTTGTTGAGTTTGTTGAGATAACTCAAGGTACAATAAACTTGTAAGAAAGAATTGGTATTAACATAAGATGTGATAAAGACAAGGACTTGTTATACCAATGGAATTAGGAATTACATTACATGTAATTGGTAAAGAGTTACCTACCTAATCCTTCACGTATGGCTTGTTGAGATAACTCAAGGCTAATGCATGTTAGAGGATGGGATCCTAACCCACTAAAAAAATAAATCAAAAGGTTTTCTCGACTACTATATTGAAGGTTATGGAACTTGAAGAAAATAATGAGAGCAAACATAGATTTTAATTCTTTAATTTATGCTTTATTTAGTTTTATGCAATTTAATTATCTAAACCGTATGTTTTTCTATCTTGTCGGATTGCACAGTATGACTAGTAACACATCGATATGATCGATCATTGATGGACGTAATGCCTTTAGTGGCAATAAATTCTTTAACCGGGAAATCAATTTGAGGATAGTCCTCCAACATGAGAAAGTTCTCTATACGATAGAGAAAGTTCTTCCGGATGAGCCTTCTCAATTCAAGTCGAAGCTCATGAAGTATGAATCAAACATAGAGATAATGCGATCACTACTCGGAGCATCATGCTTGATGCTATGACATTGGAGCATAGGTGCCAATATAGAAGCTCACAAGCTTTTGATATCATAGCAAAGCTCAAGAGCTTATTTGAGAATAATATTTGGCATAAGCGCTATGAGATAGTAAGGAAGCTCTTTAGGGCTAGAATAGATGAGGGATCCAATATCAAAAAGCATATCACCGAGATGATAGGCTATATTGATCGACCGGCCGAACTTGAAGTAGGAATGGATGCTAAATTATCCATTGATCTAGTATTGCAATCGTTTCCCAATAGCTTCGGACGGTTTATCATGAGCTTCGAGCATGATGCACGTGCAAAAGACTTTTGGAAAGTTATTGTCCATGCTAAGGGATGTTCAACATGAAATTAACAAGAAAAACAAAAGTTATGTACTTCTAGTTAATGAGGAAAAAATGCAATAAAGGGCAAGAAAAAGCCCAAAAAAAAAAGAAGTCTTCAACTCGCACCTACTTAGAGGAGTGAAAAAGGATGAGGATTAGAATAGCTCAAAGGATGCAATTTGCTTTCATTGCAATAAGAAGGGGCATTAGAAGCGTAATTGCAAGGAGTTCTTAAAAGGGGAGCAAAAGAAGAGTTCTACCACCACCTTTGGTAATTATGTTTTTAATGCTAATCCTTTTATTTCTAAATTCCACCTCATGAGTATATGATACTTAATGTGGTGCTTGCATTTTTGAAATGTATAGGAGCTTAGAAAAATAAGAAAGATAATGGATCAAAGAGTTAGTCTATTAGATGTCGGTATTTATGAGCTAGCACTACTATGTTGGGATGTGCTACGACTCAATCATTATTGTTTTAGTTGAGACTAAAGATTTTATTTCCATTTCTTATTTTGAATAAGTGTTTGATTTTTAAGAATAATAGTTATTTTTAAGAATGAGGTTTGATGGAAATATTTTGATAGTGATTATATGTGTTAAACATGACTCCCAAATGTATAACATAAATACCGGAAGACTCAAATGATCTAAATAAACATTAATTAGTAAGAACCATCAAACTTATTCATATAACCAAGAATCCCATATCCAACCTACTTATGTAAAAGGATATTTATAATCATTGGATGATGTCTAAGGAAACTTATTTACTTGACATAAGGACATGTATCCCTTTTTAGTTTAAAAGGAAAAAGAGTTACTAATCAATATAGTCCTTATACATAGAGATGTATATGGGCTATGTTCACCATGCAAGAAGAGAACATCCTTGTCACATAACCATTAATGATAGCGGATCATGTTATGGTTATAAGACACAAGTCCAAAACATTTAAAATGTTTTAAAAGTTTAGATTTTAAAAGTCATGAGATGAACTAGCAAGAGTTTTAAAGCATCTCGATTAGATTAAGGAGTTGAATACTTAAATGCTAAAGTGCTAGATCACCTAAAAAAGAATGAGATTCTCTATGGACATCACATGTTAGACATGATCAGTCCATAATGAGTCAAATTAATTTCCCTAATTATGAATGAATATTCCTTACTTTGACCTTTGAACGAATAGGATTCTAATCTATTGCTATAGATCACATATGAGATATGGGAAGGGAAAGAAAATGAATTAGTCTTCCGTTAAAGATTTAAGGCTATAAAGTGTACATCAAAAGGTTTGACAAAGATAAAATGAAGCCTAAAATCAATAAAGTGTTAGATTGTGAGATACCGTAAAGTAAGATTAGGATATAAATATCTTACCACTAGAACAAAGTGTTGTTCCTTACTAAGCATACTATGTTCCTTAGAATGGAATTTGTGGATGCTAGAAACAGTAGGAGAAAATTTGAACTCAATAAGATTTAGGTAGACTCACAAATTAACACTTTAATAAAAAAATCTTGAAGTAGAGTAATTACAAAGAGTTGTAACACTCTCACAAATAAAACAAAAGAATTTCATGAGTTTAAAAGAAATTCATCACAAAGCAAAAGGATATGATCTTCACATCTTGACACATGGTGATGTGAGCCTTAAAAGGGATGACAAAGCTAATACTTATGAAATGACAATATAAGACATTGATTCCTATAAAAGGTAAATAAAAGGGATGTGTATTTGGCACACCCTAATTTTTTCCAAGGACATGCAAATAAGATTTGCAAAATGCTAAGGTCTATTAATAGACTTAAGAATGCATCTAGGAATGTAAGTTGACATTTATGAAATGATCAAAGAGTTTGCTTATTCATCAAAAGAAAGACAAATCTTGTATATATAAGAAGTTAGTGGAATTCTACTAGTCATGGTTATTTGATACAAAATCACACCTCAACCATAACATCATGTTGCAAACAAGAGATTAGGGAATCTAGAAAAAATTTCCTTAGGATGACATTTGAGAGGAACCTACAATCTAAAGAGTATAGCTCTTTAGAGATAGATCACTTAGGATGTGAGGAGTCTCCCAAGGTAGTTACAATGACATGTTTAGTATAGAACAATCAAAGAAGGTTTTGTTCTAATGTCATATAGCTTGATGACCAATAACAAAAGATCCATAGCATAAGCTAAGGAACTAAAGTCTCATCAATGGTCCAAGAAAGCACTACAATGCTATTATTAGTATTGGTGCTCAAGATCTAACCATATTTAGATGGGCTTATGTTAATATGCTATTACATCATTTAGTTTAATAATAATAAAGAAGTCATTCTATTAATTCTTATGTTTACATATTGATAAACTCGGTAGAATTAGATAGAATTCCTTATGATATATATTTGCGGTAGTGATTAATCAAAAGATGTGAGACAAACACTAATGCACATAAATAATATCATTAAATTTCCTAATCGTAGAATCATCAAGAATGGACATTGACAATATGCGGATAGACTTGTGAGTGTTATGCTTATGCTATATGATAACAGTAGGAGATCTCACACCTATTGGCATGGTAATGCCAAAGCAAGCACCTAGGTGATTTATGTTAGAGAACATATCACTAGACTTGACTCACTATGAGAACACATTTGGTTTTAGTCTTGAGAATCTCATACGAGATGGACCCAAATGGTCCTTAAACTTAAAGTCATCATGTTTATCTCATTGAAGGACTTATGCATTTTGACACTCGTTTTGATGGACCCATTAATAGGTTACACATGGGTAATTTGTTAGGTGCACTAGGAATCCAATGGAGATAGATATATGGCTAAGATAGGATATGTCATTCCTTGTGTGCTAAAGGAGTTATCATACTACACCTTGATAAACATCTGCTTAAGAAATCTGTGGCCACAGTAGGAGTAAATAAATAGAGCATAGTTGGTTTACCCTAAGAGTTAAGAAATTTGTGAATTGAAAAAAACTTGTGTGATCATAATCAAACAAGACTAATAACCAAGTTTGAGATCACACTCGGGATAAGTTGACATGAGACTAAATTGTATGATAACCATGCTCGTGAAAGGTAATAATGGATTAACTAATCCTCCTAAAGAACTCGGGTAGCCATGATGCTTTGCTAGAGGCCAATCTTGATTTATGTACCAAGAGATGAAAGAAGAGTCTTTTATTCTTGATACATTGCCAGCATATCTAGGAGCCTATTAAGTCACACACATAAGTTCAAGTATTCATATAACAAATGAGAAGCAAAAATATTGAAAAAAGTTACTATTTATGAAAGTTTCTTATTTTTGAAAGAGTTTTCAAAATGAAAAGTTTCCTAAAATGGAAAATGGAAAGTTTCCTACAATGAAAATTTCCTATTTTAGAAATAGGTTTCCTAATTTGGAAGTTAGTTTCAAATTTGAAAATAAAGAACCTAAAAGGAAAAGAGTTTCCTAATTTAGGTTAAAGGGTATTTCGGGAAATTATTTCCTAATGTGGACCTTGCCAAAATAATCTAAGAATATTTATTTGGATAGTCCAAATAAATAAATTAAGATAAAATAGTTTTGACTCATTAGGTTTAACTAAAAGCCTTAAGATAATTTAGGTGGAAGGATAAACATCAACCTTATTGGATAAGGATGATTGTTTTAAAGATAAACATCAAATAGTCTATATATAAAATAACTCCTCATCCTTGGAGGATAAGGAAACAATAACTTAGAGTCATTTATGGACTCAAAGCTGTCACTTTCTTTGTCCTTGGAGGACAAGGAAACTCTCCTCATATAAATAGGAGGAGAAGGAAGGCAAAAGAAGAGAGATGATAAAAATAGAGAATTTCATCCAAAAAAATAGTTAGGAAAAAATTCAGCTAGCCTCCAAACAAAAGGAGCACATGGCCAAGAGAGAAAAAGGGGAGAAAATAGTTTTCTCCTAAAACCTTTGCAAGAAATTCTTATACGCTCCCCTTTAAAGTTATTGTAAAGCTTCTCGGGATTGATTTCTAGAGGAAATACTTAATCGAAAAGGTGGAGCTATCACCCCACTAATTTTTAGTGGTTCTTTGTGAATATTTGGGTCGCGTGGATCATTAATAGAGGTCGGATACTTAGACAACTAATTGAAGAAAAGAAATTTAGATCTACACTACAAAAGGTAATCCTTTACTTTTATCTTATTATTCATGTATGAATGATTAGTAGATTCAACGACATGATCTTCGGCCCTTAGATGGAGGAAATTTTATTTATTTATTCTATAGCTCTATAGGATGCATGATCCTTTAGCTATCACTTGGTTATAGAGATAAAAAGGTTTTGGAAGCATAAAGATAGAAAAGAACCATACTACGATAACATAGTTTACCTCGGACTAAGCCTTTATCATAGCCAAAGCATCCGTGCAAGTGAGAGATTGTTAGTTTTGGTGCCCAAAATCCAACCATGTTTGGATGGGCCCAAGTTAATGTACCATTGCATCATTTATTTTAATAATAATAAAGAAGTCATTTGATTAATTCTTATGTTTACATGTTGATAAATTCAGTAGAATTAGATAGAAGTCGTATGATATGCATTTGCAATAGTGATGGATCGAAAAATGTGAGACAAACACTAATGCACATAAATAATATCATTAAATGTCCTAAGTTGTAGCATTGTCAAGAATAAATATTGATAATATATGGATAGACTTATGAGTGCTATGCTCATGCTATATGATAGCACTAAGAAATCTCACACCTATTGTATAGTGATGTCAAAGCAAGCACTTAGGTGATTTATGTTAGAGAACATATCATTGGACTTAACTCGCCATGAGAACCGATTTGGTTTTAGTATATGAGAATCTCATATGAGATGGGTACAAAAGGTCTTTAAACTTGAAGTCATCACGGTTATCTCATTGGATGACTCATGCACTTTGATGCTCGTTTCAATGGACCCATTAATGGGTTGCACGTGGGTGATTCATTGGGTGCACTAGGAATGCAATGGGGATAGGTGTATGAATGAGATTGGACATGTCATTCCTTGTATGCTAAAGAAGCTATCACATTGCTTTTCGATAAATGTCCGCTCAAGAAATGCTGTGGTCATAGTAGGAGTACACCAATAGAGCATATTTGGTTTACTCGAAGAGCTAAGATATTTGAAAATCAAAGAAAACTTATGTGATCATAACTCGAACAAGACTAATAACAAAGTTTGAGACCAAACTATGATAAGTTGACATAAGGACTGAATTGTATGATAACAAAGCTCATGAAAGGTAATAATGGATTAAGTAATCGTCCTAGAGAATTGGGTAGTCATGATGCCCTCTAGAGGCCAATCTCGATTTATGGATCAAGATATGAAAGAGGAGACTTTTATTTTTGATACATTTCTAATATATCTAGAAGCCTATTGAGTCACATGCATAAGTTCAAGTATTGGCATTACAAATGAGAAGCAAAGATATTTGAAAAAGATTTCTAAAATGGAAGTTTTCCAAAATGGAAAGTTTCCTAAAATAAAAAGTTTCCTATTTTAGAAATCTGTTTCCTAATTTGGAAGTTAGTTTCAAATTTAAAAATAAAAAACCTAAAAGGAAAGGAGTTTCTTAATTTAGGTTAAATGGTACTTTGGAAAATTGCTTTCCAATGTGGATCTTGCCAAAATAATATAAGAATATTTATTTGGATAGTCCAAATAAATTAATTTGGGTAAAATAGTTTTGGCCCATTATGTTTAATTAAAAGCTTTAAGATAATTTTGATGGGAGGATAAACATCAATCTTATTGGATAAGGATGAATGTTTTAAAGATAAATATTAATCTTATTGGATAAGATTGAATGCTTTAAAGATAATAATCAAGTACTTCACATATAAAATAACTACTCATCCTTAGAGGATAAGGAAGCAACAACTTAAAGTCCTTTATGGACTCATTGCCGCCCTCTTCTTGTCCTTGGAGGACAAGGAAACTCCCCCTATAAATAGGAGGAGAGGTGCGGCATAGAAAAAGAGGACCTAAAAAGTGTATTTTAGGCCAAACAAAATTGTGAGACAATAATTCAGCCAATAAAGGAAAAGAAAAAGGAAAAATTTGACCGAGTCCTAAAAAATTATCTAGGGCACACGGCCAAGAGAAAAAAAGGGAAAAAAATAGTTTTCTCCTAAAACCCTAGCAAGAAATAATCTTACCATCTTCTTTAAGGTTGTCGTAAAATTACCCGGGATAGATTTGTAGAGGAAATACTTAATCGGAAAAGGTGAAACTAGCATCTCATTAATTTTGAGTGCTTGTTTGTGCATGCTTGAGTCTGTGTGGATCGCCAATAGAGGTCGAAAACTTGGACGGCTAATCAAAGAGAAAGAATTTATTTCTACACTACAAGAGGTAATCATTTACTTTTAGGTTATTATTCATATATTTATGATTAGTAGATTCAACAACATGATATTGGTCCCTTAGATGGTGGAAAAGTTTTATTTATTCCACACCTCTATAGGTGCATGATCCTTCACTATCATACACCCAACACACGTGACCAGACCTTTTAACTTTGTTACGTATGAAAGCATAAACATCCAACATTGGTCTTCCACACCCTACTCCTTTTAAGCCAAAAAATAAGTTTTAAAAAATATATAAAATGCTGAAAAACAAAGCATACAATTAAAGATTCAATAGAGGCTTTGATACAAATGGAAGGATCGGGCATCCTATGGAGGTGCAAAAAAAAAAAAAAAATTTTCCTCCATCTAAGGTTCTCAAGATCAAGCCATTGAATCAACTAATCATACATACATGAATTATAGTATGAGTAAAGGATTAACTCTTGCAATGTAGATTTAGCTTTTACAAAAAATAATCTTTTAAGTGTCCGACTTGTATCGATAATCCATGAGGTCCAATCAACGACACAATAAGCACTCGAAGTTGTAGAGTGCTAGCTCTACCTTTTTCAAACTTGTTTAATATTTTTCTCCTTAAAAATCTATCCAAGGATATTTTACAACAATCATAATTTAGAGGAAGAGAGGTGGCATGCTTTTTGGAAGGAGAAAATTATTTTCTCCGTGTATGTCTAGCTCTTGGTTCCCTTTTTTCCACACCTCTCATTCTATTTTTTGGGCGGTGTCTTCCTTATCCTCTACGGACAAGGAAATGGAGGAAATAAGTCTAAAAAGGACTTTAGGTTATTTTTTTCCTAGTCCTCCATGGATTAGGAGTTACAATGTATGAGGGCTTTTTGATCTTTTCCTTATAAACCATGATCCTTATCCAATAAGGTTCATGTTTATCTCCCCATCAAAATATCTTGTTGGCTTTTAAATTAAACCTATTGGCCCAATTAATTACCAATTCATTTGGACTCTAAAAATAAATTGGGTTAGATATTTTTAGGTGGCCCACATTAAGAAATAATTTTCTAAATTACCCTTAAACTTAAATTAGGAAACTAATTTCATTTTTAGGTAACTCATTTCTAAATTTTGAATTAACTTCCAAATTTTAAAAATTTTCATTTTTGAAAACTTTTTGAAAAATAAGAAATTTTCAAAATTTGAAAATCTTTTCCAAAATCTTTGCTTCTCTTTTATTATATGGATGCTTAAACTTATGCATGTGACTCAATAGACTTTTAGATATATTGGCAATGTATCAAAAATAAAAAATACCTTTTTTATCTCTTGATAAATAAATCAAGATTAGCCTCTAGCAAGGCATCATGACAACCAAATTCTCTAGAAGGATTAATTAATCCATATTATCTTTCATGATCATGGTTACCAAACAATTTAGTCCTTATGTCAAATCTATCATACTCGTGATCTTCAATTTAGTTATTAGTTTGTTTAATTATGATCAAATAAGTTTTTTTCGATTCCTAAATGTCTTATCTCATAGAATAAACTAACTATACTTCATTGGAATACTCTTATTATGGCCACAGATTCTTTGAGTAGGCATTTATTGAAGTAAAATGTGATAACTTCTTTAGCATAAAAGAAATGACATGTCCTAACGTAATCATCTACCTATCTCTTTTAGATTCCTAGTGCACCCAATAAATCACCTACGTGCAACCCTTTACTAGGTCAATTGAAATAAGTGTCAAATTACTTAAATTCTCTAATAAGATAACTATATGACTTCAAGTCAATGGATTAGCCTAATAAACATTTTTTCTAATGACTAATTAACATATACCTTAACATCTAGATTAGCCCAATAATTGCAAAGTGCTTTCCAATAATCTTCCGTCAAGTTCTTGATATTAGGCTTATTTTCTTTCACCTCCTCAATTGAGATGAACTTTTTGAAATGTTTGTGCAAGAGATACCATGCATTCATAGATTGATTCTTCAACAAGTCTTTAATTTTTCCTTTAACAAAGTCATCATTAATATCCTCCACTTCCATATACATCTATATAAGTGGAAAAAAAAATTGAATTTGAGATTACAACTAGGATATTCGAGTGCATGGATCTCCTTAGAAATGAATTTTATATTAGAGCTAAAGAGTACTTACAAACCAATTTCATATTTAGAGACAATAGTGCTTACATTAAGGTAATCCAATGCAAGGTTCAAATCTGCTACGTTCATGTCCTTCCATTTAGTCGACACTTGAATACATTACCGAGAAATGAATCTCAACCGATTTGATAACTTGGCGACCGAGTCCTATTTAGTGGTCTTCCCATATATCAATATTAACTTTTAGCCTTTTCTTAATTGATTTGTTCAACTTTTGTAGTCCTTTACCTTTTATGCCCTCACGTTTTGTTTTGATTAAGTTTGAAGCTACAATGATAGCGAAAAGATAAAAATATTTCTTAATAATGTCATTAATAAAAGAATAGATACCTATAAACGATTAAAAATAACATAAATATGTAACTTGAACTATTATTGGACTAGGCAAAGTGGCGAGCCTCAACATTTGATGTTAGGAAAACAACGGGAAGAGGTAGTCTTTGTTCATGTTGGGGAACATCTTGTGAAGTGTTAGCTTTCAAATTAGTTGAAGAAGATGCAACATTATGAGTTACTCGTGAAGGACTAGCTATTGCAGAAGATGAACCATTATGAGCTACTAGTGAAGGATTATCTACTGCAGCTTTAGAGGCTTGAGTGCAAGGTTGTAACACCGAAACCATCACGTGACACACTTGATGAACCCCATAGCATAGAAAATCCTAGTTAAGCAAGAATCAATAAATAATAATTAATTATTAATTTACATCAATAAAATATTTTTAAAGGAGGAATTGTAATTACATGAATTATCAATCATTAGAATCATCGAAGCAATTGTTTTCCTCATCACTAAAATAATTAATTAAAGTATCATCCTCTTCTTCGGTTTGATCGAAACAAAGTTATCATCTTCTTGCATAACTCTTTTGCTACTTTCTATAACATTGGCTTCAAGAACTTCGAGTCCACATCATCTCTATACAATAAAGCTATGTTTGAATCCATAATGATATCAACATCTACACTATCTTGCATTTCATTATCTTGATATATTTCATCATTAAAGACTGATAGTTCGTCATCATCCCTTATCCGACCTTGTAATATAAGCACATCGAACACATTCCTATGCTTAAATTGTTGTACTACTCGCCAATTGTTTCCTAACTTTATGTCATGAACATGGAAAATTTGTTTGACTTGTGAAGCTAACACGTAAGGCTAATCTTCATACCAAGTTCGAGAACACATTGACACTTGTAAATTTACCATCTACATGTATGCTTGATTTTTTTCTATTAAGATCAAACCAATCCCACCTAAAAATCACAACTCTTCTATTTTTTATATAGTCCAACTCTATAATATTAGTAAGCATCCCATAAAAAGTGACCATATAGTCATAATGATTTACTTTTACTACCACACCACTATTTTGGCTTCTAAGTCATCCATCACAATTTTTGTTATGAATCTAACCCCATTAACAATGCAACCATTATATTTCTTTACAAAAACTTGAGGTCCGTATGCTAATGAATATAATGCCTCACTAGCTTCTTGTGATTGTTCATTATATAAATGCATCATCTACAAGACAAAGGAATTAGGATAAGTGAGATGATGTATTGTTGAAACCATAATGAGAACTTTTTCTTATGTCTTTCTTCCACATCCAATTCACTTTCCTTCATAAGCTCTTTCATATGCGCACTAAAAAATTTATTGCATTTCAATGGTGAGTATTGATCATTACGGATAATAAAATTTGATAGTTCAAGGACATTACAAATTAACTTACTCAATATATGACTCCACTTCTATTCAACTGTTTAAGACATACTAATGACATATTTCAAGCTCCTTTTTTGGAATATCAACATATTTTATAGCTCTAAATAGTCGAAGCCTAAGTGGAAAAACAAACAAGATATTGTCTCCTAAAACATCAAAATTTCATTTTGGTCTATTGAATTGAGTTTAAATTCCATGAAGATACATTAAACGAAACATCAAACATTCTCCAACAATATAGGCCTCAATAATTGAACCTTCCGGATAAGCTTTGCTACACACAAATCTTTTGAAAGTCCCTAAATGTCTACCACAAATAATCATACATAAGAATAATTATTACAACTAAACATCAATTATATTCAAGTGAAGGAAATAAAAACTCATAGACAAGAGTACATTCTAACCGCTCAATAGGAAACATCCATCTAAATTGAACTAGACCTCCAATAATAGCCTCGTATGGTAGATGAACAATCAAATGCACCATTACATCAAAAAAGGCTAGTGAAAATATCATTTCAAGTTTGCAAAGTATTGAAAAAATATTTATTATCATCTTCTCAAGATCTTCAACCTTTAATGTCTTACTAAATAACTATTTGAAAACATCTCCTAACTCAACTATTATGTTAGCAACATCCTTCCACAATCACCCATAAATGCTAATAGGGAGCAATCGTTATAAAATACCATGACAATCATATCGCTTCAAACCCGATATCTTTCTATCACTTATATTCACACATCTAGAAATATTTGAACTAAACCCATCTAAAAACTTCACTCGGTTTCGGAAATTCACAAAATTAATGTTTTTCCTCCTTAGATAACAAATAACATGCTACTAGTACCATATATCTACCATTTTTCACCAAATGCAACTCTTTTCTTATATTCATATCCTTTAAATCTTGTCTAGCCTTGAATGTATGTTTATTTTTCCCATCCAAACTGAACAATATTCCAAAAATATTCTCACAAATATTTTGCTCAATATGCATCTCATCTAAACTATGACTTAACTTAAGTGTATGCCAATATGGCAATTCAAAAAGAATACTCTTTTTGGTCCAATTCAACTCACCAGGAGTATGTTTCCTCTTTTTATTTGTTGGGTGTTTTCCAAAATTGACATCTTTTAGATTTTCTAATTGATGCAACACATCATCTCCCGATAACTCTATAGGAGGTAATCGATGCTCAATCTTTCCATCAAACTTTTTACTTTTTCTCCAACTATGATCTTGTCATAAAAACTAATGATGTCCTATATAACCAATTTTACTTCTTAACTTATACAAACAAGTTTGTTAATTACATATATGATAAGCAATATATCCCTTTGTACTCCATCAAGAAAAATTAACATATGCGGAAAAATCATTTATTGTCCACATTATGGTAGCATGCATTTGGAAAGGTTATCCACTTTAAACATCATGTGTTCTAGCACCAACTCCCCATAATTCCTTTAACTCATCAATTAAAGGTTACATGAAGACATCGGTATCCTTTCTTGGTGTGTAAGGTCATGGAATTAACGGTGACATGATGAAAAATTTTTCTTTCATGAATTTTTGTGGTGGTAAATTATACGAGCACAAGAATGATTGGCCACATGCTATAAGAGCTATTCATATTACCAAATGGATTGAAACTATCGGTTGCTAGACCAAGCCGTACATTATAAGAATCTTAGGAAAACCATGAAAACTTCCCATCAAAATCTTTCCACAACATGTCGTCGGCTTGATTTCTTAACACACCATCATCAACATGCTTCTTTTAATGCCACCTCATCTCTATAGCTATATTACTAGACACAAATAGCCTTTGAAGCCTACACATTAAAAGGAAATGTTGCAAAGTTTTATGGGGAATCTTCTTTCCTAAACTATCATTGATTTTCCATCTTGAGGTACCATATTTAGGGCAAGATTCATGCTATTCATACTCTTTCCAAAATAAAGCACAATCATATATATACCTTAATCCTAACTCATGCAACATGTTCTCTCGGCTTGTAATGACATTTTGGAAGCGTCTTACCACTTGGTAGAACCTGTTTAAATAAATCAAGTAATATATCAAATGATTTATTGCTCTATTTATGATACACCTTCAAATGAAGCAATTTCATTATGAATGAAAATGTGGTGAACTTTGAACAACCTAGATATAATTCGTATTGTGCTTTATGTAATAATTTGTCAAAAAACGTGGCTCTATGGTTTGTGTCATCTCCCATATAATTCATTCTAAAGTTTTCAAAGTCATTTACCATTTCATTAATTCCATCATCCTCTTCATCATCATTAGGTGTCACCCCACTATGAAAATCATGATTATGGTTACTAGAACAAGTCTTAAATCTAGCAACAAAATTAGAGTGTTCTCCATGATAGTTCCATCGGGTATAATCCATATCTATCCCTCAAATTAATAGATGAAGATAAATCACATTTTGATTCATAACATATAAATTTAAACAATCTATACATGGGCACCTAATTTCACACTCTCTCCCTAGATTGTCGTCCATGAATTTCATAAAAGACTTAACTCCTTCTATGTATCAATTCGACCATTTTCTTTCCTTCATCCAAGTCTTATCAATTGTTAAATTAATATATTATAATGCATTGTTTATGAATAGATAAAACCATACGTCATATACCATGCACATACTTTAGTTAGAAAAAGCCAAAACTTTCGTACCACCGGGAATGACCCATAAATTAGAGCGACTAATTTTTTTCTTGCAAAAAAAGAAACACTTAATATTCTTGAAAAATGAAATATTTATGTTTGATATAAGAGCAATGTTCCTCTTTGGATATTGTTGCTACTACAATATGAATCATACCATATTTTCATAACGTTCCATGGGGGTATGCAACTATCATTAACCATAAATCCATATTGCTAAAAAGGAGAGATCAAAGGAGGTAGTGAGGTGGGTGAACATACAACTCGCTGTAATTAATGCTACTTATAAGTTAGATGAAAGGAGGTGGTGGAGTGGGTTAAACAATCCCATGTGAAACCACAATAACCATCAATATCTAGTAAAGCATGACATAGAAGCACACACAAAAATAATCAATGCGACTCAAAATAGCATAAGTAATCAACGCGACTCATGGAGCAATCATAGCAATAGGAACAATCGCATCTCCCATTAAGCATGAAATAGAAGCACAAACTTAAATAAAGGAAAGTTCAACATACAAATTGCACAACAATTAGTAAAGCATGAAATTGAAGCATACCTCGACCAAGCACTGAGACTAAGAGATCTTTTGATAGGTCAAAGAAAGTAGGTGAATTGCATAGGCTTGGATTGCTTGCTTAAAACCTACATCCATATTTATTTATTTTTTTGATAAATGAGAATAATAAAAAAAACACATGGAAATCATATCATCCTAAAACCACATTGCGTAATATATCTTCATCATTTTATTTAACATGATTTGTAATGCAAAAAAAAAAAAAAAAATATTAAGTTCATGCATGACTTATTCTGTCTGCCTCTCTTTACAAATTCTAAAAATTCAACTACACAAATGAACAGATTAAAGCGGAATAAAGGAGCTCCCATTTTCATAATTACATGTTCGAAAAATTGCAAAAGATGGATTCACCAAAAGCCATGAACTTTGACTAATCACATTATAAAATATTGATTGAATATAGAGACTTTGCATCTTGCCTAATCATTTATACGTAAATAAATGAGGG
This sequence comes from Dovyalis caffra, assembly GCA_963924115.1. NCBI lineage: Eukaryota > Viridiplantae > Streptophyta > Magnoliopsida > Malpighiales > Salicaceae > Dovyalis > Dovyalis caffra. Next base: position 1,768,966 of record CAWUPB010001154.1, on the reverse strand, counting down.
AAATAGCTAGAATTTAAGTTAATAATAGGCAAATCTCATAACTACTAAAAATTCAGCACATCCATGAATCAAACCAACAACAAACCATGTATTCTCCAAAAAAAAATTTTGTCAAGTAATTCAAAAGTTTCAAGCCGAGTAAGAACGAATTGAGTATGCCACCCAACATGGCCGATCAAGTTGTCACAAACAACTCGAGGCCATCCATATAACATGGCTTTACTATATTTTTTACTCTCAACACTACCTATATGGCAAATTCTATAGCTGAAGCTAATGACAATGGTTCCTATACTTGTAACTACACCACCTACGAGTGTGCATAGAAAATGACATGCTATAGAAAACCAAAGATAACACTATCTATCAACATGTAAATCAGCATGTTCAAAGTTGAAACTAGTTCAACATCGTTAAAAAAAAAAATTGAGATTGGCATCGGCATATGAGTATGGTTTGGTAGTCCGAGGAATTTATTTCTTGATTCTATATATATTGAATTACAACAACAAGAAAAAAAATTAAAAAATTTAAGACTAATATCAGCACATGATTATAGAAATTGCACACATTTGGCGAAACAAAAAGAGTTTCTACACTCGTGAAATTAATAGCTCTTTCTTTACAAGTGAAAAATAGGAATGCTTAGGAATGCTAAATGATTTCCTTAAGAAAATGTTAATGTAGAGATCATCATCCCGAGTAGTTATACAACTAATGAAACTTGATTTTTTAACTTCGGTATAATTGCCAACCTTAAAATTAGGCGAGAAACCATTTGAAAGAATACTTAGCAACATATTATTCAACCCTACAAAAACTAACCAATTTAAGTTCTTCCCCATATTTTGAACAAGCTCTACATTCTTCTTTAAAGAGCCACTCATTTCAATTCATTAGCCTACTTATTTGATCAAAATCGACTTGGTTTTAAATTAACAATAGAAATATGATAATCCCATTCGCATATTTAGTTGCTTGTATGAATCATCTAAAAATATTCAATCAAAGAAAAATTAAATTGATCATATAATTTGGCACACAAACCATAATCAACGAGTTTTGACACCAAACCAACTTAGAAACTTATCATTTCAACTCAAATTCAAAACAAGGATATTGAGCTAACTTACTTATGATGATACAACATAGGACATTAGGATAAAATATACTATGATTTGAAGCACATTGCATCATATATCTTCATCATTTTAGTTAATATGATGAGTAATGCAATAAAATATTGAAAAATGGTAATGGTTGCTAGCACTACTAGTACATTTTTATTATATAAATATATCTAATCTATGGAAAGCCCAAACTAAAAAGAGCGATAGATTCGAGAGTGAAAGTGATATTAATTAATTAGTAGCTACGGTATGTTTTCAAATTCATGAACAACCATCTTGATACAAGTCATATGAGGGGAATGCATCTCAACAAAAAAACCATTTGAATATTAATATATGTTCATTTTGGAGAGAAGAACTTATGGAAATAAAGAAATTAACAAATCAAGTGACAGATTAGAAAGGAAATAGGAGGTAACCATTGAGGGATTACAACAAGTCCGTTATTCTCATTGAAAGATCGATCACAAGATCCTATTTTGCCCACCACTTAATCGGACGAATACCATTACTTTGGAAAATATCTCCGATGATGCTACATTTAATCCACCATTAATGTTTGCTCTTAATATCTCTAACTTGAATGACAAAGAAGAGGAACAATGCCGAAGAAGAAATCACAATGACAATATTTTATAGGCATTAATTCAACTCGCTAGATTTTATAGGTATTAATTCAATCTGCTACATTTTTTAGCTTTTATGGGTATTTTACACTAGGTACATTTTATGGTTTTTATGGGTATTTCACTCTGTCAAGAATTTATGGAAAGCTTTTTTCATCGTGGTGTATAGTCCTTTATGAAAATTAGGGGTTAATGTATTATTTCAAAAATAGGCAACGTTTCTTTTTCATTCATGTAGATACCTAACATTTTTGGATATCTTTCTTTTCGTCCCAAATAAATAAATGGATAAGAAAATTCATCCTTAAATAACTTAACATTTAAAGACATATAGTTTCATCCCAAAATAGTATAATTCATCCTAAAATAAGTTATTTTCACAACGAGTGCACTCAACAAGATAGGTGTGAAGCAAAAAATTAGGTGGCAATGATGTTAGGACGAAATAAGTTTTTTGTTAAGGAATATTCATATTTTGGGACAAAAATGAATTTGTAGGAAAAGGTTTCATAGCTAAATTTGATATTTGTTGTACTATCCCTCCCTCTCTCTCTCTCTTCATCTTTCCCTCTCTAATTTTTCCTCTCTCTCTCCCTCTCTTGCCCTTTCTCTCTCCCTTTATCTCTCATTCTCTCTCCTTTTTCTCTCTCTCCATCTCTTCCCTTCCCTTCCTCTCCCGCCCTCTCTCTCTCTCTCTCCCTTCCTCTATCTAACTCTCTTTCCCATGCTCTTACTCTCTCTCACTCCCTCTCCATCCCCCTCTCTATCATTTCTCTTTGCTCTCACTCTCCTTCTTTCTCCCCCATATCCTTCTCTTCCTTACCCTTTCTCTCCCTCCCCCTCTCTTTCTCCCACTCTTTATTTTTATCTTTCTCTCTCTCTCTCCTTTTATCTCTCTCTCTCTCTCCCACCCTTCCTCTTTCTCTATCTCCCTCAATCTTCCTTTTCCCCCTCTCCCTCTCTCCCCCTTTTCTTTTTTCTCCCTCTCCCTCTCTTTGTTTCCTTATCCCTCTCTCTCTCTTTCCTCCTCTTCCTCTCTCCCTCTTCATCTCTCCCTTCTCTCTCCCCCTATCTCTTTCTCCCTCTCTCTCTCCCCTCTCTTCCTCTCCTACTCTCTCTTTATCTCTCTCTTTTTCTCTCTCACTCTCTCTCCATCTCTCTTTCCTCTCTCTCTCCCTCTCTACCTCTATCTCTCCATTCGCTTTATTTCTCTCCCCTCTCTTTCCCTCTCTCCCTTTCTCTCCCTTTATCCCTTCACCCTCTCTCCCTCTTCCTCCCTCTCTATCTCTTTCCATCTCTCCCTCTAACTCCATCCCTCCCTCCCTCTTCTCTCTCCACCCCTCCCTCTCCCCTCTCTCTCTCTTGTTATCCCTTTCCTATTCCCCTTCTATCACTCACCCTCCTCTTTATCCCTCTATTCCTTCATCTCTCTATTGCCTTCTCTCTCTTTCTCTCTCCTACTCTCCCTCTATAGCTCTCTCCCTCTCTCTCCCTTTTTCCAGTCTCCATCCCTCCCCCTTATCTCTCTCTTGCTCGTTATCCCATTCCTACTCCCTTTCTATCACTCTCCCTCATCTCTCTATCTCTCTATCCCTTCCTCTCTCTCATTCTCTCTCTAGCTCTCTCCCTTTCCCTTCCTCTCTCCCCACTCTTCCTCCCTCCATCTCTTGCTCTCCTGTTCTCCCTTTTCCATTCCCCATCTATCACTCCCCTCTCTATCACTCTATCCCTTCCTCTTTCTGTTGCCCTTTCTCTTTCTCTCTTAATCTCCCTTTCTAGCTCTCTACCTCCCTCTCTCCATCTTTCTCCCTTTCACTCTCCCCCTTTCTCTTTCTCTCTCTTACTCCCTCTCTATTTCTCTCTCTCCCTCTAAGGGAGAGATAAAAAGAGATTGAGAGAGAGACGAAGATTCAAAGAAAGAAAGCAAGAAAGGGAGAGAGAGGGAAAGAGAGAGGGAGTGATAAAGAGAGGTAGCGAAAGAGGAGGCGGGGAGAGAGAGGGAGAATGGGAAAGGGAGAGAGAGGATGAAAGAGATAGAGGGAGAGGTAAAGGGAGAGAGGGAGAGAGAGGGAGACATAGAGAGGGAGAGAGGAAGAGAGTGGGAGGAAGGGGGATAAAAGGAGACAGGGAGAGAGGAAAGGAAAGAGGGAGAATGAGGGAGGGAGGGACAGAGGGAGATTAGGAGTGATGGAGAGACATAGAGAGAGAGAGTGAGAGAGGGAGGGAGAGATCGAGAGTAAGAAAGTGAGGGAGAGAGGGGAGATGGGGGAGAGAGGGAGAGAAGGGAGAGGGAGATGAAGAGAGGGAAAGGGAGGGGGAGAAAATGAGGGAGAGAGACAAAAGAAAGAGGGGAGAGAGGGAGAGGGAGAGGGAGAGGGAGAGGGAGAGAGATGGAATGGGAGGGAAAAGGGAGGGAGGGAGGGAAAGTGAGAAAGGGAGAGGAAGAGATGGTGAAAGGAACGAGGTAAGGATAACAAGAGATTGGGAGCGAGAGAGACCGACGAGAGAAAAGGATAAAAGGAGAGAGAGAAAAAGAGAGAGGGAGAAAGGAGAGAGAGAGAGAGGGAGGGAGGGATGAGGAAATGGAGAGGGAGGAAGAGAGGAGGAGAGAAGGGAGATAGATGATGAGGAGAGAGGGAGAGAGGGAAAGAGAGAGAGGGAGAGATGGAGAGGGAGGAGGAGAGAGAGAGAGAAAAGGGGGAGGGAGGGAGGAAGAAATACGGAATGAGTGAATAGATGAGAGAGAGTGAGAAAGAGGGGAAAGGTGAAGGATTAGCATCCAATGGAGGTGCAAAATAAAAGAAAATATATTTCCTCCATCTAAGGGCCGAATATCATGTCGTTAAATCTACTAATCATACATACATGAATAATAAGATAAAAGTAAAGGATTACCTCTTGTATCACGGATCTAAATTTCTTTTCTTTGATTAGTCATTCAAGTGTCCGGCCTCTATTGATAATCCATGCAGCCCAAATATCTATAAAGAAGCACTCAAAATTGATAGGGTACTAGCTCCACCTTTTCGATTAAGTATTCCCACTAGAAATCAATCTTGGGCAACTTTACGAAAACTTTAAAGGAGAGGGTATGATAATTTCTTGCTAGGGTTTTAGAAGAAAACTATTTTATTGCTTTTTCCTCTCATGGCCGTGTGTCCCTTTTTGTTTAGAGGCTAACCGAATTTTTTCTACCTTTTTTTTTCTTTTTGGCTGAAATTCTCTATTATTATCTCTCTCTTATCTTGTTGTCCCTCTCCTCCTATTTGTAGGGGAGAGTTTCCTTGTCCTCCAAGGACAAGGAAAATGGCAGACCTTTAGTCTATAAAGGATTCTAAGTTGTCGCTTCCTTATCCTCTAAGGATAAAGAGTTATTTTATATGTGGACTCATTGATGTTTATCTTTAAAACATTCATCCTTATCCAATAAGGTTGATGCTTATCCTCCCATAAAAATTATTTTAAGGCTTTTAATTAAACCTAATGGTCCAAAACTATTTTAGCTCAATTTATTTATTTGGACTATCCAAATAAATATTCTTAGATTATTTTGGCGGGGTCTCCATTAGGAAGTAATTTTCCAAAATACCATTTAACCTAAATTAGGAAACTCCTTTCCTTTTAGGTTCTTTATTTCCAAATTTGAAACTAACTTCCTAAGTAGGAAACCGATTTTTAAAATAGGAAACTTTCATTTTAGAAAACTTTCCATTTTGGAAACTTTTCATTTTCCATTTTAGGAAACTTTTCATTTGGGAAACTCTTTTCAAAATAGGAAACTTTCATAAATGAAAGCTTTTTCCAATATCTTTTCTTCTCATTTGTAATGTAAATATTTGAACTTATGCATGTGACTCAATAAGCTCCTAGACATGTTAGCAATTTATCAAAAATAAAAGACTCCTCTTTCATCTCTTGATACATAAATCAAGATTGGCCTCTAGCAAGGCATCATGACTACCTAATTCTCTAGAAGGATTAGTTAATTCATTATTACCATTCGGGAGCATGGTTACTATCCAATTCGGTTCTCATGTCAACTTATCACGAGTGTGATCTCAAACTTGGTTATTAGTCTATCCGTATATTATTAATGTTCATTCTTGACAATGCTACGACTTGAGACATTTAATGATATCATTTATATGCATTAGTATTTGTCTCACATCTTTCAATCAATCACTATTCCAAATGTATATCATAAGGACTTCTATCTAATTCTATTGAATTTATCAACATGTAAATATAAGAATTACTAGAATGACTTCTTTATTATTATTAAAATAAATGATGCTATAAGATATTAACATAAGCCCATCCAAACATGGTTAGATCTTGGGCACCAACATTAACAAAAGGAGGAAGAGTGGGAGAGAAAGAGAGAGGAAGAATGAGAGAGAGAGAGAGAGGGAAAGAGAGAGATATAGAGGGAGAGTGAGAGGGAGAGGGATGGAGAGAGAGGGAGAATGAGGGATGGAGGGAGACAGGGAGAGAGATAGAGGGAGAGAGGAAGAGGGAAATTAGGGTCGAGGGAAGGAGAGAGATGGAGGGAGAGAGATAAGGGGAGGGAAAGAGGGAGAGGGAGAGAGGGAGAGAATGAGAGGTAGAGGAGTGGAGAAAGTTAAGAAGAGAGAGAGGGAAAGGGTGGGAGAATGAGAGAGGGAGAGAGAAAGGGAACGGGATAGAGAGGAATAGAGAGGGAGAGATAACAAAAGATAGGGAGAGACACATGAAGAGAGTGATGGAGAGGGAGAGATAGAGAGGAAGGGAGAGATAAAATGAGGGAGAGGGAGAGGAAGGGTCGGAGAGATAGAGATAGGTAGAGAGGGAGATAGAGAGGGAGACAAAGATAGAAAGACAAAGAGAAGGGGAGATAAGGAGAGAGAGGAATATAGAATGAGAGATAGAGGGAGAAAACATTTATGAGAGAGGAAGAGAGAGAATGGGAGAAAGGGATAGAGAGAGAGAGGGAGAGGGAGAGGGAGAGGGAAAGAAAGAGTAGAAGGGAGAGATAAAAGAGTAGAGGAGAGGAAGAGAGGGGGAGAGAAAGGAGGTAGAGGGAAAGAGAGAGAGCGAGAATGAGAAAGAATGAGAAAGAGAGAGAGGGATGGAGGAAGAGGGATAGAGAGTGGGAGGGACAAAGGGAGAGAGAGGGTAGAGAAAGGGAGAGGGACGGGGAGAGAGAGAAATAAAGAGAGAGAGAGAGGGAGAGAGGGACAAAGCAACAAAGCAAGAAAAAGAGTGAGAAAGAGGGGGAGAGAGGAGAGAAAGGAAGAGGGAGGGAAAAAGAGGCAGAGATAGAAAAGGGGAGAGAGGAAGGGAGAGAGAGTGAGGGGGAGAGAGAAAGGGGAGAGAGAGTGAGGGGGAGAGAGAAAGGGGAGAAAGGGAAGGAAGGAGGTAGAGAGAGATGGGGAGGGAGGGGGAGAGAGGGAGGGGGAGAGAGGGAGGGAGAGAGAAGGATAAAGAGAGAGGGAGACTTAGATAAAGAGAGAAAGAGAGGGGAGAGAAAAGGAGAGGGAGGGAAGGAGAGGACGAGAAAGGGTAAGAGTTTGGTGAGAGAGGGAGAGAGAAAAAAGAGAGATAGAGAGGGAGATAAAGAGAGGTAGAGAGTGGGAAAGAGGAGATAGAGGGAGAGAAAGACTAAAAGAGAGGGAAAGAGAAAGAAAGAGGGGGATAGAGAGAAAGAGAGAGAAAAAGAAAGAGAGAAAGATAGAGAGGCGAGTTAGAGAGATAGTGGGAGAGAGGATAAAGAGGGGGAGAGTGTGAGAGGGAGAGATTATGAGAGAGAGTTATAAAGGGATAGGGAGAGGGAGAGAGGAGGAGAGGGAAAGGGAGAGAGAGAAAGAAAGATAGAGAGAGGGCTAGAAAGGGAGAAAGAGAGAGGTTGAGGGAGAGATAGTGAGAGAGGGAGAGGGCGAGAGAAAGGGATAGAGGGAAATAGGGAATATAAGGAGAGAAGGGGAAAGAGAGGAAGAATGAGAGAGATTAAGAGAAAGGGAGAGAGGGAGATAAGAAGGGGGATGGAGGTAGAAAGGGAGAGAGATAGAGTAGGTGAAAAGGAGAGGAAGAGAGGTAGGGAAAGAAGGAGAAAAAAATAAGAGAGAGAATGATAGGAAAAGAAAGAAAGGGAAAGAGAGATAGAGGGGGAGAGAAAGGAAGAGATAGGTAGAGGGAAAATGAGAGAAGGAGGGATAGAGAAAGTGAGATAGGAAGAGAGTGATAGAGAGTGAGAGAGATAGGGATAGGTAAAAGGGGAGAGATTAGGAGAGAGAAAGGGAGAGAGAGGAAGACAGGAGGAAGATAGGAAGGGAGAGTGGGGGATAGAGAGGGAGAGAAAGGGATAAAGAGAGGGAAAGAGAGGGAGATAAAGAGAGGGAAAGAGGAAAGAGAGAGAGATAGAGATAAAGGAAAGGAGAGAGGATAGAGAGAGGGGAGAGAAGAAGAGTGAGAGAAATTTGGAGAGAGGAGGAGAGAGGAGGAGAGAGAGAAGGAAAGAGAGAGGGAAAAGGAGGAAGAGAGAGGAGAGATAGAGGGAGGGAGACTAAAAGAGAGTGAGGAAAGGAGAGAATGGGAGATCAAGAGATAGAGAAGGAGAGAGGAAGAAAGGAAGGGAGTGAGTGAGAGAGAGCAAATAGAGGAGAAAGAGAGAGAAGGAGATAGGGATAGGGGAGAGAGGGAGAAATAAAGAGAAGAATAGAGAGAGAGAGACGTATGTAGAGAAAGGTAGGGAGATAGAGAGACATATAGGGAGGGACAGAGAGGTATAGAAATAGAGAAAGAGGGAGAGAAGAAGAGGGAGAGAGAGGTAAAGGGGGGAAGGAGAGGGATAGAGTAGAAGTGAGAGAGAAAAAGAGAGAGATAGGTAAGGAAAAAGAGGCAAGGAGAGAGGAAGAATGAGGGAAAGAGAAAAGGGAGAGAGAGGAATAGAAAAAGGTAGAAACCAAAGGAGAGAGGGAGAGAGAAAGGGAGAGAGAATGACATAGAGAGAGGAAAAGACGGAGAAAGGAATAGAGAGAAAGAGAGAGGATATAAATGAGAGTGAGTAGGAGAGATTAGAGAGGAGAGAGAGAGTGAAAGAGAGAGATAGGGAGGAAGGGTGAGAAGAGAGAGGGTGAGAGTGGGGGAGAAAGAGAGAGGGTGAGATGAGGAGAAAGAAAGAGGGAGGGAGAGAAAGAGGGAGGGAGGGAGAGAGAGATATAGAGTGGGAGATAGATATAAGAAAGGATGAAGAGGGAGAGAGAGGAGGGTAAGAGATTGAAAGAGAGAGAGGGATACGAGAGGAAGATAAAGGGAGAGAGAGAAGGAGAAAGAAAGAAGAAGAGAGGGAGCGAGGGTGAGTGGGAGAGGGATAGATGGCAATGAAAAGGGAGAGGGAGAGTGGGGGAGAAAGGGAGAGGAAGAGGGGGAGAGAGTGATAAAAAGAGAGAGAAAGAGAGAGAGAGGGATAAAAAGATAGAGAAAGAAAGAGCGAGGGGGAGAGAGATAGAGTGGGAGGGAGGAAGGGGGAGATGAGGGGGAGAAAGGGAATGAGAGAGAAGGAGGAAAGGAAAGAGTTAGTGATAAAGAGTAGGTGAGAGAAAAGGAGAAAGAGATGGGAGAGAGAGGGAGAAAGGGAGAGGGAGAGGGAGAAAAAGAGGGAAAGAGAGAGAGGGAGAGGGAGGGAGAAAGCGATAGAGGGAGTGAAAGAGAGAGAAAGAGAGAGATTAGGAGGGAGAGAGGAAGAGAGATGGGAAAGGGAGAGAGAGAAAGAGAGTGTTAGTGTTGCTTGCCTAAGATCCAACCATGATTGGATGGACTCGGGTTAATGTATTATTGCATCATTTATTTTAATAATAATAAAGAAGTCATTCTATTAATTCTTATGTTTAGATGTTAATAAATTCTATAGAATTAGATAGAAGTCCTTATGATATTTATTTACAATAGTGAATGATTAAAAGATGAGAGACAAACACTAATGCATATAAATAATATCATGAAATGTCTTAAGTCATAGCATTGTCAAGAATGAACATTGACAATATGTGGATAGACTTATGCATGCTATGCTCATGCTATATGATAGCGATGAGGGATCTCACATAAAGCAAACACTTAGGTGATTTATGTTAGAGAACATATCACTAGACTCGACTCATCATGAGAACCCATTTGGTTTTAGTCTCGAGGAATCTTAGACGAGATGGATACAAATGGTTCTTAGACTTGAATTCACCATAGTTATCTCATTGGAGGACTTACATACTTTGACACTCGTTTCAATGGACCCATTAATAGGTTGCACGTGGGCAATTTTTTGGGTGCACTAGGAATCCAAAGGAGATAGGTGTATGATTAAGATATGACATGTCATTCCTTGTATGCTAAAGGAGTTATCATATTACACTTGGATAAATGTCTACTCAAGAAATCTATGCCCATAGTAGGAGTACACTAATAGAGCATAATTAGTCTATTCTAAGAGCTAAGACATTTGAGAATCAAAGAAAACTTATGTGATCATAATCGAAGAAGACTTAGTACCAAGTTTGAGATTACACTCGTGATAAGTTGACATGAGGACTAAATTGTATGGTAAGCATGCTTGTGAAAGGTAATAATAGATTAGCTAATCCTCCTAGAGAATTGGGTAGTCATGATGCCTTGTTGGAGGCTAATCTTCATTTATATATCAAGAGATAAAAGAAGAGTCTTTTCTTCTTAATACATTGCCAATATATCTAGGAGCCTATTGATTCGGACGTATAAGTTTAAGTATTCACATTGTAAATAAGAAGCAAAAATATTGGTAAAAGTTTCCAATTATAAAAGTTTCCTATCTTAGAAAGGGTTTCCAAAATGGAAAGTTTCTTAAAATAGAAAGTTTCCTATTTTTGAAATCGATTTCTTAATTTGGAAGTTAGTTTTAGATTTGGAAATAAAAAACCTAAAAGGAAAGAGTTTACTAATTTAGATTGAAGAGTATTTTAGGAAATTTCTTTTTAATGTGGACCTCGTCAAAATGATCTAGGAATATTTATTTGGACGAGTGCAAATAAATTATTTGGGCTAAAATAGTTTTGGCCCATTAGATTTAATTAAGAGCTTTGAGATCATTTTGTGGGAGGATAAACATCAACCTTATTGTTTATGGTTGAATGTTTTAAAGATTATAATCAAAAAGTCCGCATGCAAAATAACTCCTCATCCTTAGAGGATAAACGAGCAACAACCTAGAGTCCTTAAGGGACTCATTGCTGCCCCTCTCCTTATCCTTAGAGGACAAGGAGAATCTCATATAAATATATAGGAGAGAAGGAGGTGCGACATTACATAAGAATACAAGAGAGGAGATTTTGGCAAACATTAAAAAAAAAGAGAAAATTCGACCAGACCCAAAAATAAAATTAGGGCATATGGCCTAGAGTGAAAAATAAGAAGAAAATAGTTTTCTCTTAAATCCTAGCAAGAAACACTCTATTCCTCTCTTTTAATGTTATCATAAAATTGTCCGAGATTAATTTCTATAGAAAATACTAAATCCTAAAAAGGTAAAGCTAGCACTTCATTAATTTTGAGTGCTTCATAGATCGCGTGGATCATTAATGGAGGCCATACACTTAGACAATTTTATTGAAAAAGAATTTAGATCAGCACTACAAGAGGTAATCCTTTATTTATAACTTATTATTCATGTATGTATGGTTAGTAGATTTAACGGGTTGATCTTAGGGCCTTTGATGGAGGAAAATTTTTATTTATTTTGCACATCCATAGGATGCATGATCCTTCAATTAGTATCGAGCCTCCGTTAAATCATTGATTGTATGTTTCATTAATTATGATTAACTACATGAATTAGCTATACTTGATTATAGATCTTGTGTTTTTGGTGTTTTATACAAATATGAAACTGAAATTTTAGATAAAAATCGGTCGGAGCACGATAGGTCGACATTGAACGTTAACGCTTAAGCACATGGCAACCTATCGCTAAAAGTGTACTGGGCGCACGCCGGGCATGCCACTAGCTCGCTAGTCCGCATGCTAGGCATGTAGTAGGCAACCTACCGGCCCGCTAGGCCTCGTGCTAGGCATGCGGCAGGTAGGCGTGTTGACCTACAAGGCCGTGCGCCAAGCAATTTGTTGGCCTCGCTAAGAAACATGCTAGGTGTACGGGTAGCGCACCGGCCCATTGGCTAGGCGCTTTGGCGCTAGGCTAGTTGCCACGGGCGGACGTGTGCATGCATTTGAAATCTAGAGATTAGGCTTTGAAACCCGTGAATCGTTGAGGCCCAAAAGTCTATGAGCCCTAACTGGACCCAAGGGCCAAAAAGGGTTTTAAAATTAAAATTTAGAGAAAGTTTGATTAATTTATAAAATGACAAAAAAATTATAGATTTATAATCTTTTTTATGAACAAAATTATTTTATTAATACATCATGTATTAATGTGATTGAAGCATGGGTGAATGGTATGGATGAGTCGACTTAGTTTATGAATGAATACATGTTATTTTTTGGATAAATAGGACTCGTGTGTCCTGTCTTCTCTATTACTCTATTTTATTTCACTTGTCATCTTACTCCCCTTAAATGTAACTCGACGTTTCTTATTTTGAATAAATATAAAAGTAGAAGATAGGAATTAAAACGAGATACAAGGAGAAGATGCCAAGGAATGAAGACACTCATGAAGAATTTGTAATAATTTTTCACCTAAGAATTGATCCGATAGTCTCTTTGTGGCTTGAATGGGCTAGTATTAGAAATTCATTGCCATTCATCGATCTTTGAATCATGCATGAGATTTATGAATGTGATGAGATTAATTTTAGTATGTGTGATTAGGAATAATGTGATTATTGTTTAGTATGCATGGTAAGATGAGACTAACCATATTAATTCCTTCAAATAAATATTAAGTTAATTGCTTTTCAAGATTATAAGGCGGGAACTCTCTTGGTCGTTGTTGGTTTGTTGAGATAACTCAAAGTCATTTCTTTCTTGAGGGAAACAAATTATGGGCTATGCGATGTCCTCAAATGTTGGGTCCAACTTAAATGAGTTGTTAGGCTTATTGAGATAACTCAAGATCAAATATGCTTGTAAACAAGGATTGGTATTTACATATGATGTGACTAGGAAAAGGAGTTGTCATACTCAATCGAATTAGGAATTATATTAGATGTAATTGATAAGGAGTTACCTACCTAATCCTTCGTATATGGCTTGATAAGATAACTCAAGGCTAATGCATGTAGAGGATGGAATCCTAACCCACTTGGAAAATGAATTAAAAAGTTTTCTTCGACTCTATATTGAAGGTTATATAACTTAAAGAAAATAGTGACGAGCAAACATAGATTTTACTTCTTTAATTTATGCTTTGTTTAATATTATGCAATTTAATTAACCAAACCGTATGCTTTTTCTATCCTATCGGATTGTATAGTATGACTGGCAACACATCGATATGATCAATCATTGATGGAATTAATGCCCTTAATGGCACAAACTTCCTCGATTGGGAAATGAATTTCGGGATAGTCCTCCAACATGAGAAAATTCTCTATATGATAGAGAAAGCTCTTTCGGATGAGCCTCTTTTAGTTCAAGTCGAAGCTCATGAAGCATGGATCAAACATAGAGATGATGCAATCATCGCTTAAGGCATCATGCTTGCTGCTATGACGAGTGGAGCATAAGCACTAACATAGAAGCCCACAAGCTTTTGATATCATAACAAAGCTCAAGAGCTTGTTTGAGGAGAATATTAGGCATGAGCACTATGGGTTAGCAATGAAGTTCTTTAAGGCCATAATGGATGATGGATCCAATGTCATAAAGCATGTCACTCAAATGATAGGCTATATCGATCGACTAGTCGAACTTGAAGTTGGAATAGATGTCGAATTATCTATTAACCTAGTATTGCAATCGTTGACCAATAGCTTTGGACGAGTTCATCATTAACTTCAACAAGATGCATATGCAAAAGACTCTTACAAGGTTATTGTCCATACCGAGGGAAGCTTAGCTAGAAATTAATAAGAAGAACAAAAGCCTTATACTTCTAGTTAATAAGGGAAAATGCATAGTAAAAGGTAAGAAAAAGCCTAAAAAGAAGAAGAAGTCTTCAATTGCACCAACAAGAGGAGTGAAAAAGGTCGAGGCTCAAATAGCCCAAAGGATGCATTTTTCCTTCATTTTAAAAAGAAGGGGCATTGGAAGCACAACCGCAAGCGATACGTAGAAGGAGTGCAAAAGAAGAGTTCTACCACCACCTTAATATTTATGTTATTAATGCTAATTCTTTTATTTCTAAATTCCATCTCATTAGTAGATGATACTAAATGTGATGCTTATATTTTTGAAATGTACAGGAGCTTAGAAAAAGAAGGAAGATAGCTTCAAGGAAGAATATCTATATAACAACAAAGGATCAAGAGTTGAACCATTAGATGTAGGTATTTATAAGTTAGGACTACCATATAGGGATGTGCTACTACTCAATCATTATTATATTAGTAGAGACTCAAGATCTTATTTCCATTTCTTATTTTGAATGTCTATTTCATTTTTAAGAATAATTATTATTTTTAAGGATGAATTTTTTATGAAAATATTTTGATAATGATTATATGTTTTAAACATAACTCCAAAATGTATAACATAAATACTAAAAGACTCAAATGATTTGAATAATCATTAATTATTAAGAAAACAAACTTAGTCATATATGCAAGAATCTCATATCCAATCTACTTCTACAAAAGGATATTTAGAATCATTTGATGATGTCTAAGGAATCTTGTTTACTTGACAAAAGGGACATATATCCCTTTTTAGTTAAAAATGAGAAAGAGTTACTGATCAATAAAAACTTTATATATAAAGATGTATATGGGCCTATGTTCACCTAAGCAAGAGGAGAACATGCTTTTCACATAACCGTTAATGATAGTGGATCATGTTATGGTTATAAAACACAAGTCTAAAAAATTTAAAATGTTTAAGAGTTTAGACTTAAAAATTCATGTGACAAACTAACAAGAGTTTTAAAAGATCTCAATTAGATCAAGGAGTTGAATACTTAAATGCTAAAATGTTAAATCACCTAAAAAAGTATGAGATTGTCTATGGACATTATAGGTTGACATGATTAGTTCATGATGAGTCGAATTAATATCCCTAATTATGAATGAATACTTCTTAATGCAACCTTTAAAAACAATAGAATTCTAATCTATTGATATAGATCAAATACCGAGATATGGGAAAGGAATGAAAATGAATTAATCTTCCCTTAAGATTTAAGGCTATAAAATGTATGTCAAAGGGTTTAACAAAGACAAAATAAAGCCTAAAATCAATAAAGTACTAAATTATGAGATATCCGAAAGTAAGATTAGGATGTCAATATCTTACCACTATAACAAAGTGTTGTTCCTTACTAAGCACACTATGTTCCTTAGGAAGGAATTTATGGATGTTAAAAATAATAAGAGAAAATTTAAACTCAATAAGATTTGAGTAGACTCACAAATTAACACTTTAATAATAGAATCCAAAAGTAGAATGATTATGAAGTGTTATAACTCTCTCACAATAAAAAACACATGAATTTTAAAAGTTCAAAAATAAATTCATCAAAAGGAACAAAAGAGATATGATCTTTTCATTTTAACATATTACGATGTGAGACCTAAAAGGGATGATGAAGCTAATACTTTTGAAATGATAATGTTAGACATTAATTCTTATAAAAGGAAAATAAAAGGGATGTGTAGTTGACACACCCTAATGGTTTCCAAATAACATGCAAATAAGATTTGCAAAAGGCTAAGGAATTTATGAAACGATCGGAGAGTTTGATTATTCATCAAAAACAAAGACCGATCTTGTACAAATAAGAAGCTAGTGGGAGCCTCTTAAATCAAGCTTATTCGATAAAAAATTAGACCTCGACTATAATATTATCATGTTGCAAACAAAAGATCAAGGAACCTAGAAGAAATTTCCCAATGATGACATATGGGAAAAACCTACGATCTACGAGTATAGATCTATAGAGATAGATCACTTGGAATGTGAGGAGTCTCCTAAGATAGTTATAATGACATGAGTCTAAAAGGTTTAGTATGGAACAATCAAAGAAAGTTTTGTTCTAATGTCATATAGCTTAATGACCGATAACAAAGGATCCATAGCACAAGCTAAGGAATCAAGGTCTCATCAACGATACAAGCATGTACTACAATGCTATCACTTGATTATAGAGATAAAAAGGGTCATGGTAATATAAGGATAGATAACAACCACGCTACGATAACATAGTCGATGCCAAACTAAGCCTTTATCACAATTAAAAAATCTATCCCCCACTCGATTGTTAAGATTAAGGGATATGGCTAGTTGGCTCTCGTGCAAGTGGGAGATTGTTAATGTTGGTACCCAAGATCCAATCATGATTGGATGGGCTCATGTTAATGTATTATTGCATCATTTATTTTAATAATAATAAAGTAATTATTTTATTAATTTTTATGTTCATATGTTGATAAATTCAGTAGAATTAGATAAAAGTCCTTGTGATACTCATTTGTAATAGTGATTGATCGAAAGATGTGAGATAAACACTAATGCACATAAATGATATCATTAAATGTACCAAGTCATAGCATTGTCAAGAATGGACATTGACAATATGTGGATAGATTTGTGAGTGTTATGCTCATGCTATATGATAGTAGTAGGAGATCTCACACATTTGGCATGGTGATGCCAAAGCAAGCACTTAGGTTATTAATATTGAAGAACACATATCAAGAACGAGCTCTTAGTAAGAAAGAGCTCTCGGTAGTGCACCCTAGAGTGAGAAAGTAGAGAGAGACGCTCTCCTCCAACCATGAAGATCTTTCCCTTTTGATAGGGTTTGCTACTCGTTCGAGCTACTCTTCCCTTCAAACCTCTACCATGTTACGGCCTTTTCCCCCTCGCTCCTCTCTTATATTCACCTACCCTTCGTTTCCTATCATTCTCTCCCTTTCCCTATCCCCGACCCACCAACCTTTTCTCCTATGGAAAAGAAGAAAAAGAAATCTGCTTTTAAACCTTCAAAGGCTACTATAGGGCGAGAATGCGAGGCTCCAATCATAGCCTTACAAGCTCATGTGGCCCTTGTTCCTCCTTTGAATGATCCGGTTCCCCCTCTCACCACTCGAGCCTAACCCTAGCTAGTGAAATTGGCACTTCGATAGGTCCTCCCCTCACCATTCTCGTGGCCTAGCTCCTACACATTATTATGTGAAGGTTGAGGACTGTTCGGAAGGAGCAGATTCCATTGAGATAGAAGTAGATTCTTCGCATTCGGATGGGGAGCTAGTTTCACGATCAAAATTCTTCGGGGCACCTCCTCCTACTTTAGGTTCGGGTGCATCTATAGCCTCTCCACTCGTCGATAGACACTACCGTTACTAGTATGGGTATTGCTTTAGCTCCGTTTCTTCCTCGGTCGACTAACGGGTATATTCATGATGTTCTGCCTAGACATGGGTCGAGTGCTCGCCGCCACTCCTCCTACTAGAATAGCTTGCCCTTCCTTCGGCGACGAGCCTAGCTTTCAGCCTCAAGTAACTCGAACCCCGTGCTTGGCAAATGGAGACACTTATTTGCTAATAATCGTAGTGTTGAATCATGTCCAAAGCTCATTCATTTTTCTACTATAATTGATACTAAAACTTGTATATTGCTTGATGATGACCCGAAATGTGAAGTATGGAGGTCTTGTTTGGTTTGGTATGTTGTTTGGAAATCTCTAGGATTTAGGGCCCTAAATGGGATTATTGCTAACACATGAAAATGTGAGTTTGAATTATCTATGCATGACTTAGTTTGTTGGTTTATAAATTTACCTCGAAGGAGGCCAAATTATCTATGTTACATGGTGGCCCATACATGATATTTGGTCCGCCTTTACTACCGAGACTCGTGTCGAGTTTGTCAATTTTTCCTGTGAGGAGATGTCGATGGTGCCGGTTTGGGTGAAATTTCCTAACCTCCCTCTTAAATGTTGATCGAATTTGTGCCTCTAAAAAATAGCTAGCTTGCTTGGTAAACCCATTCAGTATGATAGATTGATTGCCTCTATGGATTGGATTTCTTGTGCTAGAGTTTTGGTTAAGCTAAATATCATGCGAGAACTGCCGAGAATGGTAAACATTAGGTTTCCTAATGGTTTCAATGTTCGTCGACTGTTGTGTACGAAAGTCTACCTACTCATTGCAAGAGTTGCCAAGTTTTGGGGCACCAACAGCCTTCTTGTGGTAAGCAACCTGTTGTTGTGAATTAGGCCACTATCGGGCCTATAACTCGAGCGTAACATCCGGACCGGGCCCGGGTGAGTGTATTTCATAGGTTAAGACCTATTGCTCCCGCTATGACCCCCACTATTTTGCTGGTGGCAAATTCACTTGACCCTATGTGTTTGGGGGCGGTTGTCGCTTCTATGGAGTGCGTGATAGATGGAGGCCAAGTCGAAGCTCGGCCTCGACACCTTTACCAAACTCGGCCTCGGTAGAACACTTCTACTAAGCCTCGATAGAATTGACAAGCTCAATCTCGATAGGCTACTCCTCGTGGTTCTAGGCACAAAAACTCCAACTTACAAAAGGAAAGGAAAGGCTATTGAAATCGGTCAAACTAGTATGGGGCCGGCCCCAACTAAGGTGTCGTTATGCGGGTTATTGGAGAGGACAATTTGGGTTGTAAAGGCCGGGTAACTAGTGTTCGGGTACCGCCAATGCAGCTAGGGTGGACATGACGACCATTGTCATTAGAGTAGAGCAAGCGACCAACGTCTTTACCGAAAGCTCTCTCGTGGGTGTCCACTAGAAGTCGGAGTAGGGGCACTAAAAGGGGTGCTAAAGGGGTTCCTAGCACCTCCGTTACTCTATGTTAATTTGTAATTGGAATATAAGGGGTTTAAATAGTCCCCTAAAGCAACATGAGGTTACCGGCCTCATGATAAATAAGAAGATAGATATTTATGCTTTTTTTGAAACTAAGCTTAGCCTTTTTAAGCTCACATAAATGAACAGGTTTTGATTCAAGCAGTGAAGGTTTATCTCTAATGCGACCGTGGCCTCAAATGCCCATATTGCTCTTTTTTGGAATCTAGATACTATTTCGATTGATTTACTAGATGTTTCTACCTAAGGACTAAATGTTAAAATCGGTAGCTTGTCCACTATATGGGATTTACTACCACTTTTGTATATGGATACAATACTCTTATTCAACAAAGGGAGATATGGAATGACCTTCATCGATGGAACCCCCATAGCCCTTGGCTTGTTCTTGGGGATTTAAACTCGGTCCTCTCACGGGATAATAAGCACAATGGTGTTGCGAGTATCTAGATATGAGACCTTGAACTTTCGTATTTATTGCTTGGATCTTAGTCTTATCGATCTCAACTACATGGGTAGTCACTTTACATGGACTAATGGGAGTGTTTGGACAAAGATAGATAGGGTTTTAGTCAACCCCCATTGGTCTACGCTTCGAGTACTTCGTTTTTGTTCATTTCATCATGTCGGGAGCTTTTTCGAGCCATGCTCAAGCCTCGATGCAGTTGGACAACCAGACCTCATCTAGGTCAAAAATGCTTCAAATTTTTCAATATGTGGGTAAATCATGAATGCTTTCTTTAGACGGTCTTACAACATTGGCATTATGACTCGGAGGAAGTCCTATGTATGTCTTGTGTCGAAAGTTGAAGCTCCTAAAAGAGCCTTTAAAAAATCTAAATAGACTTCATTTCGACCACATCTCAAAGAGGGTTGCCCGAGCAGATGGAGGAACTTGACCATTACCAAGCAAGCCCTTCATAATGACGGGGATAACACCCTTCTTCTCAAGCACGAGAGGCTTCGAAATTAAATTTGGTTAATCTTCGGTCGACGAGAGAAGATGTACTTCGCATAAAAACTCAAATGCAAGTTTCTTAAGGATAGTGATAGAGGCGATCGGTTCTTCCACACTCTCATGAGCCAAAGCCACAAGAGGAATTTTATTGCGGCCATACATGGCAATGATGGGTAGTATACCACCTCTCTTCAAGCCATAGGGGGTATTTTTATTGACTACTATAAGAATCGGCTTGGTTCATCTAAGTCACTCTTCTTCGATGTAGCGGTTATTGCTAGTGGGCCTTGTCTTGATGCTAGTGCTTCGAGTTGCTGCTAGCCCCTATTATCAATGAGCACATCAAGGTGACTCTGTTTGGGATTGGTAATGATAAAGCCCCGGGGCCGGATCGGTATTCCTCTTTGTTTTTCAAGCAAGCTTAGGATATTATGTGGACTGATTTTTGTGCTACGGTGAAGGACTTCTTCACCTCTAGAAGCCTCCTTAAATAGGTCAATCATTCTATCATTGCCTTGATTCCCAAGTTAGCTAATGCTTCCTCTCCATCTTATTTCGTACCGATATCTTGCTATAACGTTGTGTATAAAGTCATCTCTAATCTTCTCCGTTTCGGAATAGCCCGAGCTTTGCTTGATCTTATAAGCCCCATACGAATGCTTTCTTGGAAGGGAAGAAGATGTTGGATAATATTCACCTGCTTTAGGAGCTTCTTCAATAGTATGGTCGAAAGCGAGCTTCGCCACAAAGTCTTTTTAAGATTGACTTAAAGAAAGCATTCGATTCGGTGCGATGGCCCTTCTGAGATATCTACTTCGTAGCTTGGCTTCCCGCCTACCATTGTTCATCCGGTCATGCCTTATGTGGAATCTTCCTCTAACTCTATTGTTGTGAATGGCAATCTGTTTGGTTTCTTTCCAGGAAAAAGTGGTATCCGATAGGGTGATACCCTTTCCCCTATCTCTTCATATCCCGCATGGAATATTTTTCTCGTATGTTTGCGATATCATTTGCTAGACTCGATTTCAAGTTTCATCCACAATGTGGGGTTCGGTAGTTTAGTCACATTGCTTTTGCCGATGATGTTATGCTTCTTTGCCGAGGAGATAAAGCATCGGTGTAGTGCTTGACTCAACAGTCGAGTATTTTCGATCGAACTTCTAGGCTTGCTATGAATAGCGACTGAAGCAAGTTCTCCTACAAGATACTCGGGTTCATCGAGGGTACTTTTCCTTTTAGATATCTAGGGGTTCCTCTAAGTCCTCACGAGCTTTTGGCCGATCAATTCTCTCATTTGTCGTAAAGTTTGGAATCGACTCGTACAATCTTGGATGGGAAAGCATCTCTCATATGCTCTGGATGGCTATAGTTATTAGGATTGGTCTTGGTCGGTGTAATTCAATTTTGGTTGGCCATCTTTCCTATCTCGGCTCATCGTCCTCTCTAGTATCACACGTATATGTAGGAATTTCCTTTGGAATGGGGATGTGAGTAAAAGCCACTCGGCTTTAGTTGCCTAGAAGCGGCTTTACCGCCCTAAGGAGGAAGAGGGTCTAGGCTTATGGGATTTAAAAACCCTAAATTCTTGTTTCCTTGTCAAACAACTTTGGGACATCCATCTTAAAGCCGATTCAATTTGGATTCAATGGGTACACCACTTCTACTTGAAAGATCAAATGGTGTGGGATATTCAAGCTCCCAAGACTACTTCATCCTTATGGAAAACAATTGTATCTACACGCGACTAGTTTGTTAGGAAATTCAAGGATTGAACTCGGGTGGTTGAGAGGTCGTGAAATTGGAGCCAAGGCCAATTTTCTTGTAATGCTTACGATAATGTTAAGCCTAAGGGTTCGTTGTTCAACTAAACCTAGGGAGTCCGGGAATAATGGGCTCTACCGAGGTATGTATTTATGTTATGGCTAGTGGTTAAAGGTAAGTCGAAAGCTATTAACTACCTTCGCTTTGTCTTGGATGATCCTAAGTGTGCTCTTTATAAGCTTGCTATAGAATCGCATACCCATCTCTTCTTTGAGTGTCCTTAGATGGCCGGTTTATGGGCTAAGGTTTGACATTGATTGTCAATTTTGCGGAACCATGTCTACACTAGTAAGTGCCATTAAGGACCTCTCCATTTGAAGGAATAACTTGGAAGATAGGATGCACGAGTCTCTCTAGGAATCACGAGTATACCTAATTTGGGAAGAAAGGAACTAGAGAATTTTTTATGGTACTCCATCCGCCGAGGACTCTATCTTTAAGAAGTTTCAAATTCTATTCTATATGATATTTCACTTTCATGAGAAGGATCATACCATCTTGAATGTTGGCTAATGGGTTCTTACTCTGCTGGACTCTCCCGGGTGTGTTTCGGGGTTACCGTTGTTGCTAATATTTTTGTTTATGGTTTGCGAGTGCTAACCTCCCTTAGGTTCTAGGTCGCATCTAGTCTAATGGCTACCGAGGCTCGGCTTGCTCCGGTTGCTTGGCTAACCTCTTATTTTTAAAAAGCTTTTGTTCGTCTTGCTTTTGCTTTTTAGCTTTGGTCGTTTTTATTGCTGCTCGTTCCTACCGGCACTTTCTTCTTGGCTATGGTCGGTAGTGGTCTACCGGTGCTAAACTCCTTTGGGTTTTGGGATGCATATGGTCTATTTGTCGTGATTACTCCGGCTTGTTGGGCTTGCCTCTCGGACCTCTAGCTTTGTGTAGTTTCTATTACTCGTCGTTCTCGTTCGTCGTTATTCCCGTCGGCACTTGCTTCTTGGCTCTAGCTAGTAGTAGTCTCGTCGGTGCTAACCTCCTTTCGGTTTTAGGATATGTATGGCTTGTTTATCGCGATTGTTCCGGCTTGTTGAGCTCGCCTACCGGACCTCTACTTTGTGTAGCTTCGCTTGCTATTGTTCCTGTCGGCTCTTGCTTCTTAGCATTGGTCGATAGATGCTTTTATAGTTATTGATCATTATTTACGGTCTCTCCTCGGCTATATTCTTGCTTGCTATAGAGGTCTTATACATGGTTCTACCTAGCTAGTCCAATTTTTTTCGATTGGTTTTTCTTGTAATCTCTAATGCAATTTTCCTTGAACAACCTTTTATGTCTAACTTCTTTTGCTTTTGGTTTTTTGGGAGCATGTTCCCAATTTCTTGTATAGCCTCGTAAATGTTACTCTCCATGGTCCCCCGACTATATTCCATTTTTATTTATATACTTACATTTAGATCAAAAAATATTAGAGAACACATCACTGGACTTAGCCCGTCATGAGAACCCATTTAGTTTTAGTCAATGGGAATCTCATATGAGATGGGTACAAATGGTCCTTAGACTTGAAGTCGTCATGGTTATCTCATTGGATGACTTATGCACTTTGACACTCGTTGCGATGGACCTATTAATGGGTTACATATGGGTGATTCGTTGGGTGCACTAGGAATCCAATGGAGATAAGTGTTTGACTATAATAAGACATGTTATTTCTTGTATGCTAAAGGCGTTAACACATTGTACTTCGATAAATGTCCGCTCAAGTGATCTATGGCCATAGTAGGACTGCACCAATAGAGCATAATTTATCTACATTAAAAGCTAAGACATTTACGAATCGAAAAAAAACTTGTGTAATCATAATCAAACAAGACTAATAACTAAGTTCGTGAAGGATCATGCATCCTATAGAGGTGTGAAATAAATAAATACTTTCCTCCATCTAAGGCTCCAAGATTAACCCAATGAATCTAATAACTATACATATATGAATAATAAGCTATAAGTAAAGGATTACATCTTGTAGTGGATATCTTAATTTTTTTTCAACAAAGCCATCCAAGTATTCGGCCTCTATTGATGATCCACGCAGTCCAAGTATCCATAAAGAAGCACTTAAAATTAATGGGGTGCTAGCTCCATCTTTTTGATTTAGTATTTCCTATAGAAATCAATCCCGAACTATTTTGTAACAACCTTAAAAAGAGAGGGATAGAGTGTTTCTTGCTAGGGTTTAAGAGAAACCTATTTTCTTCTAATTTTTTTACACTTAGCCCTATGCCCTAATTTTTTTTTTTGGGCTAGGTAAACTTTCTCTCTCCTTTTTTTTATGTTGGTCAAAATCTCCTCTCTTGTATTAGGCCTTTATGCCGCACATAACCTCCTATATATAGGGGGAGAGTCTCCTTTTCCATTAAGGATAAGGAGAGGGGTGGCTATGAGTCCATAAAGGACTCTAGGTTATTGCTTCCTTATCCTCCAAGGATGAGGAGTTATTTTATATGTGGACTATATGATTATTATCTTTAAAACATTCAACCTTATCCAATAAGGTTAATGTTTATCTTTAAAACATTCAACCTTATCCGATAAGGTTGATATTTATCCTTCCATCAAAATTATCTCAAAGCTCATAATTAAATCTAATGGTACAAAACTATTTTAGCCCAATTAATTTATTTACACTATCCAAATAAATATTCCTATATTATTTTGGCAGGATCCATATTAGGAAATAATTTTTAAAATATCCTTTAACCTAAATTAGAAAACTCATTTCCTTTTAGGTTATTTATTTTCAAATTTGAAACTAACTTTTAAATTAGGAAATCGATTTTGAAAATAGGAAAATTTCCATTTTGGAAACTCTTTCCAAAATAGGAAAATTTTTATAATTTGAAATGTTTTTCAATATCTTTACTTCTCATTTATAATGTGAATACTTAAACTTATACGTGTGACTCAATAGGCTCCTAAATATGTTCTCAATGTATTAAGCATAAAAGACTCCTCTTTTATCTCTTGATACATAATCAAGATTGGCCTCTAGCAAGACACCATGACTACTCAATTCTCTAGAAGAATTAGTTAATCCATTATTACCTTTCATAAGCATAGTTACCATATAATTCTGTCCTCATGTCAACTTATTATAGTGTGATCTAGAACTTGATTAGTAGTCTTATTTGATGATGATCACATAAGTTTTCTTCGATTCCTAAATGTCTAAGTCTGCTAGAGTAGACCAACTATGCTCTATTGGTGTACTCCTATTATAGTTATAGATTTCTTAAACGGACATTTGTTGAAGTGTAATGTGATAACTCTTTGAGCATTCAAGGAATCACATATCCTATATTAGTCATATACCTATCTCCATTGGATTCCTAGTGCACCTAATGAATCGCTAACGTGCAATCCATTAATGGGTCCATCAAAACAAGTGTCAAAGTGCATAAGTCCACTAATGAGCTAACCATGATGACTTCAAGTCCAAGGACCATTGGTACTCATCTCGTATGAGATTTCCATAGACTAAAACAAAATGGGTTCTCGGGGAAAGTAAAGTCAAGTGATATGTTCTCTAACATAAATCACCTAAGTGCTTACTTTGGCATCATTATGCCAATAGGTGTGAGATCTTCTACTGCTATCATATAGCATGAGCATAGTACTCATAAGTCTAATTGTATATTGTCAATGTCCATTCTTGATAAGGTTACGACATTGGATATTTAATTATATCATTTATAATGGGTTCATCTCACATCTTTCGATCAATCACTATTGCAAATGCATATCATAAGGACTTCTATCTAATTCTATTGAATTTATCAACATGTAAAAATAAGAATTAACACAATGACTCCTTTATTATTATCAAAATAAATAATGCTATGATATTTTAACTCAAGCCCATCAAAACATGGTTGTATCTTGGGCACTAAAACTAATAATCTCCCACTTGTACTAGAGTCAACCTGACCACGTCCCTTAATCTCAATAATTGACTAAGGGATAGATTTTTTAGCTATGATAAAGACTTAGTATGGGGTCAACTATGTTATTGTAGTGTGGTTATTTTCTATCCTTATGTTATCACGACCCTTTTTATCTCCATAATTGAGTGATAGCATTATAGTACATGCTTAGACCATTGATGAGACCTTGGCTCCTTAGTTTATGTTATGGATCCTTTATTATCGATCATTAAGCTATATAACATTGGAACAAAACTTTCATTGATTGTTCCATACTAAGCCTTTTATTATTATGTCATCGTAACTATCTTGGGAGACTCCTCGCATTTCAAGTGATCTATCTCTATAGATCTATACTTTTAGATTATAGGTTACTCCCACATGTTATTTTTAGGAAATTTCTTCTAGATTGCTTAATTTTTTGTTGGCAACATGATAATATTATAGTTTAGGTGTAATTTTATGTCAAATAACTATGATTTAGTAGGCTCTCACTAGTTTTTTATTTACATAAGATATGTCCTTATTTTTTTTATGAATAATCAAACTCTTTGATCATTTCATAAAATGTGGAATTATATTCATAAAGGTTTGCTTAAGTCTATTAATGGACCTTAGCCTTTTGCAAATCTTATTTGCATGTTCTTGGAAACCATTAGGGTGTGTCAACTACACATCCTTTTTATTTTTCTTATATAGGAATCAATGTCTAACATTCCCATTTCGAAACTATTAGCTTCATCATCCCTTTTAGGGCTCACATCATAATGTGTTAAGATGAAAATATCATATCCCTTTTCTCTTTTTGACGAATTTGTTTTTGTACTTTTGAAATTCTTGTGCTTTTGTTTGTGAGAGAGTTACAATACTTTTTAATCATTCTACTTTAGGATTCCTTTATTAAAGTGTTAATTTGTGAGTCTAATCAAATCTTATTAAATTTAAATTTCTTCTCATTATTTTTAGCATCCATAAATTCTTTTCTAAGGAACATAGTGTGCTTTGTAAGGAACAACACTTTATTTTAGTGGTAAGATATTAACATCCAAATCTTACTCTATGATATCTCACAATTTAGCACTTTATTGATTTTAGGCTGTATTTTATCTTTGTCAACCCCTTTGACATTTATAGCCTTAAATCTTAAGGGAAGATTAATTCATTTTCTTTCCCTTCTCATATCTCATATGTTATCCATTTCAATGATTAGAATCCTATTAATTTCAAAGGTTGCGGTAAGGAATATTTATTCATGATTAGGGATATTAATTTGACTCTTCATGGATTGTTCATGTCTAACATCCGATGTCCATAGAGAATCTCATTCATTTTTAGGTGATCTAACATTTTAGCATTTAAGTATTCAGCTTCTAGATCTAATCGAAATACTATAAAACTTTTGTCATTTTGTCACATGACTTTTCAAGTCTAAACTTTTAAACATTTTAAATGTTTTGGACTTGTGTGTTATAATATGATCCACTATTATTAGTGGTTATGTGACAAGCATGTTCTCCTCTTGCTTGGGTGAACATAAGCCCATATTCATCTCTATGTATAAGGACTATATTGATTAGTAACTCTTTCTCCTTTTCAATTAAAAGGTGATACATGTCCTTTTGTTAAGTAACCAAGATTCATTAGACATCATCAAATGATTCTAAATATCCTTTTATATAAGTAGGTTGGATATGGGATTCTTGCCTATACGACTAAGTTTGTTTTCTTATTAATTAAGGAATATTTAGATCATTTGACTTTTTTAGTATTTATGTTATACATTGGGAAGTTATGTTTAAAAACATATAATCATTATCAAAATATTTTCATAAAAATTTATCCTTAAAAATAACTATTATTCGTAAAAATGAAATACTTATTCAAAGAAAGAAATGAAAATAAGATCTTTAGTCTCTACTAAAATAATAATGATTGAGTCACAGCACATCCCAACATGGTAATGCTAGTTCATAAATACCTACATCTAATAGTTCAACTCTTTGATCCATTGTGGTTATGTAAATATTCTCTATTGAACCTATTTCCTTCCTTTTCTAAGCTCTTATACATTTCAAAAATATAAGCACCACATTTAGTATCATATACTCACAAGGTGGAAATTAGAAATAAAAGGATTAGTATTAATAGCATAAATACCCGAGGTGGTGGCAGAACTCTTCTTTTACACCCCTTCTAAGTACTCATTGCAGTTGCACTTCCAATGCCCTTTCATATTGCAATGAAAGCAAGTTGCATTCGTTAGGCTATTCTAAGCCTCAACCTTTTCCACTCCTCTAATAGGTGCATTTGAAGACTTTTTCTTCTTTTTGGGCTTTTTCTTGCCCTTTACTATGCCTTTTCCCTTATTAAATAGAAGTATAGAACTTTTATTCTTCTTGTTAATTTTAGGCTGAGCTTCCCTTAACATGGACAATAACTCTTTAAGCGTTTTTGCATGTGCATCATGTTGAAGTTCATGATGAACTGTCAAAAGGTATTGGACAATGATTGTAATACTAGGTCAATGGATAACTCGGCATCCATTCCAACTTCAAGTTCGGCCGGTCGATTGATATAGCCTATCATTTTAGTGACAAGCTCTTTGACATTAGATGCCTCATCCATTGTGGCCCTAAAAAGCTTCCTTGCTATCTCATAGCACTCATGCCAAGTATTCTCCTCAAATAAGCTCTTGAGCTTTGCTATAATGTCAAAGGCTTACGAGCTTCTATGTTGGTGCCTATGCTCCAACATCATAGTAGTAAGTATGATGCTACGAGCAATCACCATCTCTATGTTTGATCCATGCTTAATGAGCTTCAGCTTGAACCGGAGGAGGCTCATCTAAAAGAGCTTTCTCTATCATATAGAGAATTTTCTCATGTTGGAGGACTATCCTCAAATTCATTTCCCAGATCAATGAAGTTTGTGCCATTAAAGGCATTATTTTCATTAAAGATCGATCGTATTGATTTACTGCTAGTCATACTCGTGTAATCTAACCGGATAGAAAAGTGTATAATTTGGTTAATTAAATTGGATAAAACTAAACAAAGCATAAATTAAAGATGTAAAACCTATGTTTCCTCCTACTATTTTCTTTAGGTTTTATAACCTTCAATATAGTACTCAAGAAAACTTTTCGATGCGTTTTCCTAGTAGGTTAGGATCTCATCCTCTAACATGCATTAGCCTTGATTTATCTCAACAAGCCATAGATGAAGGATTAGGTAGGTAACTCCTTACCAATTACATCTAATGTAATTTCTAATTCCATTGGTATGATAACTCTTTATCTTTATCATATTTTATATGAATACCAATCCTTGCTTACAAGTTTATTGGATCTTGAGTTATCTCAACAAACCCAACAACTCATTTAAGTAAGACCTAATGTTTGGGGTCATCGCATGGCTCATGATTTGTTTCTCTCGAGAAAGAAGTGACCTTGATCTATCTCAACAAGCCAACAACGACCAAAAGAGTTCCCACCTCATAACATTGGAAAGCAATTAACTTAATATTTTATTTTAAGGATTTAATAAGGTTAGTCTTATCCTAGCAAGCATACTAAAAAATAATCACATTATTCTTAATCAAGCATACTAACATTAATCTCATGACATTTATACATCTCATGCATGAATCAACGACTAGTGAATGATAATAGATTTCTAGTATTGGCCCCTTCAAGCCATAAAGAGACTAAAAGGTCAATTCCGAGGTGAAAAATATTAAAATTCTTCATGAATGTCTCTATTCCTTGGTGTCTTCTCCTTGTATCTATTCTAATTCCTATCTTTTACTTTTACATTTATTTGAAATAAGAAACCTCGAGTTACATTCGCGAGGAGTAAGATGAGAAGAGAAATACAATAGAGTAATATAGAATGCGGGACACGCAGGTCCTATTTATCAAAAAATAACAAGCATTCATTCATACACTAAGTCGACTTATCCATACTATTCACCCATGCTTTAATTATATTGATACATGGCATACTAATGAAACAATTTCATTCATAAAAACGTTTATAAATCTATAGTTTTTAGTCATTTTATAAATTTATCTAAATTTTAAATTTAAATCCCTTTTTGGACCTTGGGCCTATAGGCTTTTGGGCCTCGAGGGTTCATGAGTTTTGAAGCCCAAACCCTTGAGTTCACGTGCATGTACACATTTGCTCATGGCCACCGACCTAGTGCGTTAGCTCTCGGCAAGTGGCCTGCTTGTACTACTCGTGCGCGCTAGCGTGCGGGTTGGTCGGCCAGCACACTTGGCACGTTTGTGTAGCATGTGTAGCCTAGCCGGAGCGCCTAGCACGCGGATTGGTGAGCCGGCGGGCCATTCCACCATGCATCTAGTATGTGACCCGACTGACCAACGGCACCGCCTACTACAAGCCTAGCGCGCAACTTGACGGAGCTAGCGGCCGCCTACTATACATGTAGCATGCGGCTCGATAGGCCGATAGCTCGCCTATGGAGGATGCCACCGGCACGAGCGTTGACATCCAATGTCAACCTCATGTGCTCCTACTGATTTTGACCTAAAATTTTAGTTTCATATTTATATAAAACACCAAAAACACAAGATCTATAATCATGTATAGCTAATTTATACGATTAATCATAATTAACACGAGCATATAATCAAAGATTCAACAGAGGCTCGATACCAATTAAATGATCATGCATCCTATAGAGGTCCAAAATAAATAAACGTTTTTCTCCATCTAGGGCCCTAAGATCAATCCGTTGAATCTATTAACCATACATACATGAATAATAAGCTAACGTAAAGGATTACCACTTATAGTGCGGATCTAAATTCTTTCTCAACAAAGCCATCAAAGTGTCCGACCTCTATTGATGATTCACATAGTCCAAGTATCCATAAGAAAGCACTCAAAATTAATAGGGTGCTAGCTCCACCTTTTCGATTTAGAATTTCTTCTAGAAATCAATCCAGAGCAATTTTGCAAAAACACTAAAAAGAGAGGGATAGAGTGTTTCTTGTTAGGGTTTAGGAAAAAACTATTTTCTCCTTATTTTTCACTCTTAGTTGTATGCCCTAATTTTATTTTTGTACTAATCGAATTTTCTCTCTCCTTTTTTCTATGTTGGTCGAAATCTCTTCTCTTGCATTATGCCTTTATGCTGCACCTTTCCTCCTATATATATGGAGAGAGTTTCGGGAGAGGGACGGCTATGAGTCAACAAAGGACTCTAGCTTATTGCTTCCTCATCCTTGGAGGATGAGGAGTTATTTTATATGTGGACTATTTGATTATTATTTTTAAAACATTCAATCTTATCCAATAAGGTTAATATTTATCTTTAGAACATTCAACCTTATTCAATAAGGTTGATGTTTATCCTCCCACAAAAATTATCTCAAAGCTCTTAATTAAATGTAATGAGTCAAAACTAATTTAGCCCAATTAATTTATTTGGACTATTCAAATAAATATTCCTAGATTATTTTGGTATAGACCGCATTAGAAAATAATTTTTCAAAATATCCTTTTAACTTAAATTAGAAAAATCCTTTTCTTTTAGGTTCTTTATTTCTAAATTTGAAGCTAACTTTTAAATAAGCAAATTGATTTCTAAAATAAAAAACACTTCATTTTGGAAACTCTTTCCAAAGTAGGAAAGATTTTATAATTGGAAACTATTTTCAATATCTTTGCTTCTAATTTGTAATGTGAATACTTAAATTTATACGTGTGACTAATAGGCTCCTAGATATGTTGGCAATGTATTAAGCAAAAACTATCTCTTGATACATAAATCAAGATTAGTCTCTAGCAAGACATCATGACTACCTAATTCTCTAGGAGGGTTAGTTAATCTATTATTACCTTTCATGAGCATGGTTACCATACAATTTAGTCCTCATGTTAACTCATCACGAGTGTGATCTCGAACTTGGTTATTAGTCTTCTTCGATTATGATTACATAAGTTTTCTTCGATTCCCAAATGTCTTGGCTCCTAGAGTAAACCAACTATGCTCTATTGATTTATTCTTACTATGGCAATAGATTTTTGAGCGAGAAATTTATCGAAGTGTAATGTGATAACTCATTTAGCATACAAGGAATGACATATCCAATCTTATTCATAAACCTATCTCTATTGGATTCCTAGTACACCTAAGGAATCGCCCACGTACAACCCATTAATGGGTCCACAAAAACAAGTGTCAAAGTGCATAAGTCCGTTAATGAGATAACTATGACAACTTGAAATCTAAGGACCATTTGTATCCATCGCATATGAGATTCTCATAGATTAAAACCAAATGGGTTCTCATGACGAGTCAAGTCTAGTGATATGTTCTCTAACATAAATCACCTAAGCGCTTGCTTTAGAATCACCATGCCAATAGGTGTGAGATCTCCTACTACTATCGCATAGCATGAGCATAGTACTCATAAGTCTATCCATATATTGTTAATGTCCATTCTTGATAATGCTATAACTTGGGACATTTAATGATATCATTTATGTGCATTAGTGTTTGTCTCAAGTCTTTCGATTAATCACTATTGCAAATGTATATCATAAGGACTTCTATCTAATTCTATTGAATTTACCCAAATGTAAACATAAAAATTAACAAAATGACTTCTTTATTATTATCAAAATAAATAATGCAATGATACATTACCTCAAACCCATCCAAACATGATTGGATCTTGGGCACCAACACTAACGAGTTTGAGATCACACTATAATAAGTTGACATGAGGACTAAATTGTATGGTAACAATGCTCATGAAAGGTAATAATGGATTAACTAACCCTCCTACTGAATTGGATAGTAATGATGCCTTGCTATAGGCCACTCTTGATTTATGTTTAAAAAGATAAAAGAGGAGTCTTTTAATCTTGATATATTTCTAATATATGTAGGAGCCTATTGAGTCACACGTATAATTTTCAATATTCACATTATAAATGAGAAGCTAAGATATTGGAAAAAGTTTCCAATTATAAAAGGTTTCCTATATTGGAAAGAGTTTTTAAAATGGAAAGTTTTCTATTTTAGAAATCAATTTCCTAATTTGGAAGTTAGTTTCAAATTTGAAAATAAAGAACCTAAAAGGAAAGGAGTTTCCTAATTTAGGTTGAAGGGTATTTTGAAAAACTATTTCCTAATGTGGACCCCGCAGAATAATCTAGGAATATTTATTTTGATAGTCCTAATTAATTAATTAGGCTAAAATATTTTTGGCCCGTTAGATTTAATTAAGAGCTTTGAGATAATTTAGTGAGAGGATAAACATTGATCTTATTGGATAAGGTTGAATGTTTTAAAGATAAACATTAACATTATTAGATAAGGTTGAATGTTCTAAAGATAATAATTAAAAAGTCCACATGGAAAAATAACTCCTCATCCTTTGAGAATAAGGAAGCAACAACCTAGAGTCCTTAAATGACTCATTGTTCCCCTTCTTCTTGTCCTTAGAGGACAAGGAAACTCTTCTATAAATATAGAGGAGAGAAGGAGGTGCAACTTTAGATGAAGAATGCAATAGAGGAGATTTCGACCAACATAAAAAAAAGGAGAGACAAAATTTGATTAGCCCAAAAATAAAATTAGGACACATAGAAAAGAGTGAAAATAAGAAGAAAATAGTTTTCTCCTAAACCCTTGCAAGAAACACTCTATCTCTCTCTTTTAAGGTTGTCGTAAAATTGCCCGGGACTAATTTCTAGAGAAAATACTAAATCAAAAAACGTAGAGCTAGCACTTCATTAATTTTGAGTGCTTCTTTATAGATATTTGGATTGCATGGATCATCAATAGAGGCCAGACACTTAGACAATTTTGTTGAAAAAGAATCTAGATCTACACTACAAAAGGTAATCCTTTACTTATAGCTTATTATTCATGTATGTATGGTTAGTAGATTCAACGGGTTAATCTTAGGGCCTTAGATGGAGGAAATTTTTTATTTATTCTGTACCTTTATAGGATGCATATCCTTCGGAGAGAGAGAGGGAGGGGAAGGGAGAGAGAGGGAGATATAGGTGGACAAAGAGGGGTAGAGAGAGTGGGAGCGAGGAGTGGGAGAGAGGGAGAGAGCAAAAGAAAGAGAGATAGTGAGTTAGGGAGAGAGATAAGATGGGTGGGAGTGGGAGAGAGGGAAAGAGGGAGAAAGAGAGAGAGTGGGAAAGAGATGAAGAGGGAGAGAGAGATGAAGAAAGAGAGAGGGGAGATAAGGAGGGGGAAGAAGTGAGAGGGGGAGAGAGAGATAAGAAGAGGGAGAAAAAGATAGAGAGAGGAAGAGTGAAGAGAGGAAGGGAGGAAGGGAGAGGGAGGAAGAGGGAAAGAGATAGAGAGAGGAAAGGAGATAGATTGAAAGAGTATAGGGGAGAAAGGGAGAGGGAAAGTGAGGGAGGAAAAGGGAAAACAAGAGGAGGAAAAAGGGATATATATATATTGCTAAAGGGAGAGAATAAGAGAGGGAGAGAGGGATTGGGGTGAGGGAGAGAGAGGAAGGGATAGAGGAAGATAGGGAGTAATGGAGAGGTAGAGGGAGAGAGAGATGGAGAGAGGGGGAAAGGGTGAAAAGGAAAGAGAGAGTGGGAGAGAGGGAGGGAGAAAGGGGAAGAGAGAGAGGAGGGAGAGAGAGGGAGAGAGAAAGCGAGAGAAATGAGGGGGAGAGAGTGAGAGACGGAGAGTGTAACCTCCGTAAAAATCTTTACTCATAACGCAACATGTATTAGATTATTTCTATATAGACATATATTAAGTGTAAGTATAATTCTCATTTCACCATGAGAAATTAATACTTGCAATGTGTGATTTATGTTAAATTAAAGTTATTATGTTTGAGATTAAGGATCTAATTATTAAAGAAACCAAATATGCAAAATTAGTGTTGAGGACTATATTCTACTCGAATTTTAGTGTGATTTATTTGAGAACTTTAGAGTGATTTTTGGGTAAAACTTAAAGAATAAATGTTGTTCATCTATATGTCTACTAGCTCTCTGAAAAACTTTCATAATTTTTAGATCTATATATAAAATGTTATAGCCAATTTAGTGCGGATCTGGTTTTGATGTATCATTGCTAGAATTTTTGGGGAAAAAGGAATTTCAAATTTTAAACAAAAATGAGAATTTTTGAATTTTCATGAAAGAGAATGGGTTTAGTTACTTGGAAAAGATTAGTTGGGATGTTTAATTACTCTAACTAATTAGTTATGACACTTAAGCATATGCATTAATGGAAGTCAAAGCTAACTCATCACTTTGACCTTCCAAGCCTTCCAAATCGCCACCTTACCTTCCAAACTCCTCTTAATTTACACCTTGCTTTTTTAAATTTTGCCACATAATACATCAATTAAGAAGAGGAGAAGTGAGGTATCTAAGGGTGCGGAAGGTTGAAATTAGTCATTTTTTTTACGGCAAAAACCATAGCACCCAAGAAGGAAGAGAGAAAATTTTTAAGCGACCATAGCTACACAAACAAGAAAGAAAACCAATTGAGAAAAAAAGGAGAGAAAGTCATAGCAAGAAAAAAGAGAATAAGGAAAAGAAAGAAAAGGAAGGGAAAGGAAAAAAGAGGGGAAAAGCTAAGGGAAAGAGCCTAAGCTAATCTATCTATGTAAGTGGGTTTTCTTTGTTTCTTTATGCCATGCAATTGATGTTATTGTAAATGGTTAAGCTTGTGTTTTGTGTTGTGATGTGTTGTTGGTTTGATTATGTTTTTTAGGTTGTTCCATGATTGATAATTGACAATGGTTTGATTGTGATGGTTAGTTGTATGATGATTTGGTGAGTTTTGATGGTTTGTATTCAATAGATACATATATGAAAGGGGTGTGATTAATGGAATTGATTGACCTAAACATGGTGGGTGAACTTGGAATTGGTTTGGACTTGAATAAAATGGAGTAGGAAGCAAAGAAAAATGAAACATAGGGTTTTTCCCATGTAATGTCAAAATGCATTTTTCTTGAAGTCAAAAAGTTACACGACCTCCCATACGGGTGTGTCCTTGCCCGTGTAATGTCACAATGTATTTTTCATGAAGTCATAGAGCTACACGGCCTCCCACATGGGTGTATCCTTGCCCCATGTAATGTCAACATGTGTTTTTCTTGAAGACGAGAGAGTTACAAGGCCTCCCATATAGGCATGTCCTTGCCCGTGTAATGAAGAAATGTGTTTTCTTCAAGTCGGAGAGTTACACGGCCTCTCACACGGGTGTGTCCTTGCCCGTGTAATTCATCGGTCACTTTGAAGTCACCCTTTTTGCTCCATGCTTTCTCGGTTCCCATTTCTTTCACTAAGATAATGTAATAAATGGTCTATTAGGCTCAAATAGATAGAAAATGAAGGTAGAATAGTATACCCTAATATAATTGAAATTTGAGGTAAATACTAATAATTATGCAATCTAAGTGTACAATGATTTAACAATTAAAAATTACTGAAGGAAAAAAAGAAAAGTGAAGTATTTGCACACATAATTCGACCCCATAATTCAACCAATACCATATGTTGGTATTTCACTTTAACAGGGGAAATATAAAGATAAATGGGATAAATATGTTATGTTGTATTTTGTTAATGTGTTAGTATTGTTTTGCTTGGTTGGGTTATGATTGTTTGGTAATATGAAATAGGTAACGATGGTTGGTGTGAATTGTGAAAGCTTGAGAAACCCTATGTGGCTTGGATCTATGAAAATATTTCATGATGATAAGGGGCAAGAGTATGCCCGAAACCCGAGTGTGGATTGGACCTATGAGAATGTATGAAATCGAATCCTATATAGGTTGGTTACGTTTGACATGATACATGTAACATCATATACATCATGTGCATTGGGGATGGAAAGAAAACTAGAAAGATCATTGAGACAAGCATCGATACGGTTTGGAAACTAAATTTGATGAAATGGGTAATAGCAAGAAACCATGTGCATGCTCTATTACTAACATCGTTAAACAAGGGGTAATTCCACTAATCGTGTGCTACAACGAGGGGTATTTTCGTTTCTAGTAGTAGGTGATAATGAGATCACCGAGAGAGAGTAATAGAGCGAGTAGGTGATAACATGATCACCGAGAGTTGAAAAACATAGACTCGCTAATACCTAGGGTACCCAAATTAAAAATGGATGGGTATAATGGAAAATAGAACTTTATTGCATATCACGTGCATCACCCTACTTACCGAGCTTCGACTCACTTTGTTGTTATTTCCATGTTATGATAGGAGAGAGTCCAAGTAGTAAGGATGCTGCCGGATCCTCCAAAAGGCTCATCTCGTGACACAAATATATCATAGTTTATTTTGATTGTAATTTCTAGATTGGGGTATTGGTAGACATTTCAATGTTGTTGCGATACTAGAATAGATGTAGTAGGGTTTAATTTGGATTGAATAGGTCGGCGTGATGCATTCCTCGCCTAACCACTCCTTTGGGTAATTGGCGAGTGGGCCGGGGAGGGGGCGTCACGGAGAGATGGGGGAGGTAGGAAGAGAGGGAGGGAGGAGAGAGAAAGATAGGGAGAAATGGAGGAAGGAAGGGAAGAGAGAGAGGGAAAAAAGGAGTAGAAGAAATAGAAATGGAGAGCAAGAGAGAGGAAGTGAAAGGAAGAGAGATGGAAAGAGAAAAAGAGAAGGGTAGAAAGAGAGAGGGAGATGAGAGAGGACGTGATGGAGGGAGAGAAAAGGAGAAGCGAGAGAGAGAAAGAGATAAAAAGGGAGAGAGTGGGAAAGAGTATAGGGGAGAAGGGAGAGGGAAAGGGAAGGAGAGAGAAGGAAAGAGAGAGGGGGAGAGAGGGAGAGGGAGAGGGAAAGGAGTGGGATATATATATATATATATAGAGAGAGAGAGAGAGAGAATAGAAGGAGAAGGGGAAAGGGTGTGGTAGGGAGAGGGAGCGATAGAGGGAGATTGGGAGTGATGGAGAGACAAGGGGAGAGAGAGCTAGAGAGGGGGAAGAGGGTGAATGGGAATTATAGAGTAGGACGGTAGGAGAGAGAAAGGGAGAGAAATAGAAAGGGAGAGGGAGAGGGAAAGAAAGAGGAAGAGGAGAGTGAGTGGGAAGGAGAAAAAGAGAGAAAGATGGAGAGATGGGAGGGAGAGAGAGAGGAAGGGAGGGATAGAAGTAGAGAGAAAGAAAGAAAGAGAGGGGGAGAGAGAGGGAGAGTGGGAGGGTGAAAAGGGAGGGAGAGGGAGAGGGAGAGGGAGAGAGAGAAAAAAGAGAGGGAGAGAGGGAGAGTGAAAGTAAGAGGGAGAAAGGGAGATGGGAGGAGAGAATTAAGGATAGAGAGATAGAGGGAGAAAGAGAAAAGTAGAGAGGGAGAGGGAGAGAAGGAGAGAGATAAAGGAGGAGAGATGTAGGGCGAGAGGAAGGAGGGAGAGAGAGTAGAGATAGTGAGAGGGATGAAAAATGAGAGAAAAAGGGAGAGAAGGAGAAGGAGATATATAGAGAGAGTGGGGGAGGAAGAGAGGGACAGAGAGAGAGAGAGAGAGAGAAAGACAGAGAGGGATAAAAAAGGAGAGAAAGAGTGAGAGAGAGAGAGGAAGGGAGAGGGGGAGAAAGGGGGAGATAAAGAGAGGGACGAGAGAGAGGTAGAGAGAGGGAAAGAGAGAGGGAGGGAGGGAGAGTGGAAGAGAGGAGAGAGAGGGTGAGAAAGCTGGATAAGGAGAGAGAGAGATTAAGAGGGAAGGAGAGAGATGATAAAGGGAGAGGAGAGAAAGAGGGAAAAAAGGGAGAAAAGAAAAGAGGGAGAGAAGGGAGAGAGAGTGTGTGTGTGTGTGTGTGAGTTTGTAATATTGTGACCTAAAATCCTTTTTAAATAGAAATATATTATAAAAATAGTTTATTTAATGAATAAAATTATTTTTATTAAATGTGAGAAATAAAGTTTAAACTTTTTTGAAAAATTAAAAAAAACCTAAGTATGGTAAAAAAGGAAGGTTAATAGAATGATTAAGCTTAAATTAAAGATTAGTTCCCTTAATTGATTTGGTTATGTTTTAACCTATGGACTTAATTGCAAAATCTAGGGGCATAATCTAAAAAATTAAAAGTTTACATACTTGATTGAAATGATTAAGAAACTTTAGAGATTTAAATTACCTTTAGAAAAGGTCAAGGATAAGAGCCAAAATAAGGAAAATTGTGTAGTGATGGACTCAAATTGGAGGGGTCGATTACAAAGATTAAATGTTTAAGAACTAAAGCATAAAATGGAGATGAAGAGAAAAAGTGAAACTTGGACGAAACAAGTTAATGAGGTGAGGATAAGAGAGGAAGAGAAAAATATAAAGGAAAACGTGGAAAAAAGAGAAAATTCTAGAGATGCCATTAATAACTAACCCGAAGATTAACCTAAATGTGACACACTTGGCTTAATCCTAAGGAAAAACCTTGGCTATAAATATGAAAGAAGAAGATGAAAGGAGAGGTTGAAAAAGTGGAGGAAACAAGCCACACCAAAGAGAGAGGAGTTCAATCAAAAGAGAAACCACTAAATCAACGAGACTAAGCTATCCTAGGCAACCTCCAAAATCACCCTCAAATTAGTTTGGAAGAATAAAAAAAGGAAGTGGAAAAAGTTCCGGTTTGGTCGAAACTTTGAAGAGAAAGGAGGAGGAAGGAACCGAGAAAAAGAGGAAGATTAACCAAACTTCAAGAAAGGTAAGTGTAATCCTCACTACACTATAAGAAAATAGTGTTTTTGATGTGTAATTGATGTAAAATTGGAGTTCAATTATTTATGGATTAATAATTGAATTGTTGAGAATTGTCATGTTGTTCATGTTGGAATTATGATGAATGATTGACAATTGGATGATTTTGACAATGTTTATGTGTTGTTCATGTTGAAATTATGATGAATCGATGATTAATTGGATTACAAGAGTGTATCTTGAGGTTTTTCTTGTTCTTAGAACAAAGTGGTTGATTATCTTTAAGAAATGAATAAACAAGTGGTTTTAAGACCTTTTGTTTACAAAGTGTTCGATGATATACCTAAAATTTGTTAATGGTATTGAATTAGAAAACTTGAAACTTGGCCACTTTTTTTGAGAATTTTGACCAAGAGGGTAATTTTGATTGCTTGATTTACTTAACCTATTTGATGTTAAAACGATGAAAAACATATTAGGTTAAAAGGTTAGAGGTGAAAACTTGTGAAAAAAAAAATGAAAGTTGTCCTTCCATTGGCCAAGTTTTGGCCAAGATTGAAAGACAAGGGCAAGAGAGGCTAATTTGAGGCTAATGTTAATTTTAAGGTTGGGAGGTGTAAATTTTCATGAAAAATGATCACAATCATATTAAAAATGGATGGATTATTTTGCTTAAATATTTGACCATAATATGTGTTTAAGGCATGAATTGTGTTTATTGATTGTCTATACTTGCATGCATACTTGTTTTATATAAAATATGTATTTGATGAATTATTTATATTAAATGTTCTTAAGGATTTCAAATTATGCATGCTAAGGTTTATGCTAAATGCATTTGCACATTATAATCATGAAAGAGGTTTTACATTCATGATTTCGATGAAGGGAAAAGAAAAGGAAAGGTTTTCAAAAAGGAATGGCTAGGTACGTTTTTGAGGTTATGGAAGAGGAATGATCACCCTCTCTTGAGAAAAAAGGGCATGCTAAGGGAAAGATCTAGTGTATACTTTTAGCATGCAAATG
The DNA here is from genome assembly GCA_963924115.1 of Dovyalis caffra. NCBI lineage: Eukaryota > Viridiplantae > Streptophyta > Magnoliopsida > Malpighiales > Salicaceae > Dovyalis > Dovyalis caffra. The sequence continues at coordinate 1,728,844 of CAWUPB010001154.1, read as the reverse complement.
AAAATGAGGACATGCTAAGGGAATGACTCGGTATATACTTTTGGCATGTGAAGGAAAATGAGGACATGTTAAGGAAATCATTTAATGTATACTATTAGCATATAGAGGAAAATGAGGGCATGCTAAGGGTATGATCTAATGTATACTCTTAGGATGTGAAGGAAAATGAGGACACACCGAAAGAATGATCTAGTGTATACCCATAATGTGTAAAGGAAAATATTATGGGAAGGTACTTGGTGCTTTTATGAAGTTTCAACAATTACATGTTTTAAAAAAGGGTCGATAATATACATAATCGACATAGATTGTCCAAAAAAGAAAATGAATTTTAAATTGTATGAAGATGATTTCAAATGCATCACGTTCATTACATGAATAAAAGGTATTACATGCATTCAATGGATTACATGTTAGTGTAGTTTCCCAAGATCCAATCATGTTTTGATGGCTTGAGTTATTACATTATTGCATCATTTATTTTAATAATAATACGAAGTCCTTCTATTAATTCTTATGTGTTTATGGTTATTAATTCAATAGGATTAGGCAGGTGTCTTTATAATATGTATTTGCAACGATGATTGATATAAATGATATAATTAAACATCCCAAGTCATAGCTTTGTCAAGAATGGACCTTGAATATATATGGATAGATTTGTGAGTGTTATGCTCATGCTATACGATAATAGTACGAGATCTCACACCTATTGGCATGGTCATGCCAAAGCAAGCATTTAGATGATTTATGTTAGAGAATATATCACTAAACTTGACTTGCCATAAGAACCCATTTGGTTTAGTCTATGGAAATCTATATGAGATGGGTACAATTGGTCCTTATACTTGAAGTCATCATGGTTATCTCATTAGAGGATTTATGCATTTTGACACTCGTTTTAATGGACCAAGTAAAGGGTTACATATGAGCGATTCATTAGGTGCACTAGGAATCTAATGGAGGTAGGTGTATGGCTAAGATAAGACATGTCATTCCTTGTATACTAAAGGAGTCATCACATTGCACTTCGATGAATGTCCGCTTAAAAATCTATAGCCATAGCAGGAGTACACTAATAAATCGAGTTTGTTTAGTCTAAGAGCTAAGACATTTGGGAATTGAAGAAATATTGTGTGATCATAATCGAACAAGACTTATAACCAAGTTTGAGATCACACTATGATAAATTGACATGAGGGTTGAATTGTAATGTAACCATAACCATGCTCATGAAAGATAATAATAGGTTAATTAATCCTCCTAGAGAATTAGGTAATCATGATGCCTTACTGGAGGCCAATTTTGATTTATCTTCCAAGAGATAAAAGAGGAATCTATGGTTCTTGATACATTGCTAACATATCTAGGAGCCTATTGAGTCACATACATAAGTTTAAGCATTCACACAATTAAAGAAAAGCAAAGATATTAGAAAAGGTTTCCGATTTTAGAAGTTTCATAATTTGGAAAAGGTTTCAAAAATGGAATGTTTTCTAAAATGGAAAGTTTCCTTAAATCGAAGTTTCCTAAAATAGAAAATTTTCTATTTTAGAAATCAGTTTCCTAATTTAGAAGTTGGTTCCGGATTTGAGAAATAACCTAAAATAAAAAAGAGTTTCCAAATTTAGGTTAAAGGGTATTTTAGAAAATTGCTTCATGATGTGAACTAACTAAAAATTATGTAAGATTATTTATTTGGATATTCTAAATTAATTAATTAAGCTAGAATGGTTTTGGCCTAATTGGTTTAATTAAAAGGCTTAAGATATTTTGGTGGGAGGATAAACATTAACTTTATTGGATAAGAATGAATGTTTTAAAGATAAAGATCAAAAGCCCACACATAAAATAACTTCTAATTCTTGGAGGATTCAAAAGCAACAACCATAAGTCCAATTATAACTTATTTTTTGCCCCTTTTCTTATCCTTAGAGGACAAAGAAACTCTCCCCTTATAAGTAGGAGGATAGGTGCAGCATAAAAGAGAGAGTAAGAGAAACTTCAGCCAAAAAAGAAAAAAAAAAGGAAAAAAAAGTTTTTTTCTCAAAAACCCTAACACACCACCATCTCTCCCTCTTCTTTTGGGTTATCACAAAATTAATCGGATTAGATTTCTATAGAAAATACTACACAAATCGGAAAAGGTGGAGCTAGCACTCTACCAATTTTGAGTGCTTCTTTATGGGTACTTACACTACGTGGATCATTAATAGAGGTAAAATAATTAGATGACTTTTCCGCAAAAGAATTTAGATCTATGCTATAATAGGTAATTCTCTATTCATTGCTTTAATTCATGCATATATATAGGTAGTTGATTCAACAACATGATCTTGGGCCCTTTAGATGGAGGAAAATTTTTTATTGATTTCGTACCTTCATAGGATGCATGATCCTTTAGAGGGAGAGCATGAGAGAGGGATAAAGAGAAAAAGAAGGAGAGAGGGAGAGAGAAAGAGAGAGAGAGAGGTCGAAGGACAAAGAAGGGGAGGGAGAAAAAGATACATTGGGGGAGGGAGAGAGGGAGAGGTAGAGGTAGAGAGAGACAGAGGATGAGGTCTCCCTTTCTCCCTCCTATTGTCTCTCTTTACCTCTCTATTTCTCCCCTTTCCTCTCTCTCTCTCCCTTCCTCTCACCCACTCCCTCTCTATCTCTCTAATTTTCTCTCTAACTCTTTCCCCTCCCACCAGCCTTCTTTCCCTCTACCTTTCTCTCTCTCTCCCTCCCACACTCTCTATTTCTTCCTTCCTCATCTTCTCTTTCCCTCTCCATCTCTTTCCCCTTTTATCTCCCTTTATTCCCTTTCACTTCCTCTCTCTTCCTCAATCTCCTCTACATCCTTATCTCGCCCTTTCTTCCTCCCTCTTTCGCTCTCCCTCTCCCTCTCTTCCTCTTCTTCTCTCCCTTTTTCTTTATCTCTTTATCCCTCTATCTCCCTCCCCTCTCTCACGCCGTCTCTCCCTTTCCCTAGCCTCCTTTCTCTCCCTTCTACTCTCTCCCTCCCTCTTCTTCCTCTCTATCTCTTTCTCTCCCTCTTTCCTTTCCTTTATCTCTCTACTTATCTCCCTTCCTCTCCCACTATTCTCCTTTCTCTCCCTCTTGCTCTCCCTTTCTCCTTGTCCCTCTTCATCACACTCTCCCTCTTTCTTTCCTCTTCTCTCTCCCTCTCTCTCATTTCCTTCTTCTCTCTCCCTCTCTTTCTCACACTCTCTCTCTCATTCTCATTATCTCTCACCCTTTCCTATCTTCTTTTTCTCTCCCTCCCTCTTTGAATCTCCTTATCTCTACCTCTCTCTCTCTCTCTCTCTCTCTCTTTCTCTCTCATCTCGCTCCTTCTCTCCCTCCCTCTCTCACTCCTTCTCCCTTTCACCTTCTCTCCCCCTTTCCCCCTCTCCCTCACCCTTTCTCGCCTCTATCTCTTCCCTCTTTGTACCTCTCTCTCTATCCCCCTATCCCTCTTTCCGTACCACTCTCTCTCCCTATCTCTTCCTCTCTCTTCTATATTCTCTTTCCCTCTCTTCCTCTCCCTCTTCCTTTCTCTCTCCCCCTCTCATCCGTTTTCTATCCCACACTCCCTTCTTATCTCTCCCTCACTTCCCCTCTCTCCCTTTCCCTTTCCCTCTCCCCTCTCTCCTCCTCTCCCTTCCTCTCCCCTATTTAAGTTTATAAGATATGCATAGCGATAATGATTGATCAAAAGATGTGAGACAAAAACTAATATACTTAAATGATATAGTTAAATGTCCCAAGTCATAGAGTTATCAAGAATAGACATTGATTATATGCGATAAGTCTTATGGGTGCTATACTCATGCTAGAAGATAGTTGTAGGAAATCTCACACCAATTGGCATGATGATTCCAAAAGCAAGCATTTATGTGATTAATGTAAGTGAACATATCACTAGACTTGACTCGTAATGAGAAAACATTTACTTTATGAGAGATTATGCATCCTACGAAGGTATGGAATAAAAAAATATTTCCTCCATCAAAGGGTCCAAGATCAAGCCGTTAAATCTACTAGCCATACATACATGAATATTAATTTATAAATAAAGGATTACCTTTTGTAGGATAGATCTAAATTTGTTTTTCGGACAAGCCGTCTAGTTGTCCGACCTATATTGATGACCCATGGAGTCCAAGTATCCACAAATAAGTACTCAAAATCAATATGGTGCTCGCTTTGCCTCTTTTGATTTAGTATTTCATATAGAAATCAATCCTAGGCAATTTTACAATAACCTTAAAGGAGAAGGAAAGAGTATAGCTTGCTAGAGTTTAGGAGAAAACTATTCTCTCCTTATTTCATTCTCTTGGCCATGTGCCTCGTTTTAATTTTAAGGTCGGCCAAAACTTTGCTCCCTTGAATTTTTTCTTAGTCAAATATTGCTATGTTATTTTTTTGGCTGAATACTCTTTTCTCCATTAGCTTTCTTTATGCTACACCTCCCCTCCAATTTATCGAGGGAGAGTTTCCTTATCCTCCAAGGATAAGGAAAGGGGCGACAACAAGTCCTTCTAGGACTCTAGGTTGTTGCTTCTTTATCCTCCAAGGATTAGGAGTTATTTTATATGTGTAATTTTTTATCGTTATTTTAAAATATTAAATCTTATCCAATAAGTTTGATGTTTATCTTTACATTCATCCTTATCTAATAAAGTTAATGTTTATGCTTTCACCAAAATATCTTAAGGCTTTTAATTAAACCTTAATGGGATAAATCTATTTTAGCCAAATTAATTTATTTAGACTATCCAAATAAATAATCGTAGATTATTTTAGGTGGGTCCATATTAGGAATCGGTTCTCAAAATATCCTTTAACCTAAATCAGGAAACTCCTTTTCTTTTAGGTTCTTTATTTCTAAATTTAAGAACTAACTTCTAAATTAGGAAATCGATTTCTAAAATAGGAAAATTTTCATTTAGGAAAATTCCTAGTTAAGGAAACTTTCAATTTTAGGAAACTTCTATACTTGAAATTTTTTTCAATACTTTGCTTCTCATTTATAATGTGAATACTTAAACTTATGCGTGTGACTCAATAGACTCCTAGATGTGTTAACAATGTATCAAGAACAAAAAGACTCCTCTTTTATCTCTTGATACATAAACCAAGATTAACCTCTAGCAAGGCATCATGACTACCCAATTCTCTATGAGGATTAATTAATCTATTATTATCTTTCATGAGTATGGTTACCATATAATTCAATCCTCATGTCAACTTATCATAGTGTGACCTCGAGCTTAGTTATTAGTCTTATTCGATCATGATCACATATGTTTTCTTCAATTCCCAAATGTCTTAACTATTAGAGTAAATGAACTAGGCTCTATTGGTGTACTCCTACTATGATCATAGATTTCTTGAATAGACATTTATCAAATCGAAGGATCATATATCTTATGGAGGTGCGGAATAAATAAATAATTTTCCTACATCTAAGGCCCTAAGATCATGTCGCTGAACCTATTAATCATACATACATGAATAATAAGCTAAAGTAAAGGATTACCTCTTGTTACAAAGATCTAAATTCCTTTTTTTATTAGTCGTCCAAGTATCCAACCTCTATTAATGATCCACGCGACCCAAGTATCCACTAAAAAGCACTCAAAATTAATGGGGTGCTAGCTCCACCTTTTATGATTAAGTATTTCCTCTAGAAAACAATCCCATGCAACTTTGTGCCAACCTTAAAGGAGGAGGAAAGAGTATTTATTTCTAGCTTCTTTATATTCTCTCTTGGCCGTGTGCCCCAACTTATTTTTGGAGGTCGTCCAAAATATCTCCTTCTTCTTTTTCTTTTGGTCGAAATTCTCTCCTTTTCCTTTTGTTGGTCAAAATACTCTATTAGGTCATTCATCCTTTCCCCGCTGCACCTCTCTTCCTATATATAGGGGAGAGTTTCCTTGTCCTCCAAGGACAATAAGAGTGGCGATTTTGAATCCATAAAGAACTCTAGGTTGTTGCTTCCTTATCGTCCAAGGATGAGGAGTTATTTTATATATGGACTACTTGATTATTATCTTTTAAAACATTAAACCTTATCTAATAAGGTTAATGTTTATCTTTAAAACATTCATCCTTATCCAATAAGGTTGATGTTTATCCTCCCATCAAAATTATCTTTTAGCCTTTTAATTAAATCTAATGGGCCAAAAATTATTTTAGCCTAGTTAATTTATTTGGACTATCCAAATAAATATTGTTACATTATTTTGGTGGAGTCCACATTAAGAAGTAATTTCCCAAAATACCCTTTAACTTAAATTAGGAAACTCCTTTCCTTTTAGGTTATTTATTTCCAAATTTAAAACTAACTTTCAAATTAGGAAACTGATTTCTAAAATAATTTTTTTTAAAAAAAAAACTTCCCATTTTTTTAAAAATTCCTTTTTTAGAACCTTTTCGTTTTGAAAAATTTTTCCAAAGTAGAAAACTTTTATAATTGGAAACTTTTTTCAATATCTTTGCTTCTTTTTTGTAATGTGAATACTTAAATTTATGCATGTGGCTCAATAGGTCGCTAGATATGTTGGCAATATGTCACGAATAAAAGACTCCTCTTTTATCTCTCGGATACATAAATTAAGATTGACTTATAGTAAGGCATCATTACTATCCAATTCTCTAGGAGGATTAGTTAATCCATTATTATATTTCACGAGCACGATTACCATACAATTCAATCCTCATGTCAACTTATCATAGTATGATCTCAAATTTGGTTATTAGTCTTATTTGATTATGATCACACAAGTTTTATTCGATTCCTAAATGTCTAAGCTCTTAGAGTAAACTAACTATGCTCTATTGGTGTACTCCTACTATGGCCATAGATTTCTTGAGAATAAATTTATTAGAGTGCAATATGATAAATCCTTTAGCATACAAGGAATGACATGTTCTATCTTAGTTACACACTTATCTCCATTGGATTCATAGTGCACCCAATAAATCTCTCATGTGCAACCCATTAATGGGTCTAGCAAAATCAGTGTCAAAGTCTATAAGTCATCAAATGTGATAACCGTGATCACTTCAAGTCTAATGACCATTTGTACCATCTCGTATGAGATTCCTATAGACTAAAATCAAATGGTTTCTTATGGTAAGTCAAGTCCAGGTGATATGTTCTCTAACATAAATCACCTAAGTGCCTACTTTGGCATTACCATACCAATAGGTGTGAGATCTCCTACTACTATCATATAGCATAAGCATAACACTCACAAGTCTATCCGTATATTATCAATGTCCATTCTCAACAATGCTATGACTTGAGACATTTAATGATATCATTTATGTGCATTAGTATTTATCTCATATTTTTTGATCAATCACTATTGTAAATGCATGTCATAATGACTTCTATCTATCTCTAATGAATTTATCAACATGTAAACATAAGAGTTAATAGAATGACTTCTTTATTAAATGATGCAATAATACATTAACTTAGGCTTATCCAAACATGGTTGGATCTTGCACATCAATACTAACATAAAGTGTATTGTAATAACTCTTTTAGCATATAAGAAATGACATGTCCAATCTTAGTCATACACTCGACTCCATTAGATTCTTAGTATGCCCAACGAATCACCCACATGGAACCCTTTAATGGGTCCATCAAAACGAGTATCAAAGTGCATAAGTGCTCTAATGAGACAACAATGATGGCTTCAAGTCTAAGGACCACTTGTATCCATCTTGTATGAGATTCCCATAGACTAAAAAAAAAATGGTTTCTCATGGCAAGTCATGTCTAGTGATATGTTCTCTAACATGAATCACCTAAGTGCTTGTTTTGGCATCACTATGTCAATAGGTGTGAGATATCCTACTACTATCATATAGCATTAGCATAACACTCATAAGTCTATCTATATAGTATCAATGTTCATTCTTGATAGTGCTATGACTTAGGGCGCTTAATGATACCATTTATATGCTTTAGTGTTTGTCTCATAAATTTTATCAATGACTATTACAAATGCATATCATGAGGACTTCTATCTAATTCTATTGAATTTGCAAACATAAAATATAAGAGTTAATAGAATGGATGCTTGATTACCGTAAATAATACAATAATACATTAATTCAAACCCATCCAAACATGATTGGATCTTGGGAACCTATACTAATACTTGATTCTATATGAATCTCATATAAGATGGGTACAACTCGGTCCTTTGATTTGAAGTCATCACAATTAGCTCATTAGAGGATTTATGTACTTTGACACTCATTTCGATTGGTTCAATTAAGAGTCTGTATGTAGGTGATTCATTAGGTGCACTAGGAATCTATTAGAGATAGGTGGATGACTAAGATAAGACATGTCATTCCTAGTATGCTAAAGAAGTTATCACATTACACTTCGATAAATGTCCGCTCAAGAAATCTATGGCCACAATAGGAGTACACTAATAGAGCATAGTTGGTTTACTTTAGAGCTAAGATATTTAGGATTTGAAAAAAATTATATGATTATAATTGAATAGACTAAAAACTAATTTCAAGATTACATTGTGATAAATTGACATGAGGACTAAATTGTATAGTAACTATGCTCATGAAAGGTAATTACAGATTAATTAATCCTCCAAAAAAATTAGGTAGTCATAATACGTTACTAGAAACCAATCTTGATTTATATATCTAGAGATAAAAGAGGTGTCAATTATTCTTGATACATTTTCAACATATATGAGAGCTTATTGAGTCATATGCATAAGTTTAAGCATTCACATAATAAAAAACAAGCAAAGATTTTGGAAAAAGGTTTTCAATTTTGAAAAAAGCTTTCTAAAATAGAAGTTTCTTGTTTTGGGAAAAGTTTCCTAAGATGAAAGATTTCTAAAATAGGAATGGAAAGTTTATTATTTTAGAAATTAGTTTCACAATTTGGAAGTCAGTTCCAAATTTGAAAATAAGTTACATAAAAAAAATTAATTTCCTAATTTAGGTTTATCGCTAATTTAAGAAATTCTTTCCTATCGTGGGCTTCCTAAAAGATCTAACCAAATTTATTTAAATGGTGCAAATTAATTGGTAATTAATTACACCAAAAGAGTTTGGGCTAATATGTTTAATTTAAAAGCCTACATGATATTTGGAGAGAGGATAAACTTGAGCCTTATTGGATAAGAATCGGGCTTTATAAGGATAAGATCAAAAAGTCTACATGCATTGCAACTTTGAATCCTTAGAGGACTAGGAAGCAATGACCTAGAGTCCATTTAGGCTTATTGCTACCACTTCCTAATCCTTTAGGGACAAAGAACCCACTCCCCTATAAATATAAGAGAGAGGTGCAGTAAAGAGGGAATAATCATTAGGGGATACACAACATAAGCAAATAAAGAGAGAAAACATCTTTCTCTCCCAAAAAATCATGCCAACTTTGTCCCTCTCGTTTTAGGATTGTCGTAAAATATCCCTAAACGATTTTTAAAGAGAAAAATTAAACAAGTTAGAAAAAAGTAGAGTTTGCACTTACAACTTTTGATTACTTCTTGTGTGGGTGTATAGACCACATGGATCATTGATAGAGCCCGTACACTTAGACAATTGTCTTCTACAAAAGCTAAATTTATACCACAAGAGGTAATCCTTTACTTATGCTTTAATTCATGTATGTATAATTAGTTGATTCAATGGCTTGACCATGGGAGCGTTAGATGGAGGAAAATTTTTAATTTTACTCGCACCTCCGTAGGTTGTATGATCTTTGACTCACCCTCTCTCATTTTCCCTCTCCCGGTCCCTCTCCCTCCCTATCTCCCACTCTCCCTCCCTCATTCTCTCTCTCCTTCTCTCGTCCCTCTCTCCCACTCTCTTTCTCTCCCCCTCTCTTTCCTACCATCTTTGTTTCCCTCTCCCTTCCTTCCTCTCTCTCTCTCTCTCATTCCCTATTTTGCTTTATCCTTCTCTCCTTCTCTCTCACCCTCCCTTTCCCTATCTCGTTTCTCTTCGTCTCCCTTTCCCCGTCTATTTCTCTTCGTCTTTATCTCCATCTCTCTCTCGTTTCTCTTCATTTTTATCTCTATCTCTCGTCTCTTTATATCTCTCCCTCTTTCCTTATCTCTTTTCATCTCTCTCCTATCTCCTTCTATCCCCCTCCCTCTCTCCCCATTTCTCTCTCTCTCCATCTCTTTCCTATGTCCTTCTCTCCCTCTCTTTTGCTCTCTCTCCTTCTTTCTCTCTCTCCCCCTCTTTCTCTCTCCCTTATTCTCTCTCTCCCTTCTTTCTTTTTTCTCACTCCCTCTCCCTCTCTACCTTCTCTACCTCTCTACCTTCTCTACCTCTCTTTCTCGCTCTCCTTCTCCTTTTCTTCTTCTCTCTCCCTCTCTCCCTCCCCCTCTCTTACCTCCCTCTCTTACCTCTCTCTCTCCTTCTCTTCCTCTCTCTCTTTATCTCTTCCTCTCCCTCTTTCTCCCTTCCACCATCTCTTTCTCTCTCTCTCTCCCTCCCTCCCTCTCCTCCTCTCTCCTTCTCTCTCTCCTCCTTTCTCACTCTCCCTCCCTTCCTCCCTCTCTCGTCTCTCATTTTATCTCTCATTCTCTCTCTCTCTATCCCTTTTACTCCTTCTCTCCCTCTCCCTCTCTTTACCTTTCTATCTCCTTCTCCCTTTTTACCCCATCTCCCTCTCTACCTCCCTCTCTCTCTCATACCCTCTCTCCGCCTCTTTTCCTCCCTCTCTTCCTTTCTTTCTCTTTCCTTCTCCCTTTTTATCTCCATCCGTCCGTCGCTCTTTCTCTCTCTATCTCTACCTCGGTCCCTATCCCCCACTATCCCTCCAGCCTCCCTCCCTCACCCTCTCTTCCTCTCCCCGTATCCCTCATTCCCTTCCTCTTTTTCCTTCTCTATCTTTCTTTCCCCCTTTTCCCTCTCTCTCTCCCCGCCTTTCCCTCTCCCTCTCTCTTTTCCTCTCTCTCCTTCTCTTTCCCTCTCCTCCCTTTCTCTTCCTTTCCCCACTCTCTCTTCCCATCCCTTTCCCCTCTCTCCTCTCTCTTTCTCCCTCTTTTTCTCTCTCTTCCTCTTTATTCCACTCTCTTTTCCCTCTTTCTCCCTCTCTCCCTCCCTTTCTCCTCTCTCCTTCTTTCTCTCCTTCTCTCCTTTCCTTTTTCTCTCTTTTGCTCTCTCTCTCCTTCCCTTTTTTTCTGTTTTACTCTCCCTCCCTCCTTCCCTCTCTCACTCTCTCTCTTTATCCCCCTCCTCTCTCTCCCTCTCCTACTGTCCCTTCTTTCTACTCTCCCTTTCTATCTCTTCCTCCCCCTATTTTTATCTCGCCTCCCTCTCTCCCTCTCACAAAATCTATCTTTCTCCCTCTCTTTTCCTTATTCCCCTCTCTATCCTTCCCTCTTCCTCCCTTTCTCCCTCTCTCTCTTTCCCTCTCTCTTTTTCTCTCTACCCATCTTGCCCCTAATCATAATCTACCTCTATCCCTCTCTCTTTCTCTTTTATGCTTTCTCCTTCTCTCTCTCTATTCCTTTCCCTTCCCACTTTCCCTCTCTCTCTCCCTCTCTATATCTCCCTCTATCTCTCTATCTCTCTCCATCACTCTCCCTCTCGCTCTCTCCCTCCCTTCGTCTCTTTCTTCTTTCCTCTCTTCCTCTCTATCCCTTGTTATCCCTCTCTTTCCTCCCCTTCTCTCCCTCTCTCTCTCCCTCTCTCCCTTTTCTCTCATTCCCTCTCTCTCCTTCTACCGATGTGAGCCCAATGTATAAAGATGAGAGACCCAAACGTCTTTGTCACTAGATAACCCTAAGAATGCACCCAATCATGTTATAATAAGCGAAATGCAGCTTATCACCTATAAGAAGGTAAGGACCGAAGCTATGTCACAATGGATTGAAGAATGCCACACCCCATGGAGGATGATAAGTTTAGAGATGCCATAAAGGTTGCGATCCTTCATAAGTCGATTTAGTTCTTAAAATAACAAAGGAAGAAAATCCTTTTAAATTTATTAACTCTCATAAATAGGCTAACAAGCCATTCAGCCCTAAAAGGACTCTACTTTTTCTTACCACCTAAAGAGAATAGAAACAAACCCTAATAGTCCGAAAAGCATATGCAAATAATAGATCTTAAAACATAGAGCTTAAATCCGACTTAATTAATTAGTTCTAATCATAATTATGCTATATGTAACAAAATTAGCCCAATATGATTTAAGATGGCATCACATCATTCCATGGGGCCTTTGGAAGTGCATTCCGCCAAACACTTTTGAATCAACCCATGAAGAGTCGCTTTAAGCTTGCCATCTTGGACCACCCTTAGAGACACCACCTTGCTAGTCCATTTAGCTCAATAGTTTCCATCATTCCCTCCCTTTTAAAAGGATTTATCCTCGAATCTTCTTCGTCAACATATACATTAAAAAGAGAGAGTCAAAAACATTAAAAATAACACTAATTCCATACTCACCCGGTAAATCAAGCTTATAAGCATTGTGATTGACTCTTGTAACCACTTGAAAAGGGTCATCTCCATTTGGTAACAACTTAGAACACCATTGAGCTAAAAACGCTCCTTCGCATATGCACTCCAACCCAATCTCCTAGTTCAAATATAAATTTCTTTCTCCCATTATGGGCATTTATTGCATACTCGCTCATTCTTCTTTTCAATATGTCATCACACCTTCTCATACAAGGACTTCACCAATTTTCTTTCTTCTCACAATTAAAGCTAAAATACTTATCAATAGGAAAAGGCATCAAATCCAAGTAGAGTAAAGGATTAAAATCATAAACTATCTCAAGTAGGGAATAACTAGTAGTAGTGTGCATAGTCCTATTATATGCAAATTCAACATGTGGCAACCACTTCTAAATTTTTAATGTTCATTTTCGCAGTAACAAATAATAAAGTACAAAGACTTCGATTCACTACCTCGATTTAGGCATCATTTTATGGATAACAAGTAGTAGAAAACCTTAACTTAGTTCCCAACGTACCCCATAAAGTCTTCCAAAAGTTGCTTAAGAACTTGGTATAATGATCGAAATGATACTCTTTAGCATTCCATAGAAACATATCATCTATCGAAAGAACAAGTCCATAATGTTGTTGGCATCATCCATCTTATAGCAAGCAATAAAGTATGCCATGTTTGAAAACCCGTCAAAAACAACAAAAGCAGAATCCCTCCCTTTCCTAGTCCGTGGTAGTCTTAACACAAAATCCATGGAAATGTCAACCCAAGATGAACTAGGAATAGATATTGATGTGTATAAGCCATGGGGTTTAACTTTAGATTTAGCTTGCCTACACATCACACACTTCTCACAAACCTTTTCTACATCCCTTTTCATGTGAGACCAAAAGAAGTGTTCAATTAGAATAGCTAAAGTTTTTAAGACACAAAAATACCTCATTAAGCCTCCCCCACATGCCTCACGCACAACTAGATCTCTACAATATGTTTTCACGTAATAAATAACCTTCATGACCATAAAACTTCCTAAAAGTAGTATTGTCTTATGCATTAAACACATTGGCAAAATCTGAATCATTTGCATAACATTCCTTAATATATTTAAATCCAAGAAATTTTAAACTAAGTGTAGAGATTAGAGAATACCTATGTGATAATGCATTAGATACCACATTTTCCTTGCGTTGTTTATATTAAATCACATATGAAAATGTCTCAATAAATTTTACCCATTCATATGTCTATGATTTAGCTTCCTTTTTCCCTTTGAATACTTTAAGGACTCATGATTAGTATGTATGATAAACACCTTAGGCCAAAGGTAGTGTTATCATGTCTCCAATGCTTGCATTAAGGCATAAAGCTCTTTGTTATACGTAGGGTAATTTAGGGAAACCCAGCTTAGTTTTTTGCTAAAATATGCTAAAGGCTTCTTTTCTTGCATCAAAACCGTGCCAATCCAACACTTAATGCATCATATCCAACTTCAAAAGTTTTATTCAAATCGAGTAATGTAAGTAAAGGAGTAGAACAAAACTTTTCTTTAATTAAACAAAATGCTTTTTTTTGCTCATCTCCCCATTTGAACCCCATGCTCTTCTTAATAACTTAAGTTAATGGTGCCATGATGGTGCCGATATCTTTGATGAATCATCTCGTTAGTGTTGGTGCCCAACATCTAACCATGTTTAGATAGGCTTATGTTAATATGTTATTACATCATTTATTTTAATAATAATAAAAAATTCATTCTATTAATTTTTATGTTTATATGTTGATAAATTTAGTATAATTATATAGAAGTCTTTATGATATACATTTGCAATAGTGATTGATCGAAAGATGTGAGACAAATACTAATGCACATAAATGATATCATTAAATGTCCCAAGTCACATCATCAAGAATGGATATTGACAATATGCAAATAAACTTCTAAGTGCTATGCTCATGTTATATGATAGTAGTAAGAGATCTCACACCTATTGGCATGGTGATGCCAAAGTAAGCACTTAGGTGATTTAAGTACACCAATAAAGCATAGTTGATTTACTCTAAGAGATAAGACATTTGGGAATTGAAGAAAACTTATGTGATCATAATCAAACAAAACTAATAACTAAGTTTGAGATCACGCCGTAATAAGTTGACATGAGGACTAAATTGTATGGTAACCATACTCATGAAAGGTAATAATGGACTAACTAATCCTCCTAGAGAATTGGGTAGTCAATATGCCTTGCTAGAGGCCAATCTCTATTTATGTATCAAGAGATGAAAGAGGAGTCTTTTATTCTTGATACATTGCCAACATATCTAGGAGCCTATCGAGTCATACACATAAGTTTAAGTATTCACATTACAAATGAGGAGCAACGATATTGGAAAAAGTTTCCAATTATGAAAGTTTCCTATTTTGGAAAGAGTTTCCAAAATAAAAGTTTGCTATTTTGGAAAGAGTTTCCAAAATAAAAACTTTCCTAAAATGGAAAGTTTCCTAAAATCAAAGTTTCCTATTCTTGAAATCAATTTCCTAATTTGAAAGTTAGTTTCAAATTTTGAAATAAAGAACCTAAAAAGGAAAAGAGTTTCCTAATTTAGGTTAAAGGGTATTTTGGAAAATTAGTCCTTAGTGTGGACCCCGTCAAAGTAATCTAAGAATATTTATTTTGATAGTTCAAATAAATTAATTGGGCTAAAATAGTTTTGGCCCATTAGGTTTAATTAAAAGCCTTAAGATAATTTTTATGGGGAATTTAACATCAACCTTATTGGATAAGGATGAATGTCTTAAAGATAAACATTAACTAGTCCACATGTAAAATAACTTCTTAACCTTAGAGGATAAGGGTGCAATAACATAGAGTCCTAATTAGGGACTTAGGCCACCCCTTTCATTGTCCTTGGAGGACAAGGAAACTTTCCCCCTATAAATAGGAGGAGAGGTGTGGCAAAAAGGTGGGGTATGCATACATTGAGATTTGGCTAAGCTAGAAAAAATATATATAGCAAAATTTTGGTAGCCCTAATACCAAGTTAGGGCACACAACCAAGAGAGAAAAAGTGAGAAAATAGTTTTCCCAAAAAAACCCTAGCAAGAAATACTCTTACCTTCTCTTTTAGAGTTATCGCAAAATTGTCCAGGATTAATTTCTAGTGGAAAAACTTAATCGGAAAAGGTGGAGCTAGCACATCATAAATTTTGAGTGCTTCTTTATGGATATTTAGGTCTGTGTGGATCATGAATAGAGGCCGAGACACTAGGATAGCTAATCAAAGAAAAAAAAATTAGATTTGCGCTACAAAAGGTAATCCTTTATGATATCATTCATGCATGTATGATTAGTTGATTCAATGGAATGATCTTGGGCCCTTAGATGGAGAAATTTTTTTATTTATTTCGCACCTCCATAGGATGTATGATCATTTAATTGGTATTAGAGCCTTCGTTGAATCTTTGATTGTATGATTGATTAATTATGATTAACTATATGAATAAGATATACTTGATTATAAATCTTGTCTTGGTATTTTATATTAATATAAAACTAAAATTTTGGGTCAAAATCGGTAAGAGCATACAAGGTCGACGTTGGACATCAATGCACTTGGCGACCCTATCGCCAACAAAGCGTGTTGTCGGCCAACCAAGCGTGTGGTAGTGGCCTAGTCTCGCTAGACACCCGCAAGGCAGAGCTACGAGCCTACTAGGCACGCGCCGGGTGGGTGCCGGATAACTCCGCAGCTCGCCAAGCTATGAGTCCAACACGTGGGCTAGGCACCATTAGTGAACGCATGCGAACCCAAGGTTTTGGGCTTTGAAACCCGTGAACCCTCAAGGCCTAAAAGCCTATGGGCCCAAAAGTAGGCTTAGGGCCTAAAAGTTTTAAAACCGAAACTTATAGAAATTTTGATAAATTTATAAAATGAAAAAACTAT
Source organism: Dovyalis caffra (assembly GCA_963924115.1). NCBI lineage: Eukaryota > Viridiplantae > Streptophyta > Magnoliopsida > Malpighiales > Salicaceae > Dovyalis > Dovyalis caffra. Next base: position 1,712,433 of record CAWUPB010001154.1, on the reverse strand, counting down.
AGATTTATAATCATTTTAAGTTTGAAATTATTTCATGAGTATGCCATGTATCAATATGATTGAAGCCTAGGTAAATGGTATGGATGAGTCGACTTAGTTTTATGAATACTTGGTATTTTTTTGGATAAATAGAACCTACACATCCTACCTTCTCTATTACTCTATTGTCTTTCTCTTTTCATCTTACTCCTCTCGAATGTAACCCGAGGTTTCTTATTTTGAATAAATGTAAAAGTAGAAGATAGGGATTAGAATAGATACAAGGAGAAGATGCCAAGGAATGAAGGCATTCATGAAGAATTTGTAATAATTTTTCATGTAGGAATTCACCCGCTAGTCTCCTTATGGCTCGAGGGGGCTAGTACTAGAATCCATTATCATTCACCGAGTTCATGAGTTATGCATGAGATGCATGAATGTGATGAGATAAATGTTAGTATGCATGATTATGGATAATGTGATTATTGTTTAGTACATATGCTAGGATGAGACCAACCTTATTAAATCCTTTAAATATATTATTAAGTTAAATGCTTTCAAACGTTATGAGGTTGGAACTCTCTTAGTCATTATTGGCTTATTGATATAACTCAAGGTCATTTCTTCCTCAAGCAAAACAAATCATAGGTCATGCGATGACCTCGAATGTCGAGTCTAACTTAAATGAGTTGTTAGGTTTGTTGAGATAACTCAAGGTCTAATAAACTTGTAAGCAAGATTTGATAGTCACATAAGATGTGATAAAGATAAGGACTTACCATACCAATGAAATTAGGAATTACATTAAGTGTAATTGGTAAGAGTTACCGTAACCCCCATAAAAATCCTTATCCGTAACGCGACGTGTATTAGAATAATTCTATATATATGTATATTAAGAGTAAGTATAATTATCATTTCATCATAAGAAATTAATACTTGAAATATGTGATTTATGTTAAATTAAAGTTATGGTGCTTAAGATTAATGGTTTAATTATTAAAGAAATCAAATATGCAAAATCGGTGTTTTAAGGACTATATTCTACCCGAGTTTTGTGTGAATTATTTGAGGACTTTAGGGTAATTTTTGGGTCAACCTTAAAGAATGAAATTTTTTCATCTATGTGTTGAATAGATCTGTATAAAAGTTTATAATATTTAGACCTATACATTAAGAGGTATACCAATTATAGTGAGAGTTATTTCGAAATGCATTCTCGTTGGAATTTTGGGAGAAGAATCCGCTCGAATCGTGTAAGATTTATTTGATGCTGTTAGATTTATTTTTGAGAAAACTTTAAAGAATAAACATTGTTTTTCTATGTGTTTAATAGCTCTCTACAAAAGTTCCTAATGTTTTGATACACATAGAAAGAGTTATGCACATTTTAGTATAGATGGGTTAGGAGGAAACACTGCTGGAATTTTGGGGGAAAAGAAATTCTGAATTTTTAAAAATGGAAATTTCAGAATTTTTATGAAAGAAAGTAGTTTTAGTTACTTGAATTAAGTTAATTAATGATTTTAATTAGTCTAAATTTTATATAGTCACCTAAGTAAATTCAATAAATGAATTTAATGCCAACTCACCCATTATGGATTCCAAAGCGACCATCTTTCCTCATGACTTACCCATAACCTTTACACCTTATCCCATTAATTTCTAACACTTATAGCTGAATAAAAGTAAGTATATATATATATAGCAAGTGTTAAAATAGGAGAAAAACTTTAGTAACCCTTAGGTACCGTAAATTGAGAGAGAAAAGGCAATAAAGAAAAGAGAGGAAGAAAAACGTGAGGAGAGAAAGGAAAGGAAAGAAAAGGAGGAAGGGAAAAAAGAAAGAAAAAGAGCTAAGAAAACTATAATAAAACCTAAAAGAGGTAAGTAGGTTTCATTTTTTTTCTGATTAATGTCTTAAATTATTTTGTTTAAGTTATTTTGTTAGTGTTTATTTCATGGGTTGTAATAATTTTCAATGGTTATATGCTTGATGCTTGGGATAAATCTATGTATGGATGCCTTGTTGTTATGATTTATGATGTTATGATTTTTTGAAAAATGTCCAAGTATGTGGTGATGGGTTGGATTGAACTTGGACTAAATTTAAGTGAACTAAAACATGTTTAAAATTGGCTTGGAATGAACTAATAAATTAGTGTTGATAAGGAGTAAATTCTATCCGAATTTTGGGGTCTATGTTCAAGGATTTTAGATCGATTTCTAGGTGAAACGTAAAGGATAAAAGTTGTTCATCTATGTTTCAGCTAATGTCTTTTAAAAGTTCTTGGTCATTGGATTTGTGTACAAAGCGTTACACCCAATTTAGTATGGATAGCTCTAGATAAACTACTATTAGGCAGATTGTCCCTAAGTTTCAAAAATTTGTAATTAATTGTGTACTTGGTATTTAGACATAATTTTTGGATATGTTATAAATAAATATGTCTAGTATCTAACATAAAATGAGTAAGATTTAATTATGTTCTGACATTAGAAAATTATTTACTCGATTAGGAGTTGCCTGGTAATAAACCCTAAAACAAAAACAATTAGATTTTGACAAAATTAATAGGTTTGGAATAAACTAAATGAGCTTGGACTAAATAAAATGGAATTAAATAGAGTCAATGGACCTAGGATAAAGTTAATGGGCTCGGATTAAAGTAAATGGACTTGGACCTTCTTTTAAATATTAATGAAACTAATGAACAATATTAATGAGTGGAGATTGTGTTCTCGCTGTGAGTATCATGATTGGTATGTGAGCAATGGATAAATTTCGATGTGAGTTGGACCATGAGTATGGCATGAGAATGAAGGGTTGGTACCCGAATTTGGTTGAATGTGATTAAATATGTCATCACGTGCATCATGTGCATAGTGGGTGGTTTAAGATAAGTCAATTGATTGGGAAATGGTTTATACATCTAGGTTTGAAAACCTAACTAGAATAAATGGGTATTAGTAGTCCAAGTACTATAGGATGTGTGCCCGTACTATTAGATAATGGATTTCCGCTAATAGTAGTTACAACAAGGGATAATTCCATTGTAGTAGAAGATGATCCGAGGATCATCCGGATGAAATCAAGTCGTGTGCTTACAGTGTTAGACGATGGATTCCCGCTAACGTAGTTACAATGAGGGATAATTCCGTTGTAGCAAAAGATGATCTCGCGGACCACCCGGATGATAAATAGAGTAGATCGGCTAATACCCAAGGTACCCGAGATTAAAATTGATGAGTATGGTGGGAAGTCAAAACAACATTGCATATCATGTGCATCACCCCGCTTTACCGAGCTTTGGCTCACCCCGTTGTTATTTTTTTATGTCTTGACGTAAGAAGGACAAGTTGGTACGGATGCGGTCGGCTCCTCCTAACCGGCTCATGTGAGGCACCATATATTAGTTTTTATTTTGTCCGTAAATTTGGGGTATGGAGTTTGTGAGAAATTGAATATCGCCCGTAATGTTTTATTAATATATTTAATTATGTTATGTAAATTTTATCTTAAGGAGTTACATACGTAATGTACTCGTTAAAGTTCTAAGAATATCATAAGAAAACTACTTAGGGTTTAAGGTATGTCGGCGTAACGCGCTTCGTCCAGCACTCTACTTAGGTAGTAGAAATATGACTAGGGCGGGGACGTTACAAGTATGGTATCGCAGCAATGGTTTAGGGAGTTGGGTAGAATCGTAAGTGCCACATGAGCCCGAGGATCGGTTTGCTACTCGGATGGGTAATTTTAATTTCTGGTTCTCTTAAACTATGTATGTTTTTTTTAATTGTGGAATGTGTATAAAATTTCGTTTGAAATTATTAATAACAACAAACCACTCGTAGATGCCTTCTTTGTATCGAGTACCAAGCGTGCCTAGAACGCGAAGGCAACGGGCGACACTAGCCGCTTTTAGGGCCGAGCTAAATAACCTCACTATGGTTCCGGAACGGGACTTGGTGGCACATATTATGCGATTTCATGACCTACTTCAGCGAATCGCATTCGCCGATGTCTCCTTTAATCGGTATTTTAGTTCGGACTTCCTTCGGATAACTTTACGTTGGACTCTTCCACCGGGAGACCAACGATTGTTAGACGAAGTTTGGGAAGACATGATAGACCAACACTCTTATCGGGCTTTAATTCGGACCTTTCTACCAACCCGAGCCGACGATCCCTCATTCGGCCGATGTACGAATGGGGACTACCCTTACCCATTTCTCGTGAGATAGTCCATGCAGCAATGGAAAACCGCATTGATTGGTGGTTACTAGAGGGTTCTTTCCCTCGATGTGTTCAATAAATAAGTTAATAGGGATCTCACCACATGTCGTGGTGTCTTTTGTATGTTCTATAATATAAATAGGAGTGCTTTTGATTGTAAATATAGCACAAAAACCTAGTAAAAGTGTGTATGAGATGCTTACTATGTATAAAATTGTATAATTTCATACGAGGATGAATGATTAGCATTAAATGCTAAAATCCATACTAAACTAATGTGAACTTAATGTGTACATAAAGATAAACTATGCCGCCAAGAAAGAACCCCGTACGAGCTAGAGGTTAAGGGACCTCCAACGATAATAGCTCGAACCAACAAGAAATGTTGAATCAAATGATGGAAATAATGCAACAACGAAGCAACAAACTCTACAAAGAACAACAACAAGTTCACGTGGAACAAATGAGGCAGCTTTTAGCTACACAACAACAGTGCTCCACCCCAAAGATAGGAATGATGCAAGTACAAATGTTTCGTAAGATGAACCCTCAAGAGTTTGTCGGGGGAGTGAACCCAATGATAGCCGAGGAGTGGATTAAGTCTCCGGAGGCAATATTCAAATATCTATAGTTTGCCAACCAGGAGCGAGTGTCATGTGCTATTTTCCTATTAACTAAGGATGCTCGCGCATGGTGGGAGAGCGCACGACTAACCGTAGATGTGCCGACTTTAACTTGGGAAGGATTTAAGGAGGTCTTCTATAATAAATACTTTACCGCGTACGTGAGGGCCAAGCAGATTCAAGACTTTCCGGAGTTAAACCAAGATGGGATGTCGATCCGTGATTATGTACGAAAGTTTGAACAAGGCCGTAGATTTGTCCCATTTATTACTAGGGATGAAAATCTAAAAAGGAACAGATTTCGACAGGATTAAACCCAAAAGTGCAAAGTATGGTACGGATGTTATCCGCCAATACCTTCTCGAAATGGTGGATAAGGCGATGATAGCCGACAAAGATTAGAAGGAGATTTCAAAGGACTTACAAGCAAAAGAGGCAAGGGTTTAGATTTGGAGCCTCTTCATCGGGACCGATGAGATGAGTTCCGCCTAGGAATTTCAATCGAAGTGGTGGTCTAGGAAACTCTCGAGCCACCGGACCAAGCACCATATGTTCCTAGACCATCGCCAAGCGACCAACCGAGATCAATGATGGGCGATCCGCCCTAATGTAGAAAGTGTGGAAGGTTCCATACCGGGAATGCGGATCGGACATCCGGGTATGCTATGTGTGTCAAAAGCTAGGGCACATGTCCTATAATTTCCCACAAGTACGAAACCGAGACCGGGATGAGTACCTGCTCGGTGTATACTATGACCCAGGAAGAGGCAGATTAGAGGAATACAATTGTAATTCACGGTAATGTCTCAATCCTTGGCTTAATTGCATATGTTTTGATGGATTCTTGTGCCATGCATTCTTTTATATCAAACACATTAGTGAAAAGCCTAGGAGTCAAACCGGAGACATTAGCCGTAAGATATCTTATAGCGGTTCCTTCTAGTAACACCATGGAATCGTCAAGTGTGGTTAAAAAGTGTCCGATACATATTGAAGATAGGAGATTAAAAGCCGATCCGATAGTGTTGGGCCTCCGGGATTTTGATTTGATCCTAGGGATGGACTAGCTAACAAAGCATGGCACCAACATAGACTATCGAGGAAAAAGGGTAACTTTTGATCTACCCGAAGTCAACAGTTAGAGTTTAAGGCCGATTCAAAGCTTTGAAAAACACCAATCATTTCGGCTATTAAAGCTCAAAAAATGCTAGGAAAAGGATGTATGGGGTACTTAGCGCATGTGGTAGATAGCCAGGTGGATCAAAAGTTGAAACCGGAAGATATAGAGATTGTACGAGAATATATAGATGTGTTTTCGGAGAGTTTGACCACGCTACCACCGGAGAGGGAAATAGAGTTTGAGATTGAACTAGAGCCGTGTACGGCTCGATTTCAAAAACCCCCTATAGAATGGCTCTTGCCGAGCTAAAGGAGTCGAAGGTGCAAGCTACAGGACTTACTAGATAAGGACTTTATACGTCCTAGTTCCTCACCTTGGGGAGCTCCGATATTTTTGTGAAAAAAAGGATGGAAGTCTAAGGTCATGTATCGACTATCGGGAACTAAATCGGGTGATCATTAAAAATAAGTACCCATTGCCCCGGATCGATGATTTATTTGACCAATTACAAGGGATGACGGTATTCTCTAAAATAGACTTACAATCCGAATATCACCAATTGAGGGTGAGATCGGAAGACGTGAAGAATACAACGATTCAAAACGAGATACGACCACTACGAGTTTTTAGTGATGCCGTTTGGGTTGATGAATGCTCCACTCGCCTTCATGGACTTGATGAATCGAGTCTTCAAAGGGTTCCTGGATAAGTTTATCATCGTATTCATCGATGATATCCCGGTTTACTCTCGAAGTGAGAAAGAGCATAGGGAACATCTAAGAGTCACCTTGCATACGCTAAGGGAGCAACAATTGTATGCCAAATTCAAGAAGTACGAATTCTAGCTAGAGCAAGTGGCTTTTTTAGGCCATGTGGTGACGAAGGAAGGCATCGCAAGAGACTCAAAGAAAGTAGAGGCTATTCGGAATTGGCCTACCCCGAAGAGCATAACGGAGGTACGAAGCTTCTTAGGGTTGGCAGGTTATTATCGAAGATTTGTGGAAGGCTTCTCAAAGATAGCTAGGCCTCTTACTAACTTGATGAAAAAGAGCACCGCAGTCCAAGTGGACGGATGCTTGTGAGGAGAGCTTCCAAGAGCTAAAACGACGGCTAGTCACGGCTCTAGTACTAACCATTCCGTCCGAGGATGGAACTTTCGTAGTTTATATGGATGCCTCCAAACATGGATTAGGAGCGATGTTGATGCAAAATAAGAGAGTAATAGCTTATGCGTCATGACAATTAAAGGAGTACGAGCGAAACTACCCGACACATGACCTAGAATTAGCAAGCAGTAGTCTTTGCCCTAAAAATTTGGAGACATTATTTATACGGGGTAAAGTATGAGATATACACGAATCATAAGAGCTTACGATACATCTTTACAAAAAAAGAGCTAAACATGAGACAAAGAAGGTGGTTAGAGTCGGTAAAGGACTATGACCGTATAATCAACTACCACCCGAGTAAAGCCAATGTTGTTACCGATGCCTTGAGTAGTAAATCGATCGCTACGGTACGGGTGACCCGGACTCGATAGTGAAGGACCTACAAGCACCGGAACTAGAAATAGTTCCTATAGGCCACAAGAGCATGCTATTAGCATTATTAATCCAACTCGATGCCGCAAGAAAGAATTCAAATTGAGCGAAGAAAAGGATGAAAAGATGAAGGAATTGAAGAAAGGTATAGAGGCCGAAGCAGTAGTCCGATTTTATGATGGATGATAAAGGAATGATTAGGTTCAAAGGAAGACTATGTCTTCCCGCAATGGACGACATAAAAGATGAGATACCGAAGGAAGCACACACAACCCCATATTCAATACACCCGGGAGTACGAAAATGTATCGAGATTTACGGTAGTATTATTGATGGATAGGAATGAAGAAAGATGTAGCCGACTTTGTGGCAAGGTGTCAAACTTGCTAATAAGTGAAGGCGGAGCACCAAAGACCCTCGGGAACGTTAAAGCCACTAGCAATTCCGGAATGGAAGTGGGAGCATGGAACTATGGACTTCGTCATAGGATTGCCAAGATCGGATAGAGGGTCAAATGCCATCCGGGTAGTCGTAGACAGAGTTGACCAAATCAAGCACACTTTCTTCCCGTCAAAACCACCTATGATTTAAACCAATATGCCCAATTGTATATGGACGAAATTGTGAGACTACATGGGATTCCAATCTCAATTGTGTCGATTGAGATCCTAGATTCACCTTCGCATTTTGGAAGAGTCTCGCATAAGGCCATGGTCACCAAGCTCAATTTCAGCATGGCTTATCATCCATAAACCGACGAAAAATCTTAACATGTAACCTAGATTCTTGAAGATATGCTATGAGCGTGCATCCTAGATTGGTCTAGAAAGTGGGAGAAATACATTCGCTTAGTTGAATTTGCGTATAACAATAGCTACCAAGCTTCAATTGGGATGGCTCCTTATGAGGCTTTGTATGGATGACGATGTAGATCTCCGGTGCATTGGGATGGAATAGGAGAAAGAAGATTGCTAGGACCAAAATTGGTACAACAGACAAGTCGAAGTAGTAGACCGGATCCACCAACGGATGAAAGCGACCTCAAAGTAGACGGAAAAGTTACGTAGACAAACGGAGGAAGGATCTAGAGTTCGTGGTTAGTGATTATGTATTTTTAAGAGTCTTACCAATGAAAGGCATACTACGATTTGGGAAAAGGGGAAAGTTAAACCCATGGTACATAGGACCGTTTGAGATACCTGGAGCGAGTAGGAGATAAAGCGTATGACATATTGCTACCACCATCCTTAGCAGGAATACACAATGTATTTCATGTGTCTATGCAAAGGAAGTGCATTGGAAGCTGAGTCAAATTTTGAATATAGAGCCACTGAATCTTACTTCAAATTTAACATACGAAGAGAGACCGAGTCCGGATTCTCGATCGACGGGTCGAACAAGTTGAAAAATAAGGAGATAGGGCTAGTTAAGGTTTTATGGGAAAATCATAACCTCGAAGAAATGACTTGAGAAAGTGATCAAGAAATGAAAGATAAATACCTCGAGTTATTCAAGTGAATCAATTTCGAGGACGAAATTTCTTTTAAGGAGGGAAGAATTGTAACCCCCGTAAAAACCCTTATCCGTAACGCGACGTGTATTAGAATAATTCTATATATATGTATATTAAGAGTAAGTATAATTATCATTTCATCATGAGAAATTAATGCTTGAAATATGTTATTTAGGTTAAATTAAAGTTATGGCGCTTAAGATTAATGGTTTAATTATTAAAGAAATCAAATATGCAAAATTAGTGTTTTAAGGACTATATTCTACCGAGTTTTGTCTGAATTATTTGAGGACTTTAGGGTAATTTTTGGGTCAACCTTAAAGAATGAAAGTTTTTCATATATGTATTTAATAGATCTTTATAAAATTATATAATATTTAGACCTATACATTAATACTTATACCAATTATAGTGAGGGTTGTTTCGAAATGCATTCTGCTGGAATTTTGGGAGAAGAATCGCCCGAATCGTGTGAGATTTATTTGATGCTTGTTAGATTGATTTTTGAGAAAACCTTAAATAATAAACATTGTTTTTCTATGTGTTTACTAGCTCACTATAAAATTTCCTATTTTTTTGATATATATAGAAGGAGTTATGCACATTTTAGTATAGATGGGTTAGGAGGAAACACTGCTGGAATTTTGGAGGGAAAAGAAATTCCGAATTTTTAAAAATTGAAATTTCAGAATTTTTATGAAAGAAAGTAGTTTTAGTTACTTGAATTAAGTTAATTAATGATTTTAATTAGTCTAAATTTTATATAGACACCTAAGTAGATGTAAGAAATGAATTTAATGCCAACTCACCCATTATGGATTCCAAAGCGACTGACTTTCCTCATGCCTCACCCATAACCTTTACACCTTATCCCATTAATTTCTAACACTTATAGCTGAATGAAATTAAATATATATATATATATATAGCAAGTGTTAAAATAGGAGAAAAACTTTAGTAACCCGTAGGTACTAGAAATTGAGAGAGAAAAGGCAAGAAAGAAAAGAGAGGAAGAAAAACGTGAGGAGAGAAAGGAAAGGAAAGAAAAAGAGGAAGGGAAAAAGGAAAGAAAAAGAGCTAAAAAAACTATAATCAAACCTAAAAGAGGTAAGTATTTTTCATTTTTTGGCTGATTAATGTCTTAAACTATTTTGTTCAAGTTATTTTGTTAGTGTTTATTTCATAGGTTGTAATAATTTTCAATGGTTATATGCTTGATGCTTAGGATAAATCTATGTATGGATGCCTTGTTGTGATGATTTATGATGTTATGAGTTTCAAAAAATGTCCAAGTATGTGGTGATGGGTTGGATTGAACTTGAACTAAATTTAAGTGAACTAAAACATGTTTAAAATTGGCTTGGAATGAACTAATAAATTAGTGTTGATAAGGAGTAAATTCTTTCCGAATATTGGGGTGTCTTTTCAAGGATTTTAAATCGATTTCTAGGTGAAACTTAAAGCATAAAAGTTGTTCATCTATAGTTGAACTAACTTCCTCTAAAAGATCTTGGTCATTGGATTTGTGTACAAAGCGTTACACCTGATTTAGTATGGATAGCTCTAGATAAACTACTATTAGGCAGATTGTTCCCTAAGTTTCAAAACTTTGTAATTAATTTTTTACTTGGTATTTAGACCTAATTTTTGGATATATTATAAATAAATATGTCTAGTATCTAACATAAAATGAGTAAGATTTAATTATGTTCTAAAATTAGAAAATTATTTACTCGATTAGGAGTTGCCCGGTAATAAACCCTAAAGCAAAACAAATTAGCTTTTGACAAAATTAATAGGTTTGGAATAAACTAAATGAGCTTGGACTAAATAAAATGGAATTAAATAGAGTCAATGGACCTAGGATAAAGTTAATGGGCTTGGATTAAAGTAAATGGACTTGGACCTTCTTTTAAATATTAATGAAACTAATGAACAATATTAATGAGCGAGAGATTGTGTTCTCGCTATGGGTATCATGATTGGTATGTGAGCAATGGATAAATTCCAAGTGTGGGTTGGAGCATGAGTATGGCATGAGAATGAAGGGTTGGTACCCGAATTTGGTTGAATGTGATTAAATATGTCATCACGTGCATCATGTGCATAGTGGGTGGTTTCGGACAAGTCAATTGATTGGGAAATGGTTTATACATCTAGGTTTGAAAACGTAATCGGAATAAATGGGTATTAGTAATCCGAGTACTCTAGGATATGTGCCTGCACTATTAGATGATGGATTTCCACTAATAGTAGTTACAATGAGGGATAATTTCGTTGTAGCAGAAGATGATCCGAGGATCATCCGGATGAAATCAAGTCTGTGTGCGTGCTCGTTAGACGATGGATTCCCGCTAACAGTAGTTACAACGAGGGATAATTCCGTTGTAGTAGAAGGTGATCTCGCGGACCACCCGGATGATAAATAGAGTAGATCGGCTAATACCTGTGGTACCCGAGATTAAAATTGATGAGTATGGTGGGATGTCAAAACAACATTGCATATCATGTGCATCACCCCGCTTACCGAGCTTTGACTCGACTCGTTGTTTTTTTCTTTTATGTCTTGACGAGAAAAAGACAAGTTGGTACGGATGCGGTCGGCTCCTCCTAACCGGCTCATGTGAGGCACCATATATTAGTTTTTATTTTGTCCGTAAATTTGGGGTATGGAGTTTGTGAGAAATTGAGTATCGCTCGTAATGTTTTATTAATGTATTTAATTATATTATGTAAATTTTATCTTAAGGAGTTATATACGTAATGTACTCGTTAAAGTCCTAAGAATATCATAAGAAAACTACTTAGAGTTTAGGGTATGTCGGCGTAACGCGCTTCGTCCAGCACTCTACTTAGGTAGTAGAAATATGACTAGGGCGGGGCGTTACAATTACCTACCCAATCTCGTATGTATGACTTGTTGAGATAACTCAAGGCTAATGCATGTGAGAGGATGGCATCCTAACCCACTAAGAAAATGAATCGAAAAGTTTTCTTGAGTACTATATTGCGAGTTATAAAATTTGAAGAAATTAGTAGGAGCGAACATAGATTTTACTTCTTTAATTTACACTTTGTTTTATGAAATTTAATTAATCAAATCATATGCTTTTCTATCCTATCGGATTGTATAGTATGATCGGCAATACATCGATAGGATCGATCATTGATGGAAGTAATGCCTTTAATGGCACAAAAATCCTCGACTAGGAAATGAATTTGAGGATAGTCCTCCAATATGAGAAAATTCTATATATGATAGAGAAAGCTCTTCTAGTCGAGCCTCCCTTGGTTAAAATTGAAGCTCATGAGGCATGGATCAAACATAGAGATGATGCAATCATTGCTTAGAGTATCATGCTTACTATTATGATGTTGGAGTATAGGCACCAATATAGAAACTCACAAGCTTATGATATCAAAGCAAGGCTCAAGAGCTTATATGAGGAGAATACTAGCATGAGCGCTAGGAGATAGCAAGAAAGCTCTTTAGGGCCGGAATGGATGAGGGATCCAATGTTGAAAAGCATGTCATGGAAATAATAGGCTATATCGATCGACTAGCCCAACTTGAAGTTGGAATGGATGCTGAATTATCCATTGACCTAGTATTGCAATCGTTGCCCAATAGTTATAGATTGTTTATCATGAGCTTTAACATGATGCATATGCAAAAGACTCTTAGAAAGTTATTGTCCATGCTAAGGGAAGGTCAACACGAAATTAATAAGAAGAACGGAATTTCTATACTTCTAGTTAATTGGTATGAGTTTGTTTATGCTTGTCGTGTGCACCCAAATTAAACTCCTAAGCTCCTATAACATAAATGTAGTAAGGGAGAGTAGGGATCGATCCCATGAGGAATTCAATCGTGTTAGTCGTCACTAGTCTAGAGGAAACATAAAATAAATAAAAAGGGGGGTTTTGGTTTGATTGAGATACAACTGAAACTAAACAAATTAAATATAAAAAAACAAGTTTAAAGTAAATATTCAAGTAAACAAACCTTGGTTCGGGTAACATCCACTTTTGGAACTTGAGATTTATCCTTGGTGCACGAAATCTCGCATTTCCATTCAAATATTTGTTGTGATATTGAAATCAATATTTCCTTACGATTAGCCAACTAGAAACATGTATTCTAATCAACCCTCATTATTTAACAACCCTAGATACGATCTAAGATTTAATCAAATAATGGCTTTATGTATTAGAAAGATCAACAAAGCAAGACAACACAACACATGTAGTTGTATTTAATCTAGTTGAACCATCCTCCTAAGAGTCATTAGTTTCGACACGACAAACCATACACTCATAGTTACATCCAAATCGAAGGGATTGAACAATTACGGATTCAATATTCGATCTAGCCATAGATTATCTAAGCTAATAAACTAACCGTACACATTAGAAATTAACCCAAATAATCATAAAAATAAGCATAGAAGAAAGTTTAATGCTTGAAATAAATAAACTGATTTACATTAATGTTTAAGCACCTCAAAATCTTTGATTTCCAAAAGCTTCAATTACCTTCACCAAGGAGAAGAGTCTAGTCGCTCATGGCGACCACCATAGCTAGAGAGAGAGAGAAAATAAGGTCGCCTCCTATGATAATAATACCTAAAAGTCCCCTGCCCTAGTCTACTAGGTTTCTATTTATACAAGGTGTCTATTTCCCAAAAAGGGTACATAATATTCTCTACTCCGGTGTGTGCTAGTGTCTTTTTTTGGGAAATCATGCAAGTTTTGTTTCTTTCTACGATCCGTTGTCCGTTTCGCGATTTCAGCATGCCGCGTCAAGTTGCAGCATGCCCACGCCTTCGAGTCCTTGTGCTTATATGTCTACTATATTACCGTGGCCATGCTAATAAATTTAACGTGCCCATGCTTCTTGTGTTTTTCGAGTAGTTGAATTGGCTCCGATCACAAATTCTCTTTATATAACTCTTTTAACACCATTTTTCAATCAGTTCCACACCTAGCACATAGAATACAAAAGGCACTTAAGTTTTATCATTTAGACATCTCAAAATAGTAAAATGTAGGGGAATTTAGCAATTAAAACATATGTTTTAAGCATTGTCATTAATCAAGGAAAAATGCAATAAAGGACAACATACTAATTAGACATGAGTAAAATTTCTTCAATAAAATCAAAATCTCAATTAATTAGACATGAATAACATTCTTGACTTAGGTTTCCAACAGGGGTTATGTGTCAAATAAAGAGGTTGATTGGTTTATATTATGGTTATTTAATCAAGAAAAAGGCTATGGCTCAAACTTGGCTCCTAAGGGTAAAAATTAGGGTAGGCTTTTAAGAGGTTTAAGCTTGACTAATCCTAGGTGCCCTTATCATCTTAATGCATTTAGTCCAAAGATGTAGTCTCAAAATGTATAGCAAGGCAAGTTCTAGAAGAATTCAACTTACAAAGACAACACACAATCAAGAAATAAATAGAGCTTATATAAATGCATGCTCAAAGGTTCAAAAGCTCACATATATGTGTTTTGTGTGAAATCAACTCATTTCTCACTTAAACCGATTATTGGGGGTTGCTCTACACAAAGATGTCAAGCAAGAGTGTCCATATTTTTATGCCCATTCCTATCTCATTTTTATCCAACTCAATGATTCAAATAATTCGAATCCATTTCAAGACAAGTTTCAACAAAATTGAGAATTTCAAAAGGGGTTTAACTGGCGAATTTCAGCAAACTTAAAGGGTAACATGATCATTGGTGAGCAATAATTCGCAGCAACAAACATACACAACTGCAAGAGAAACCCAGCAAAAATTTGCAGCAACAAGCATACACAAATGCAAGACAAACCCTCCCCCACACTTAGGCAACACATTGTCCTCAATGTGGACTCCATTCAACAACAATAACTCAACCACACAACTGAAATAAAAATCCCCCACACTAGTGTGATTTAGGGTGTAAGAGATGTTAGGGTGCTTCATTTGGTTTAAGTAAAGGGAAGGGAGTGGAGGTTGAAGTGCTGCGTTTCATTTAAATACGAGTAAGGAATGGTGGTTTGTCCATTCTACCCTTATTTAATATCACAACTTGCATTGCTATTGGCCCAAATAGTCTTTTTCAACAAGTTCGCATGGCAAAAACGCCATGTCCACCTTCGCAAATGTTAATTTGACATATATCCCGCACAAAAACTAAAGGAAGGAGAAGACTTCACAAAAACAAACCAAAACCTGCTACGACTATCGCAGACGTAACCTAGCGGCGTGGGCACGCTAAACTTTAACGTGGCCGTGCGGACTCCTAAATTCAAACAAAAATAACAAAAACGACTAGAAAGTTTAAATAACTAAAAAAAATGAGCATAAAAAAAGATAAAACATGGGTTGCCTCCCACTAAGCGTTAAGTTTAACGTCGAAAGCTCGACGTAATTGCTCGTTTATGGTTCCGCATAAACGAGGTTTTGTCAACTTTACCTTATCCTCCTCTGTAAATGGCACTCCTTCATGAAAGAGCTTCAGTCTATGGCCATTCACTTTGAATGATTTTGAAGTTGTCGAGCTTTGGATTTCGACTCGCTCCATGTGGGAATACGTTGGTTATGATAAACGATCCGAGCCAACGAGATCGTAATTTTCCTGGAAATAATTTGAGTTTGGAATGATATAAAAGAACCTTCGACCAATGGAGAACTCCTTTCTTGAAATCATCTTGTCATGGAAAACCTTAGTTTTCTCCTTATAGATTTTGGAGTTTTCATAAGCATCATTCCGAATTTCTTCCAACTCCTGGAGTCGTAACTTTACGCGTGCAATGTTTTCATTCCAATTCATGTTGCACTTGCTTGATAGCTCAAAATGCTTTGTGCTCTATCTCGACGGGGAGATGACATGGTTTACCATACACCAGCCTATAGGGGGACATACCAATTGGTGTTTTATAGGTCGTTTGATATGCCCATAATGCATCATCCAAACGTAGACTCCAATCCTTGCGATTTGGACCAATAGTTTTCTCAATGATAGACTTGACTTCTCTGTTTGAAATTTCTACTTGTCCATTAATCTAAGGGTGGTACGAACTTCTAATCCTATGAGTCACACCATACTTTTTCATCAATGCTCCAATGGTTCCGTTGCGAAGTGGGTGCCTCGATCACCGATTATGGCTCTAGGAATACCAAATCTATAGAATATGTTAGTTTTACAAAATCTGTAACAACCTTAGAATCATCGATCCTAGTTGCTTTTGCTTCCACCCACTTAGAAACGTAACCAATAGCTAACATAATGTAAGTATAGCCAAAAGAAACAAGAAATGGCCCCATAAAATCGATACCCCACACATCAAAAATTTCATAGACTAGAATCGGAGTTTGAGGCATCTCATGTTTTTGCAAAAATTAATTGTTTTTTGACAACGTTCACGGGACTTGTAAAAAGAGTAGGCATCCTGAAATAAATTTGGCCAATAGGAACCACATTCCAAAATTTTTCTTGCTGTTCTATTGGCCCCAAAATGTCCTCTACATGCATATGAGTGGCAAAAAGTAAGGATGGAGGAAATTTCGGTTTCGGGTATGCACCTTCGATTACCTAATCCGCACGAGTGTTTCCACAGGTATGGATCATCCCATACATAGTATTTGGCATCACTCTTGAGTTTATCCTTTTGAGCTTTAGACATACGTATATGAAGAATGTTAGAGGCCAAATAATTCATAATATTTGCATACCATGGGAGCCGTCCAACGACGGAGAACAATTATTCATCGGGAAATTCCTCTTTTAACTTTTCCTCTGTTTTCATATGATTCAAGCGACTCAAGTGGTCGGCCACTCGATTCTCTACACCGCTCCGGTATCCGATTTCTAAGTTGAACTCACTCAAGAGTAGGATCCATCTCATCGGCCTTGGTTTGGCATCTTGCTTGGTCATCAAGTATCGAAGGGTCTGTATGATCGGAATACACCACGACTTTGGTACCCGGCAAGTAGGAACGACACTTCTCCAAAGTAAACACAACTACCAAGAGTTCTTTTTCGGTGGTAAAGTAGTTCCTCCGCACCTCATTTAATGTCATGGATGCATAGTAAATGATATGGGGTGTTTTGCCCACTCTTTGGCCTAAAACAACCCCCGAGGCATTGTCACTTGCATCACACATTATGTCAAAAGGAAGGCTCCAATCCGGTGGTTGGATAATTGGTGCTGAGATGAGCATTTGCTTTAGCTTATTAAAGGCGATCTTACAATCTTCATCAAACTCAAAACTCATATCTTTCTACAGCAGTTGCACTAATGGTTGTGCAATTTTGGAGAAGTCTTTGATGAAACGTCGATAAAAACCTACATGGCCAAGAAAAGAATGGATTTCTCGCACACTAGTGGGTTAGGGTAAGGATTCAATAACATCAACTTTTGCCTTATCTACCTCTATCCCTCTAGCTGAAACAATGTGTCCTAATACAATGCCTTATTCTACCATAAAATGACATTTTTTCATAATTTAGAACAAGATTTATATCAATGCATCTTTGCAATACTAAAGTTAAATTATGTAGACATTTATCAAATGAGTCTCCATGGATCGTAATGTCGTCCATAACGACCTCTATGATATGCTTTACATCATCCGAAAATATGCTTACCATACATCTTTGGAAGGTGGTCGGTGCATTGCATGCTCCAAATGGCATCCGTCTATAGGCAAAGGTTCGAAAGGACATGTGAATGTTGTTTTCTCTTGGTCTTCGAAGCTATAGCAATCTAAAAATACCCTAAATAACCATCTAGGAAGCGAGTAGTAAGCACGACTAGCAAGCCTTTCAAGCATTTGATCAATGAAGGGCAAGGGAAAATGATCCTTGAGGGTCACTACATTCAATTTTCCGTAATCTATACACACTCGCCACCCGTTACGAATTCCGGTGGGGACAAAGTCTCCATTTTGATTCTTTACCACTGTGATACCAGTCTTTTTGAGGACAACTTGCACTTGGACTCACCCATGCACTATCCGAAATTAGGTAAATTACCCTCGCTTGGAGTAGTTTCGAATTTCTTTCTTCACTACTTCCATCATGGAAGGATTCAATCTTCGTTGTGGTTGACGAATTGGCTTGGCTACCTCTTCTAACAAAATTTGATGCATGCATGTAGAGGGACTAATTTCTTTCATATCAGCAATGGTCCAACCTATTGTTGTCTTGTATTGTTTCAGCACTTGTACAAGTCTATCCTCTTGTTCCTTTTGAAGCTTTCTTGAGATGATGGCAGGTAGTGTCTCTCCATCTCCGAGATACACATACTTGAGATGGTCGGGAAGAGGTTTTAGCTCCGGAATTGAGGCTTGCAACACGGATGGCCGAAATTGTTTGATAGGTATCAAAAGCTCAATATAAAACAAGTTGTTGGAGCCTTTCGGCTCCTCAAATTTGTTCATCTCGGTCATGGCCTCTTGTGTTTCGGACTTGAGCTGTAACTTACTACTTACTTTGAAAAGGTGCTCACGATTGACTATCTCTAACGCATCTTTGCCATCAATTTCGAACATATCCTGTGCTAGAGAATCAATTACATCAACTGAATACAAAGGATAATCAACATCGGGATATTTCATGACATCATAGATATCAAATCTCATGATTTCACCATTAAACTCCATGGTCAAAGCACCATTGTAGACATTAATTTTTGTTCAAGCGAGTTTTCAAAAAAGGCCTACCTAATAAGATTGGTGCTACATTATCATCATTTTCCATATCAAGGACATAAAAATCAGTAGGAAAAGTCATTTTTTCATCAACTTGCACAAATACATCTTCAACTATTCCCTTAGGATGAATAGTGGACCTATCGACTAATTGAATGACAATATTTGTTTCCTCCAAAGGTCCAAGGTTAAGAGTGATGTATATGGAGTATGGCATAACATTGATGGAAGCTCCTAAGTCTAGCATGGCTTTTTTAATGTCGGCATCACCTATTGTGCATGGAATGCAAAACATACCTGGATCCTTGCATTTCTCGGGAAGGTTTCTTTGTATGATTCGTTGAAATATTTTCACCTATCTTAATTTTCTCCCCTTTTGTAAGCCTTTGCTTCCTCTTCACTTTGCATAATTCTTTCAAGAATTTGGCATAGCGAGGACTTGCTTGATTGCATCCAATAATGGAATGTTCACCATGCAATTTTGAAAGGTTTCATACAAATCGGTATTGCTTTTAAAATTACGAGTGCAAACTAAAGCATCCGGAAAAGGAGGAGGGACTCTACCTTTTGGTGGTGGTGAAGACTTACCTATCGTCTCTTCCTTCTTTGGAGAGGTTTGTTCGTCACCCCTTCTTCTTCTTCAATGTGCTTGCTATATTGGTTTAATTGGTGCCTTCTTTGGTGGTTCCAACTCTTTTCCACTTCGCAAGACTATCGCACTCGCATTTTCTTTTGGATTTACCACTTGTTTGCAAGGGTAGCTTGCTCAAATTTTGAGCTTCAATTCTGCTGACGACATTAGCCAATTGGCCCACTTGATGCTCCAAGTTTTGAATGCTATTTTTTGCCTCCTGCTGAAATTTCACAATATTAATAGCTAAGGTTTTGACAATATCTTCAAGAGACATACACGAATCGAAGTTTGAGCATGTGGTCGCTGTTTAGGAGGGTACTGCTGCTTGAATGGCTGAAAATTATTGGTGGGCTGATTCATTGGGGCATTGCCATAGCGAAAGTTCGGGTGATCCCTCCAACTCGAGTTGAATGTATTGGAAAAAAGGTTATAATTTCGCTATGGCGATCCCGGGAACCATCCAACGACATTTGCTTGTTCAAGGCTATCATCTTAGAGAGTCGGACACATGTTCGTTGCATGTCCCAACGTTGAACAAATTCCACAAGCCTTTGCCGTTTTTATTTTTCCTACTACCAATTGATGCACAAGAGCGAGTAAGGTCATCAAAACGCTTTTCAAAGGAAGAAGTACTTACCTCATTTACTCGTCGAGTGGCATAGTCGGATCCGGTTCCAAATTGTTGTGTGTTTGATGCCATGTTTGCTATCAAGGTTCTAGATTCTTCGAGTGTTTTGTCGGCTAAAGCACCACCACTTGTTGCATCAATCATGTTTCGGTCGGATGGTAAAAGTCCTTCATAGAAATATTGGATGAGCGACTGATTTGTGATTTGGTGGTGTGGGCGGCTTGCACAAAGCTTTTTAAAGCGCTCCCAATATTCATATAATGACTCTCCATTGTGTTGCCTAATGCCACAAATCTCTTTTCTTATGTTGGCTACTCTTGAGGCTAGAAAGAATTTTTCCAAGAACAACCTCTTCATTTCATGCCAAGTAGTTATGCTTCCAGCGAGTAAGTAATAAAGCCAATCTTGGGCATCATCCTTCAAAAAGAAAGGAAATTCCCTCGGCTTGATTTGCTCTTCGGTGACTCCATTCGGTTTCATACCCGAGCATACCACATGGAACTCTTTCAAGTGTTTGTGAAGATCTTTACCCGCCGATCCTCGAAAGCTAGGCAAAAGATTTATCAGCCCATACTTCAATTCAAATGTAGTGTTGGCGAGCAAAGTTAGGAAAGTTGATGCAATGAGGTTGTTGATCCAAGTCGGGGCGGTAAGCTCTCTAAGTGTTCTTTTTGCGGGTTCGTTCTTCATGATTGCAACAGTGCCGGCTCCTCCGTTTGTTGCTCCGTTTGCTATTCCGTCCGCCGAGTAATGGTATGGGCATCGTCGCTGCTGCGTGGCCTTCCTAAGACTTGTTGTTGTGTGTTCTATTTCCGGGTCAAATAACGAGGTTTTCAGCTACTGCTAGACCTTGTAACGTATATAAACAATCGTGAATTCCCGCAACGGTGCCAAAATTTGGTGTGAGTTTGTTTATGCTTCGTCATGTGCACCCAAATTAAACTCATAAGCTCCTATAACATAAATGTAGTAAGGGAGAGTAGGGATTGATCCCACGAGGAATTCAATCGTGTTAGTCGTCACAAGTCTAGAGGAAACATAAAATAAATAAAAAGGGGGGTTTTGGTTTGATTGAGATACAACTCGAAACTAAACAAATTAAATAAAAAAAAACAAGTTTAAAGTAAATATTCAAGTAAACAAACCTTGGTTCGGGTAACATCCACTTTTGGAACTTGAGATTTATCCTTGGTGCACGAAATCTCGGATTTCCATTCAAATATTTGTTGTGATATTGAAATCAATCTTTCCTTACGATTAGCCAACTAGAAACATGTATTCTAATCAACCCTCATTATTTAACAACCCGAGATACGATCTAAGATTTAATCAAATAATGGCTTTATGTATTAGAAAGATCAACAAAGCAAGACAACACAACACATGTAGTTGTATTTAATCTAGTTGAACCATCCTCCTAAGAGTCATTAGTTTCGACGCAACAAACCATACACTCCTAGTTACTACACAAATCGAAGGGATTGAACAATTACGGATTCAATATTCGATCTAGCCATAGATTATCTAAGCTAACAAACTAACCGTACACATTAGAAATTAACCCAAATAATCATAAAAATAAGCATAAAAGAAAGTTCAATACTTGAAATAAATAAACTGATTTACATTAATGCTTAAGCACCTCAAAATCTTTGATTTCCAAAAGCTTCGATTACCTTCACCAAGGAGAAGAGTCTAGCTCGCTCATGGCGACCACCATAGCTAGAGAGAGAGACAAAATAAGGTCGCCTCCTATGAGAATAATACCTAAAAGTCCCCTGCCCTAGTCTCGCTAGGTTTCTATTTATATAAGGTGTCTATTTCCCAAAAAGGGTACATAATATTCTCTCCTCCGGTGTGTGCTAGTGTCTTTTTCGGCAAATCACATAAGTTTTGTTTCTTTCTATAGTCCGTTGTACTGTTTCGCAAATTTCAGCATGCTCGCGTCAAGTTGCAGCGTGCCCGCGCCTTCGTGTCCTTGTGCTTCTATGTCTGCTATATTACCGTGGCCATGCTAATAAACTTAACGTGCCCACGCTTCTTGTGTTTTCCAGTAGCTGAATTGGCTCGATCGTAAATTCTCTTTATATAACTCTTTTAACACCATTTTTCAATTAGTTCCACACCTAGTACATAGAATACAAAAGGCACTTAAGTTTTATCATTTAGACATCTCAAAATAGTAAAATGTAGGAGAATTTAGCAATTCAAATATATGTTTTAAGCATTATCATTAATCAAGAAAAATGCAATAAAGGTTAAGAAAAAGCCTAAAAAGAAGAAGAAGTCTTCAATCGCACCTACCGAAGGAGTGAAAAAGGCCGAGGCGTTGAATAGCCCGAGAGGATGCGGTTGCTTTCATTGCAACAAGAAGGGGCATTAGAAGCGCAACTGCAAGGAGTACCTAGAAGAGGTACAAAAGAAGAGTTCTATCACCACCTCGGGTATTTATGTTATTAATACTAATCCTTGTATTTCTAAATTCCACCTCATAAGTATATGATATTAAATATGGTGCTTACATTTTTTAAATGTATAGAAGCTTCGAAAAGGAAGGAAGATAGCTTCAAGAGAGAATATCTAAGTGACCGCAATGGATCAAAGAGTTGAACCATTAAATGTAGGCACTAATGAGCTAGCACTACCATGTTGGGATGTGCTACGACTCAATCATTATCATTTTAGTATAGACTAAAGATGTTATTTTCATTTCTTATTTTTTTAATAAGTATTTCATTTTTAAGAATAATAGTTTTTTTTAAGAATGAGTTTTATGGAAATATTTTGATAATGATTATATATGTAAAACATAACTCCCAAATGAATAGCATAAATACTAGAAGACTCAAATGATCTAAATAAACATTAATTAGTAACCAACATCAAACTTAGTCATATGAGCAAGAATCCTATATCCAACCTACTTATATAAATGGATAGTTAGAATCTTTAGATGATGTCTAAGGAATCTTGTTTACTTGACATAAGGACATGTATCCCCTTTTAGTTAAAAAGGACAAAGAGTTACTAATCATTATAGTCCTCATACATAGAGATGTACATGGGCCTATGTTCACCTAGCAAGAGGAGAATATCCTTGTCACATAACATTAATGATAGCAAAACATGTTGTGGTTGTAAGTTACAAGTCTAAAACATTTAAAATTTTTAAAAGTTTAGACTTGAGAAGACATGAGATGAACTAGCAAAAGTTTTAAAGCATCTCGATTAGATTGAGGAGTTGAATACTTAGACGTTAAAATGTTAGATCACCTAAAAAAGAATGAGATTCTCTATGGACATCGCATTTTAGACATGATTAGTCCATAATGAGTCGTATGAATGAATACTCCTTAGTATGGCCTTTGAAATGAATAAGATTCTACTCTATTAAAGATAAATCACTTATGAGATATGTAAAGGAAAGCAAAATGAGTGAATCTTCCCTTAAAGATTTAAGGCAATAAAATGCATGTCAAAGGGTTTGACAAAGATAAAAGGAAGCCTAAAATCAATAAAGTGTTAGATTGTGAGATACCTTAAAGTAAGATTAGGATGTAAATATCTTACCACTAGAACAAAGTGTTGTTCCTTATCGGTACACTATGTTCCTTTGGAAGGAATTTATGAATACTAGAAATAGTGGGAGAAAATTTAAAACTCAACAAGATTTGAGTAAACTCGCAAATTAACATTTTAATAAAAGAATCCTAAAGTAGTATAATTACAAAGAGTTGTAACACTCTCATAAACAAAACACAAGAATTTCGGGAGTATAAAAGAAATTTATCACAAGATAAAAATGATATGATCGTCACGTCTTGACATATGGTGATATGAGCATTGAAAGGGATGACGAAGCTAATACTTGTGAAATGGCAATGTAAGACATTGATTCCTATAAAAGGCAAATAAAAGGGATGTGTAGTTGACACACCATAATGGTTCGCGGGAATGTTGAAATAAGATTTGCAAAACTCGTTGAGGTCTATTAATAGACATAAGCATGCTCGTAGAAATGTAAGTTGACGTTTTATAAAATGATCAAAGAGTTTGATTATTCATCAAAATAAAGATAAACCTTATGTATATAAGAAGTTAGTGGGAGTTACTAGTCATGGTTATTCGATACAAAAGCACACCTCGATCATAACATCATGTTGCGAACAAGAGATTAAGGAATCTAGAGGAAATTTCCCAAAGATGACATCCGAGAAAAACCTACATTCTAAGAGTGTAGATCTATTGAGATAGATCACTTAGAATGTGTGGAGTCTCTTAAGGTAGTGATAATGACATGATACTAAAATATTTAATATAGAACAATCAAAGAATTTTTTGTTCTAATGTCACATAGTTTGATGACCAACAATAAAAGATCCATTGCACAAGCTAAAGAACCAAGGTCTCATCAACAATCCAAGTAAGCACTACAATGTTATCGCTTGTTTATAGAGAAAAAAGAGTCATGGTAACATAAGGATAGAAAAGAAACTACACATACGATAACACTACTAACCTAGACTAAGCCTTTATCACAGCTTAAAATATCGATCCCTCACTCAAACGTCAAGATTAAGGGATGTGACTAGTTGACTTTAGTGCGAGTGGGAGAATGTTAATGTTGGTGCTCAAGATCCAACCATGTTTGGATGGGCTTATGTTAATATGTTATTGCATTATTTATTTTAATAATAATAAAGAAGTCATTCTATTAATTCTTATGTTTACATGTTGATAAATTTAATAGAATTAGATAGAAGTCTTTATGATATACATTTGCAATAGTAATTGATCGAAAGATATGAGACAAACATTAATGCACATAAATGATATCAGTAAATATCCTAAGTCGTAGCATCATCAAGAATGGACATTGGCAATATGCGGATAGACTTGTGAGTGCTATGCTCATGCTATATGATAGCAGTAGGAGATCTCACACGTATTGGCATGGTGATGCCAACATATCACTGGATTTGACTCACCGTGAAAACCCATTTGGTAAGTCTATGAGAATCTCATATAAGATGGGTACAAATGGTCCTTAGACTTGAATTCATCATGGTTATCTCATTGGAAGACTTCGCTCTTTGACACTCATTTCGATGGACCCATTAATGGGTTACACATGAGCGATTCATTGGGTACATTAGGAATTCAATGGAGATAGGTGTATGGCTAAGATAGGACATATCATTCCTTGTATGCTAAAGGAATTATCACATTGCACTTCGATAAATGTCCGCTCTAGAAATTTGTAGCCACAATAGGAGTACACCAATAAAGCATAATTGGTTTACTTTAATAGTTAAGACATTTGGAAATCAAATAAAACTTATATGATCATAATCAAACAAGACTAATAACCAAGTTTCTTATTTTGAAAGTTTCCTATTTTGGAAAGAGTTTCCAAAATAAAAAGTTTTCTAAAATAGAAAGTTTCCTACAATGGAAAATGAACAGTTTTCTAAAATGAAAGTTTCCTATTTTAGAAATCGGTTTCCTAATTTGAAAGTTAGTTTCAAATTTGGAAATAAAGAACCTCAAAAGGAAAGGAGTTTCCTAATTTAGATTAAAGGGTATTTTAGGAAATTACTCCCTAATGTCAACCCCGTCAAAATAATCTAAGAATATTTATTTAGATAGTCCAAATAAATTAATTAGATCGAAATAGTTTTGGCCCATTAGGTTTAATTAAAAGCCTTAAGATAATTTTGATGGGTGGATAAACATCAACCTTATTGAATAAGGATGAATGTCTTAAAGATAAACATTAACTAGTCCACATGTAAAATAACTACTTAACCTTGGAGGATAAGGATGCAATAACCAAGAGTCCTAATTAGGGACTTAGGCTACCCCTTTCGTTGTCCTTGGAGGACAAGGAAACTCTCCCCTATAAATAGGAGGAGAGGTGGGGCAAAAAGGTGGGGTATGCATGCATTAAGATTCGGCCAAGCTAGAAAAAAATATATAGCAAAATTCGATCGACCCTAATACCAAGCTAGGGCATACGGCCAAGAGAGAAAAAGTGAGAAAATAGTTTTCTCCAAGAACTCGGCAAGAAATACTCTTACCTTCTCTTTTAAAGTTGTCAAAAAATTACCCGGGATTGATTTCTAGTGGAAAAACCTAATCGGAAAAGGTGGAGCTAGCACCCTATCCATTATGAGTGCTCTTTGTGGATATTTAGGTCCGTTTAGATCATTAATAGAGGCTAGACACTTGGATAGGTAATCAAACAAAAAAAAATTTAGATCTATGCTACAAGATGTAATCCTTTACTTTTATCATATTATTCATGTATGTATGATTAGTTGATTCAATGGAATGATATTGATCCCTTAGATGGAGGAAAATTTTTATTTATTCCGCACTTTTATAGGATGTATGATCCTTCATCATCGATATAAACTCACCAAACCTTGTAAGCTTCTCACTTCGCTAACCGAGTTAGGTGTGAGCAAATCGTTGATTGCCTTTACCTTTTTTCATCAACCTCAATGCCTCTTAAACAAACTATAAAACCAAGAAACAAAAGGCTGATTCGTGCAAAAGTCACACTTTTTGAGGTTAGCAAACAACTTTTCTTTGCACAAAACACTTAGGACTTATTTTAAATGATTAACATGCTCTTCTAAGGCTTTACTATAGATTAGAATATCATCAAGGTAGACTATGACAAATTTTCCTAAAAGCCGAGGCAAGAAATGGTTCATAAGACACATGAATGTAGTAAGTGCATTAGTACGACTAAATAGCATAACTAACCATTAATATAGAATATATTTTATTTTAAAAGTCATCTTCCACTCGTTACTTTCAAGCATGCTTATTTCATGATAACTAGATTTTAAATTGATTTTAAAAAACATACAAGCACCATGCAACTCATCAAGCATATTATCTAACCTAGGAATGGGATGCCTATACTTTACATTATCTTATTAATTGCATGACATCCTCCAAGTCCCATCCTTCTTAAGCATAAGTAAAATTTGAACAAGCATATGGGCTCATACTCTTATGCACTTATCCCTTGGCCATTAATTCCTCTACTTGTCTTTATAGCTCCTTTGTCTTCTCTAGACTACTTCTATAAGTTGGTCGATCGAGAATTTGTACCCCGAGAATGAAATTGATTTGGTGTTCTATCCCACTAATTGGTGGTAATCCATGCTCAAGCTCTTTGGGAAACACATCTTCAAAATTTGATAAAAAAGAAATAATCACACTAGGAAGAGAAGAGTTAAGATTGTTAGTGTTCAAAAACCCTTCTTTATGCATAAATACAAGTACTTTTTATTTTGACTAGATTGCTCTTTTAATCTCTCTTTCTTTTGCATAAAAACTTGCACTCTCTCTTTTTCTTTTTTGGCCTCTCTTTCCTTTTCTCTTTTGAATTCATGGTCACAATCCCCTTTCCATTCTCTTTTTTTCACTCATTTTACTTTTGTTTTCCTCATAAAACTCCCTCTTTTCTTCACTCCCTTTTAACCTCATTTGATCTTCATAAATCTCTTTGGGAGTCAAAGGTATAAGAGTTACGTTTTTCCTTAAAAAACAAAAGAGTAACGATTTCTAAACCGATCATGCTTAAATCAAATTGCCAAGGATGACCTAATAACACATGACTAGCTTGCATGGATATAACATCACATATTACTTCATCTTTGTACCTATCAATAAAAAAGGGCATAATTACTTGTTTAATCACATTAACTTCTCTACAATCATTGAGTCATTGAAGTTTATATGGCCTCGGGTGTTTAAAATAAGTTAATCCAAGTTTCTCAACTAGATTAGTACTAGCAACATTAGTACAACTTCCCCCATCTATGATAAGACTACATACCTTTCTTATAACAAGGAAACATGTGTGAAAGATAATGCCTCATTGTTCCTCATCTTCATCTCTCAATTAGACATTTAGGGCTCTCTTGCAACACGCATTTCTCCATGCATGGGAAACTCCATCCTATCACTATCATCTTTCAATAGTGGCAACTCATCATAATCCTCATGCTCACTTTTATATTCATACACGTCATCTCAAATTACCACTCGCTCATTGTTTGGACATTGCAAAGCAATATGTCCATTACCCAAACACTTAAAACACTTAATATCATGATTCTTAGGAGTTTGGGTGCTAGAAGTACCTTTTTCTTTGTTGAATCCAAAATTAGTTTTAGGTTTGCTCTCTTTGGCATTGGCCTTAAACATGGGCTTCTCCTAATTCTTACTCCAATTATTTTTCCAAGATGAAGAACTCATAGTCCGCCTAATATGTGAATTGCCCTCGTATTTGAGTTGCCTTTCGATTATCCATGCCAAGTGTACTAACTCTTCCATTTTGACATAATTTTGTAATCTCATAGTTTAGCCTACCTACCAATCAAGCCATAGTAGTCTCTTGATCCTCCACAATATTTGCATATGTCATGGCTATTTCTATTTCTTTGTAGTACTTATCAATTGACTTTATACCTTGAGTTAGCCTTTGTAGCTTTTGATGTAAAACTTAATAGTAATGACTAGGAATAAATCATGTCTTCATAATAGCCTTCATCTCATCCTAAGTCGTAATAATACACTCTCCATTCCATCTTCTCTCTAAAACCATTTAATCCTACCAAACAACAACATAGGATGTGAACTTCATAATAGCAAACTTCAACCTTTTTACCTCCAAATGCTCATAACAATCAAATATAAATTCATACTTTCTCTCCAATTCAAGATGCAAATTCGGATCGTTTTTACCTTCGAAGGGAGGGATGGTTAGTTTAAGCCCATTATTTTTATTTTCATAACCGTTATGCCCCCATTTGGTTGCTCAAAATCATGGCCCTAATTATGACAATCACTACCTCAGCCTCCATATCCACCACGACCCCTATTGCTATGGCCACCTCTTGCATTTTGTAGCAAAAAGGCACGATCATCAAACTCTTCCTTAAATATCTCCTCTTCATCCCATACTCGCCTTCTAGCTTTAAGAGCAGTATGAACTTCTTATTTTGCCTCAACTCCATGGCTTCCATTCGGTCATTAATATCCCTCATAATGTGCATTAATTGACCCTATTGAGCTTGGTTGCTTTTTAAAGCAATTGATTTTTAACTCCCCCTCCACTTCATCTCCAACCATTGTTTTTGCTTATCTCCCATGATTAAAACCTTGTAAAGTTAGAGAAAATAAGAAAATAAAAGCAATTGATAGAATCTTATAATAACACTCCTTCATGTGTTTACACTCGTATAAGATCACTCACACTTGTGTTTACACTTTTTTAGGCTTTTGCTATAATGATCTCACCCTTTTGCCTTTTTCCCACTCGTATTTCACCCACTAAGCACTTAATCGAACTAATTAGACAAATCCAAAAATACAAGAAAAATGGTAGAACCGAATTAAAATCTTGATGGTAAATCAAGGTGATCTTGTAAGCTTCCCCATCTCTCCTCAATTCATTCAATTGGGCTTCAAGTCATCGGATTTTGATTGTATAAGTTCCACGTGTATTTGGAGTGCTTAAGCTTAATAGCGACTCATTTCTTGCAATTTGTTCAAAGATCATGTCTTGCTCACGTTCCATAAATCTAATTTAGTTCAAAATTTTAATTTTTATTCAAAACATTTAATAAACAAAAAACACTTCTCTTTTGTAACCAATCGGATTGCTCTTTTCTTTCTTTTTTCTACTTTTTTTCTTTCTTTTTTCTTTCTCTTTATATAACTAGTAAGCATATCATAATAATTTTTTTCTTTTGTTAGCCTTAGGAAGTTTTCTTTTAGCTTTCGAACAAGAAGAAAATGTATTAAAATTTAATGAAAAGATAGACTTGGATTAAAAAAGACAACGAATGAGACATAATAGGATATAAACAAATCGGACTTCCTTTTGTAGTTTTTTTCAATTGAAATTGATTCAAGTTGTATAAAATGAAATTAACTACAAAGACATGAAATAGAATAAAAGATAATGAAAAAGAATCGATTTATATTGAGAAAATGAGGTTAGCTACAAATTAGACTTTTTCTCTTTTTTTTTTTTTTTAACATTAGACTCAATTTCTCAATCAAAGCAAACAAGACTCAAACAAGAAAAGCTATGGCAGAACAACATGGAAGATTCAATAAAGAAAACAAGACAGATATGAAATAGAAGCCATAAGGATTATGGATACTAACCGACTTTGCGTAACATAGGCTTTGATAACAACTAATATGAGCCCCACATATAAAGATGAAAGGCCTAAATATCTTTGTCACTAGACAACCTTAAGAACA
Organism: Dovyalis caffra; assembly: GCA_963924115.1. Lineage (NCBI taxonomy): Eukaryota > Viridiplantae > Streptophyta > Magnoliopsida > Malpighiales > Salicaceae > Dovyalis > Dovyalis caffra. The sequence goes on along the minus strand of CAWUPB010001154.1, from coordinate 1,682,152 downwards.
CACCCAATCGAGGTTATAATAAGTAGAACTTGACCCGTTGCCTATAAGGAAGCAAGAATTGAAGCTATGTTGTAATGGATTGAAGAGCACCATATGCTATGGAGGATGATAAGTTTAGAGGCATCACATGAGTTTCAATCCTTGATAAGTCAGATCTAGTTCCAAAAAGAACAAAGGAAGAAAATCCTCTCAAATTTATTTACTCTAAAAAATATTACATTAGTCTAGAATAGAACTAAACTAGTTTTTAAATTGGCTAACATGCCACTCCTAACTCTAAGAGGACTCTACTTGTCCTTGACACCTAAGGAGAATAGAAACAGACCCTAATGGTCTTAAAAGCATATGCAAATAATAGGGATTAAACTTAGAACCCACATCTAACTTAATTAATTAGTTCTAATTATAATTAAGATAGATATAAAAAAATAGACCTAATAAGATTTAAGAACTCCAATCTTGGACTTAGATCAGATTGATAAGTCTTGGATTCCCTTCTCCTCTTAAGATGATACCACATTGCTCCCTTGGGCCCTTGGAAGAGCATTCGGACCAACACTCTTAAATCAGCCCATGAAGAACTTTTTAAGCTTCTTAGCTTTAGTTCGTGTCTTTGGACCAACTATAATGTGTAATAGATCATATCTTGGACATGCAAACTCGTCATCTTGAACCTCTCTTGGACACACCACCTTGTTGGTCCATTTACCTCTATGCTTTCCATCATCTACCTCTCTCTCCCCCTCCTCTTCCCCTTCCTATCTCTCTCTAACTCTTTATCTCTCTCTATCCCTCTCTATCTCTCCCTCTCTCCTCCTATTTCCCCCTCTCTTCCTCTTTCTCCTTCTCTCTCTCTCTCCCACTGCCTCTCTCTTGCCCCCTCCCTCCCTCCATCACTCTCCTCTCTCTCTCCATCTCCCTCTCCCCCTCTCTCCCTCTTTCTCCATCTCATTCAATCCTCTCTCTCCCTTCTCGACTTTTTCTCTTCCTCTCCCTCTCTCCTTCTCTCTCCCTCTCTTTTCCTTCCTATCTTTATCTCCTACTCTCTATCTCTATCTCTCCCTCTCTCACTCTATTCCTTTCTCTCTCTCCCATTCTCTCCCCCTCTCTCTCTCTTTCTCTTCCTCCCTCTTTCTCCATTAATATTTCCTTCCCTTCTTCTCTCTCTTCCTCTCTCTCTTTACCTCCCTCCCTCAATCTTTTTCTCACTCTCTCTCACTCTTCATGTACTTGTCTCTCCCTTTCTCTCCCACTATTTTCCTCTTCCTCTCCCTCTTCCTCTCCAACTCCTTCTTAGTCTCCCAATCTTTCTCCCCTTCTCTCCCTTTCTCCCTCTCTCCCCCTCCCTCTCCTTTTCCCCTCTTCCCTCTATCTCTCCTTCCTCTCACTCCATCTTCCTTTTATCTCCTTCCCTCTCTCTCTTTCTATCTTGGTCTATCCCTTCTTCTCTCTCCCTTCTTACTCTCCCTCACTCCTTCTCTTTTCCTCCATCTCTCTCATACCAATCTTTCTCCTTCCCTCTTTCTCCCTCTCTCTATCCCTTTCTTATTCTCTCTTTCTCCCCCTCTCTCTCACCTACCCTCTCCCTCTCATTTCCTCTCTCTCCCCCTTCATCTCCCTCTCTCTCTTTCTCTCTCCTCCCTCTCTTTCCCTCTTCCTCTCTCCATCTATCTCTCCCTGTCACTCTCTTTGTATTTCTATCTCCTACTTTTTATCTCTCTAGCACTCTCTATCCTCTTTCGTACTCTCTTTTTTCTCTCTCCTCTTTTTCTTTCTATCTCCCCTATCTCCCCTTCTATCTGCCCCTCTCTCCCCTTTTCTTTTCTCCCTCTCTTTCTCTCTCTAACTTTCTCTTTCTCTCTCTTAGTCTCTCTCTCTTTCTCTTCCTCCCTCTCTCCCTCTCACACTATCCCTTCCCTCTCTCCCTCTCCCTTTCTCTATCTCTCTCTTCTTTAATCCCTCTCTCTCTCTCCCTCTCCCTCTCTTTGTCCTTTCCCTCTCCCTCTCTCCCCACTTCTCTCTCCCTTTCCCTCCCATATCTCTCTCTCCTACTAGATGGAGAACATAAGGGAGAAAGAGACGAGGAGCGAGAGAGGGAGAGTGAGATATAGAGTAAATGATAGAGATAGGAAGAAAGAGAAAGGGAGAGAGTATTAGAGAGTGAGAGGAAGAGAGTGAGGAAGAAAGAAGAGGAAAAAAATGGAGAGAGAGAGGTGGAGTAAGAGTGAGGAAGAGAGGGAGGGAATAACAGAAAGAGAGAAAAAGGAAGAGAGGTAGAGAGAGGGAGAAGCATAGAGAGGGAGAGGGTGAGTGGGAAATCGTGGGATAAAGGGAGAGGAAGAGGGGAGAGGAGGGAAAAGGAGAGGGAGACAAGGAGAAAGGGGGATAGATAGAGAGGGGAAAAGGGAGAATAAGAGAAATAGAGAGAGATAGAGAGAGGGAGAGTCAAAGAAAAGGGAGAAAGAGGGAAAGAGGGTGAGAGAGGGAAATGAAGAGACATGGAGAGAGAGAAAGGGAGATAGAGAGATAATGGGAGAGAGTAAGAGGGAGAGAGAATGAAAGAAAGAGAGAGAGAGAGAGAGGAGAAGAGTGAGGGAGAAAGAAATAGAGAGAGATGGAGAGAGAGCAAAGGTGAAAGGTAGAGAGCAAGAGAAAGAGGAGAGAGATGGAGATATAGAGAGAAGGGTAGAGAGAGGAAGAAAAGGATAAAAAGAGAGACAAGAAGGAAGAAAGAGAGGAGAGAGAAGGAAGAGAGGGATAAAGGGGGAAGAGAGAGGGAGAGATAGAGATGAAGAGAGAGGGATTGAGGGAGAGAGGGAAATAAAGAAAGAGAGACGAAAGGTGAGAGAGGGCAAAGAAAAAGGGAAAAAGAGAGAGAGAGAGGGAGAGAGAGAGGTATAGAGAGATGGTGTGAGAGAGAGAAAATGGGATAGATAAAGAGGGAGAGAGATAAGGAGAGAGGTAGAGAGGGAGAGAGAGAAGAAAAATGAGAGAGGGAGGGAGGGAGAGAGGTGGGAGAGAGAGAGGAAGAAGGGGAGATAGGTAGAGAGGTGAGAGGGAAAGGGAGAGATAGGGATAGAAAAAGAGGGAGAGGTAGAGGGAGGGATAGAGGGATAAAGGTAGAGTGAGGGGTAGAGGGAGGAGTATGGAAGATATAAAAGGGGAGAGAATGACAGAGAGGGAGAGAGAGATGAGGTAAGGAGGGAAGAGAGGGAGAGAGTAGGAGAAAGAGAGAGAGAGGGCAAGAGAGAGGGGGAGAGAAAAAGGAAGAGAGAAGGAGGGAGGAAGAGATTGAGAGAGAGGGATAAAGAGAGAGGGTGGGAGAGAGAGGAAGAGGGAAGGAGGGAGAAAGAGAGAGAGAAGGAGAGAGAAAGAGATGGAGAGAGAGGAATGGAGAGAGAGGAGTAGAGAGATAAAGAGGGAAAGAGAGAGGGAAAGAGAGATGAAGAGAAGATGAGAGAGGAAGAGGGTGAGAGGGAGAGGACGAGGGATAGAGAGGGAGGGAGAAAAAGAGTGAGAGTGGGAGAGGGAGAGAGAGTTGTTAGTATTGGTGCCCAAGATCCAACCATGTTTGGGTAGCCCTAAGTTAATGTATTATTGCATCATTTATTTTAATAAAGAATTCATTCTACTAATTCTTATGTTTACATGTTCGAGTAAAATTAGATAGAAGTCCTTATGATATGCATTTACAATAGTGATTGATCTAAAGATGTGAGACAAACACTAATACACATAAATGATATCATTAAATGTCCTAAGTCATAGCATTGTCAATAATGGACATTGACAAATATGAATAGACTTATGAGTGCAATGCTTTGCTATATGATAGCAGATAGGAGATCTTACACCTATTGGCATAGTGATGCCAAAGCAAGCACTTAGATGATTTATGCTAGAGAACATATTACTCGGACTCGACTTACCATGAGAACCCATTTGGTTTTAGTCTATGAGAATCTCATACGAGATGGGTACAAATAGTACTTAAACTTGAAGTCATAACGGTTGTCTCATTAGAGGACTTATGCACTTTGACACTCATTTCGATAGACCCATTGATAGGTGGTACATGGACGATTTGTTGGGTGCACTAGGAATCTAATGGAGATAGGTGTATAACTAAGATAGAAACTGTCATTTCTTATATGCTAAAGGAGTTATCACATTGTACTTTAATAAATGTCTACTTAAGAAATCTATGGCCATAGTAGGAGTATAACAATAGATTATAGTTGGTTTACTCTAAGAGCTAAGACGTTTGAGAATCGAAGAAAATTTATGTGATCATAATCGAACAAGACTAATAACCAAGTTTAAGACTATGCTATGATAAGTTGACATGAGGAATGAATTGTATCGTAACCATGCTCATGAAAGGTAATAATGGATTAACTAATCTTCTTACGGAATTAGATAGTCATGTCGCCTTGCTAGAGGCCAATCTTGATTTATGTATCAAGAGATTAAAAAGGAGTCTTTTATTCCCGATACATTGCTAACATATCTAGGAGTCTATTAAGTCACACCCATAAGTTTAAGTATTCACATTACAAATCAAAAGCAAAGATATTGGAAAAGGTTTCCAATTATAAAAGTTTCTTATTTTGGAAAGAGTTTCCAAAATGGAAAGTTTCCTAAAATGAAAAGTTTCCTACTTTAGAAATCGACTTCCTAATTTGGATGTTAATTTCAAATTTAGAAATGATGAACTTAAAAGGATATGAGTTTCCTAATTTAGTCTAAAGGGTATTATGAGAAATTATTTTCTAATGTGGGCCCCGTCAAAATAATCTAAGAATATTTATTTGGATAGTCCAAATAAATTAATTGGGTTAAAATAGTTTTGGTCCATTATATTTAATTAAAAGCCTTACATAATTTTGGTCAAAGGATAAACATCAACCTTATTGGATAAGGATGAATGTTTTAAAGAAAACATTAACCTTATTGGATAAGGTTGAATATTCTAATGAATGTTTTAATGAATGTTTTGAAGATAACATTAAACTTATTGGATAAGGTTGAATATTTTAATGAATTTTTTAATGAATGTTTTAAAGATAAAATTAACCTTATTGGATAAGGTTGAATGTGTTAAAAGATAATAATCAAGTAGTCCACATCCACATACCTTGGAGTTTAAGGAAGTAACAACGTGGAGTCCTTTATGGACTCAAAGCGGCCCCTCTCCTTGTCCTTGGAGGACAAGGAAACTCTTCCCCTATAAATGGGAGGAGAGGTGCGACATGGAGGGATTTGATAAACCATACAGTATTTTGGCCAAGTTAAAAAGGAAAAAGAGAAATTCAGCCAAAAGAAAAAAACAGGTGGAAAATTTCAACTAGCCTTAAAAATACCTAAGGCACACGGTCTTTTAAAACAAAAAATAATTTTCTCCTAAACCCTAATAAAAAATACACTTTCCTTCTCCTTTAAGGTTGTCATAAAATTGCTCGGGATTGATTTCTAGAGGAAATACTTAATAAGAAAAGGTGAAGCTAGCATCCCATTAATTTTGAGTGCTTTTTTGTAGATACTTGGACTCACGTGGATCATCAATAGAGGTCGGACACTTAGATGGATTATTAAAGAAAAGGAATTTAGATCTATGCTATAAGAGGTAATCCTTTACTTAAAACTTATTATTCATGTATATATAGTTAGTAAACTCAATGGCTTGATCTTGGATCCTTAGATGGAGGAAAACAAATTTTATTTTGCACCTCCATATGATGCGAGATCCTTCAAGAGTGAGAGAGAGGGAGAGAGAAGGGAGAGAGATAAAGAGAGGGAGAGATGGAAAGGGGAAGAGAGAGTGGGAGAGAGAGAGATAATAAGAGTAGGAGATTGAGAGATAAGAAGAGTAGGAGAGAGAGGGACAAGGAGAGTAAGAGAGAAATGGAGAGGCAAAGATGAAAAAAAGGAAAGAGAGAGAGGGAAGGAGAGAAGGAGAAGGAGAGAGGTAGAGAGAGAGGAGGAGGGGAAGGGGGAGGGAGAGAGAGAGAGAGTGAGAGGGAGAGGGAGAAAGAAGGAGATAGGGTGGGCAAGAGTGGGAGAGAGGGATAAAGGCATAAGCATCTTTGATATCATTGCAAAGCTTAAGAGCTTATTTAAGAAGAATACCGGGGATAGGTACTATGAAATAGCCAAAAAGCTTTTTACAACTTGAATGGATGAAGGATCCAACATCGAGAGGCATCTCATTGAGATTATAGGCTATATCGACGAGTTAGCTAAACTTGAAGTTGGAATGGATGTAGAGTTATCTATTGATCTAGTATTGCAATCGTTGACCAATAGCTTTGGACAATTCATCATGAATTTTAACATGATGCATATGTAAAAGACTCTTAGAGAGTTAATGTCCATACTAAGGGGAGCTCAACTTGAGATTAACAAGAAGAAAAATAGTTCTATAGTTCTGGTTAATAAGGGAAAAGGCATGGTGAAAGGAAAGAAAAAACCTATGCACCAAAAGAAGAAGTCTTCTATTATGCCTACTGTAGAGGGTGAAAAAGTCCAAGACTCAAAATAGCCTAAAGGATGTAGTCTCCTTTCATTGTAATAAGAAAAGGCATTAGAAGCACAATTGTAAAGAGTACATATAAGAGGTGAAAAAAGAGTTTTACAACTACATTGGTACCTATGTTATTAAAGCTAATTTTTCTATTTCTAATCCCATCTCTAGGATATGTGATACTAGATGTGGCGCTCACATTTATATAGATATGTAGGAGTTTAGAAAGAGAAGAAAGATTGCTTAAGGGAGGATAACCTACATATTAACAACGGATCAAAAGTTGAACCATTATTTATTAGCACTCGTAAGTTAGCGAGTATAATATGGGCTTATGCTTATACTTGATAATTGTTATTACATTCATAGTATTATAAACTATGAATATTATTTCCATTTCTTATTTGAAATGAGATATTTTTTATTTTATTTAAAAATAATGGTTATTCTTTTAAAGGTGAATTTTTGTATGGAAATGCTTTTATTAATAATAGTTTATATGTTTTTAACATAGATAAACCTATAAATAACATAAATACTAAAAGAATTAAATCAAATAATCTTAATATAACATATATGTAGCATTGTCTACTTGGCCATATAAAAAGAATTGTTTATCGAAACTACTTATAAATGGATACCTAGAATCATTCGATGATGTTTATGAATCTTGTTTATTTGGAAAAATGGCATGAATCCTCTTTTAGTGAAAATGGAGAAAAAAAACTATTGATTTATGATGCCTTACACATAAGATGTATATGGGCCTATCTCTACCGATATAAAAGAAGGACATGATTTTTTCATATCCTTTACTCATGATCGATCATGTTTTTGTTATGTGTATTAAATGAGACATGAATCTAAAGCATTCAAAAATTTCAAAGAATTTAGATTTAAAGTTAAGAAACAAACTACCAAAGGTGTTAAGGCCTTTCAATCGGATCGAGGTGATGAATACTTAAGAGGTGAATTTTGGATAATTTAAAAGTGAATGGCTCCTCTATCAATGGACTCCACCTAAAACACCATAAATGAAGTGTGTGTTCAAAAAAGAGGAATAGGATGTTGTTATACATGGTCCGATCTATGATGAGCGGAACCGATATACCTATTTTATTTTGGGATATGCACTCCTTATTGCAACCTTTATTTTGAACGGGGTTCCAATAATATCAATTGATCGAACTCGTTAGCACCTAATTTTTTTTTCAAAAATAGAAGAAGAGAGATTAAAAAAAGAAAAAGAAAAGGGAGTAAAAAAATACAATTGGGGGTACAATTAAAAAAAGAAAGGAGAAAAGAACAAAAAAAAGGGTTTGCAAAATGAGGGGCCAAAACACATTTTACCCAAAAAACCCTAAAAACTAGTGTAAAAACAACCTTTCTCCCCAAAAATAGAAGCTACTATTCATTATCCCTAAGAAAACCGCCCTAGCCACATCCCCCACATAACAACACTCCCCAAGCCACCGAGTAGCCCATGCAAGGCCTTGCCCCTCTAATGCCACAACCTCGCCTTTACCAAGAAATCCCAGCAGTGCCCGAAGCGGCCTTTTATGCAAGCACACCAACCCTCCTCTCGCCTAGCCCCAACTAGGCCCCCAAAGACATAACGATAGCGAGCAGCAGACGTCCCCGGCATGCCTCGCCCCCTACCAAGCCCTCTCTCCCTTGTGCACGGCCATAACCAGTCCTCTCTTACACACTAGCACACCCCCTACTAGGCCCTCTTCCATGCACCAAGCACATCCCGCTATCGAGCCTCCCGCTCGTGCATTAGCATGTCCCTCTCGCCATGCCTCCTACACACCCACAACCCATACGTTAACCTACACCGCGCTACTAGTAGCATCCTACGTCGGGCCTCACCAACGTATATCCTCGCTCCGCATCGCCCACCAATGCCATCGACCACCAATTTGAATCCTACTCATGCACGTGTTTAATAGTCACATTGCCTTCCTAGTTGACTAAGTATTAGTCTCCATCGGGGTTGAAAAGGTTGGATCCGACTTCGGGATCATCAAGCAAATCCATCGAGCTCATGTTGTTTACAATTATCTATTTTTAACTCATCCTTTTATTTCATCTTATTTATTTGTTTATTTATTCTTATGTGGATTAAATGTGATTTATATCATTATGTGCCTCGTAATTAAATGATTGTGTTGTACAAATTAGCTTAATTTGTTGATCACATGCGATGTACCCAAATTGTGTTGGTATATGTCCGAATTAAAATGTTGCATTTGCGATCGAATGGATGATGTGTTTATTTTGCTAAAGTTAGAGGCTTTTTGTTACTTAATATATATTTTTAGCATGTGTTGCTCCAAATCGTGTATTAAGGTCATTTTATCGACATTAATGTTAAAAATAACTATGTGAATGTTTTGTAAAACACAACGTCGAATCATGTAAGTTTGGATTTTATCGCGTGAACTTGTTTTCGTCAAAAATAATCAATTATGTATGTTGTCATGACTAATTTCATTGATTTTTGTTTTCTCATCGATGTTACTTTGATCATCAATTTTTGTCAATCTTTTCCCAATTATTGATCTCTACCATTTTTGTTAATTTGTAACCTATTCATCGATTTTTGCCTATTTGTCAACTTTTTTGCTAATTTTATGGATTTTGCCCATTTTGTCGATTATCATTGATTTCGCCTAAATTGTCGATTTTTGCCTATCATTACCTAAATTGTCGATTTTTGTCTATGATTGTCTAAATCATCGATTTTTACTTATTTTTGCCTTAATTGTCGACTTTTGCTTATGATTGTCTAAATTGTCGATTTTTACTTATTGTTTTCTTAATTATCGATTTTTGCCTATGATTGCCTAAATTGTTGATTTTTACTTTTTTTGCCTCAATCGTTGATTTTTGCCAATTAAATAGTCGGTTTTTTCCTATGATTGCTCGAATTCCAATTTTTATTTATTTTTGCTTGAATCGTCGACTTTTGCCAATGATTGCCTAAATTGTTGATTTTTATCTATTTTTTCCTAAATTATCAATTTTTGCCTATGTTTGTCTAAATGGTCAATTTTTTACTATGTTTGCATAAATTGTCGACTTTTTGCCTAATTGCCAATTTTTACCCAATCATTGATTTCTACGATTTTGCCAATTTTATCATTATTTGCTCGTTTACCCATTTTGTCAATTTCGTCTACTTTTCCCTATTTGTCAATTTTTTTCCATTTAATTTTATTAGTTTTGCTATCCTTGCATTTATCATTTTTAGCCATCCATTATAGAGCGAGGATGAGATCTCCGACCGGTCAAGTCCCGAATCACTCTACTAGGGGTAAATGTCTAAAAACATGTGGTCTTTCATCATTTAAAAAATAAAAAATCAAATTAATATCGTATGCAAAGGAGCTTTCCTTAGGCAAAATAGGGTAGGGTGATTTTTAATCTTCTCTACACGTAATAAACCCCTTATCCAAAACTCTACATAGATCGGTCGTAAGGTTTCCTAGTAACCATAATACTAGGTGACAACTCTAGTCATTTTTGCTCTTTTTTTCTATTTTCACCGCAACTCGTCATCCTTGCCCCGACGTCACCATACAACGGAATAACGACTCCACTAGGGACATGCTCGCTTAAGGTAAGGCTTTGCATGTAATTTTGAGTTTCATTTCTAATGATGTGATGGATTTTTTATGCTTGTTAGCCTATTTTTGTAATTTTCCTATTGTGTTTAAATTCATGCCTTTATTTTATTGTTTACCTTGAATTTTCATTTCATTTTATTTATTTATTTTTCTTGATTTTTATTTACTTTGATTTTTTGCATCTATGTTTGTATCTAAGTTTTTATTTTTATTTTTGTTTTTGAGACTAGATATGGAATAATGTCCATGCACACACTACACTCACCTTTATTTTATATGTTTACCACACACTTACCGTAGGACTTAGGGAGGTAGTAGTGGTGCCCCGATGGGTTTTTCCCCCACTAAACACTCACAAAATCTTAACTCTTCTTTCTTGTCACTAACAAGTGATGAGTAACTCATGATTTTTCACGATTACCAATTATCATCTTTAGCAATCCCAATGATTCTATTATGACTCGTCGGGATGGAAGAAACCCTTGTGAGACTTAGATAGAGCTCGTCTTATTTACGTAATGACTTAGAACTAGACCTTAGGGTTTTACCTCCTCAATGTCACGGGTAAGTCAAAGTTTGATGAAACCTTGGCTGAAATAATTTGGTCATGATATTTCGGGATGGGTGATAAAAGGGCTAATGTGTATTTCAAGGTGGCTTTTGAATACCATAAAGAGCCCGAGACTTTTTAATCGAAGGAAGGTGATTGTTTGACATAAGGGTTTTAAGGTAACTTTGAAGATGTGGTGTGCATCCAATCGGTCATCAATGATTCTACCAAGCTTTTAGAATGTTTGAACCAATTGGTACCTATAGATCAGCAAAAGTTCGGGGTTAAGTATGGAAATTTGGCTACTTTACTTGAGATCCTTAATTAGAAGTTGGCAATTAAGGTGCTAATCCAGTTGTGGGACCCCTCTTATCGATGTTTTATCGTCAAAAGTGTCGATATGACTCCCACTCTCGAAGAGTATTATCGATTGCTTTAGATGATGAATTCTCCATATTCGGTATGCCTATACTCGTCATCATGATGAGGTTATCCACGGTGGTTCAAACTTGGTTGAATAAGAATTCGACTTGTGGATGGGTAAACGGCATAGTTGAAGGTGGCACTGGGAAACATAACACTAAGGATTTGAGCGAGCTTGAAGGATCTAAGAGATAGTTCCAAAAGAGTTAGAATCTTAGCCCTCGGCATCTTTGGGCTAATATTATTTTCCCCGATCGGAGGGGTAATAAGCTTGGATGTAATCAATGTGTTCATAAAGGTTGAAAAAAATATATGAATTCTACTATGCTAGTATTAGCAAAAACGATCCTATCTTTGAACCATTATGGAAAAATAGGTAAAGTCGTTGTAAGGCATTATGTACAACTCGCTCTTTGTTTAGATCATCGATCATATGGAAGCCCATAAATCCATCTTCAAGTCGGCATGGTGGACGGATCAAGAACTATTGAGGAAGGTTGCTACCACAATTTAGAGAAACCATTCGGAACATAGATGAGTGATTGCGTTATTTGAGATGCCAACCACCATGATTTCATGGATGGTAGCATGGATGAATCGGACCTCTTATCCGGCTTATTATGGAAAGTACCCATGGGTTCCTCTTATTGGGGTGACAGGTTACATGAGCTATGTACCTATCGTGGTATCCCACCAGTTGGGTTATGAGCAATGTATGTTAAGGAAAAAAGGTGTTATCGAGTTTGAAGGGAGGTTGAAAAGTGATGCCTCACTTAAATTCTTAGAGGTAATTAAAGAACAATGGTCGGTGCTAGGAATGGTACATCAAAAAATAGTTGGCCAAGAGATAGCTAATACCATAAGGTATCCTATTTGGCAATCAACAAGGGTAAAAAATTACAAGTCTCTAGCCTACCTATTTCAACCCAACATACCCCCGCTAGTGGTTTCATCAAACCATGGCTCCTCCGACGAAATTCCAAACCAAACTCTTGGGAAGACGAGAAAAGCAAAAAATGACACTCGTAGAAGCTAAGTTTATTGAAGATAAAATGAAGGAGGAGATTGAGCACTCGAAAGCCAAGAAACCGAAGATAGCAAATGAGTTGGTTGAGGAAAAGAAGAAAAGAAAAAGGTTTGAGGATAGGATAAGGGGAGTGGAGGTAGAGCTTCAAACATGGCAGGCCATAGTAGTCGAAGAGTAGTCGAAGAGGATAACTAGAAGACCCTCCATTGCTAATTCAAAACAAAGTTATCCTCAAAGTCCCTCAACTTTAACGAGTTATAATGACAATATGATCAAGTTAACTATGAGCTAGGTGTTAAGAAAACTAAGGTAGAAGAGCTTCAAAAGAAGAAGGTCGGTTTGGTAAAGTCTCTTGAGGAGGAAGGTAACAACAAGAAAAAATTGGCGAGCAACTTGAAGAGGCTCGAAAGAGGATTGCTTCATTAAAAAGACACAATCGACAGTTGGAGGTAGACCAAACACGTATAATCCGTATATTGTTCCAACATGCATAATCACTTATTATAGATATGTGATGAATGTAATGAAATTCTAATCAAGAGACAAATCAAGCTAATGTGGTTACTCAAGAGGTGATAGCTTTGCGAAATTTGAGTAGAGAGGTCTATAAAGGTATCGATGCACAACCCCTACCAGTCATTTATGATATACTTGAGGAGATGTGATGACTTATTGTTTGAGGTGGCTAGATGAGGAAGGGTCTTTGAAGTGTGATGCATGGCTTAGATGTTTTCTTGTAATTTTTTCTCTTGTTAGGGCATTTTTTATTTTTCTATATGTACTAATAACGAAATAAAGTTTCATTCAAATTTTTAATTTTTTTATTAAAAAAAGCTATGACATTTCTTTCCTTGGACGATATTTTTTTCCCCTCAAAATATATGATAATCCATTGAGAATATTATTGATGGTAACAATGTTGTTGAATTCGTCAATCCTTGCTCGAATGCTTCTAATCCTTGGATGACAAATTACTTATTTCAAATAGAACACCTATAAGAGAGTGATCTCCTTAGATTCAAGGACATTTATGATGAGATTGTTTCTCTCTCGAATGGGATTCACTTTTTGAGGAAAACAAGGTGAAGGTGTGACGCCCCCTCCTCGACTCACTTGCTAATTGCCCAAAAGGAGTGGCTAGGCGAGGAGTGCATCACAATAACACGATCAATTCTCAACTTAACCCCATACACATATCTCGCTCATATAATAAGGACTTATCGTATAATGAAATGCGTACAAGAAAATTTACATAACATTAACAAATACGAGTGAAAGAACTTACAAAATCTATTATAATATCATCAAAATATCTATCGATATCCCAACCCTAAAAATTACAATCAAAATAACATCCCCTTAGGTTTATGTCACATAGGAGTCCTTTTGGAGGATTCGACGTCATCCTTATTGATACTACGACTACTACCACCTATCATAACATGAAAATAAAAACGAGGTGAGCCAAAGCTTAGTAAGTGGGGTGATGCACATGATATGTAATGCTTTTTTGACTTCCCACCATACTCATCAAATTTAATTCTAGGTACCCTAGGTATTAGCAAGTCTACTCTATTTTTAATCTAAGTGATTACCAAATCACCTTCTGCTAACAACAAAATTATCCCTCTTTGTAGCCACCGTTAGTGGGAGTCCATCGTCTAATAGTATAGGCACACAATTTAGAGTACGCACGTAACTGGATTGCTAATAACAATTTATTCTTGTTAGATTATAAGACCTAACCATGTGAACCAATACTCAATCAATTAATTCTTTCTCAATTAAGTTCCCACCAATGCACGTGATGCACATGATGTCATGGTTATCGCATTAAGGGTACTAGTAGTACCAAACCCTACACCATTATTTCACTCCCAATATATAACCCATATAGGGTTTCACATATGGTTCACAAGTTTTCATATTCCCCGTCGCAACGTTCATCTAATTAGGTTGAAACGTCGATGTTTGATATTTGACGAGCTATAGACTTAACTCGCACATGGGACTTCCTTTTCGTTTAATAGGGTACATCTAATTGTTAATTCATTTTATGCTTAATTTACATGGTGTTTAACACTTCGAGCTAGTTTAAAACATGTTAGGTGCAATGTTCCCTTGTCGCTAAATTTTGAGGCTTCTTGGCTAAACAATTTCACCTTTTTAACTTCATTTTCATTTTTTTTAAAGCACCAATTAACCTAATTTATCTACCATTAAAATGTAAGATATTAGACATCAAAAGAACTTCATTTTCTTCCATTTTTGGTAGAATATTACCGAGATAAAACTCCATTTTTCTTTTTTTCCTTTTTATTCCAATCCGAGTTCATATCAACCCAAATTGTTCCCCTAAATTTTGGTCAACCCACTTCCGTTCATTACACCAATTTACCAATCATTGAAGCTATATACAAGGCTTAAACAAGAAACCATACAACCAACCATCACAACCAAATATAAGAATAATCAATCATAAAGCAAACTAACCAACAAAAATACAACCAATAACAACGCATCACAACCCAAATACAAGCTTAACCAATTACATAAAACCGGATAAATAGCATAAATAACCAAAAAAACCCACGTACTTAGCTTAGATGTGATTAGGATTTCCTTAGCTTTTCTTTCTTTTTATCCTTTCCCCTTCCTTTTTGTTTCCTTTTCTTTCTTCCTTTCTTATCGTGATTTTCTCTCCCTTTTCTCATAATTCATTTTCTCTCCCAAATTTGGTGGCTATGGCTTGCTAAAAATTTTGCCATCTTCTCACCTTCTCAATTTATATACTAACTTTTATTTTTCATTAAATTAGGTTACAAGGGTCTAAACCTAATGGAATATAAAGGTGAGTCACGGTGAGGGGTGGTGGGTTTGTGTGGCAAAAATAGGTGAGTTGGGTTAATGCATTTAATGAAGTTGCTAGGTGTCCTAACTAAATACTTAAGCTAACTAAACCCTTAAACTAACTTAGTTCATGTATTAAGTAAACTAAATAAGTCCGTAAACTAGTTTGGTTCTAGTTACACACCCACATCTCAAATCTCTCTATAGGAGTTATCTTACAAGCATCCACTTCTCAAGCAAGCAATGTCACACTTCTGGAGATAATTAAATCCTATACTTTTTATATGAGAAACTAGACATATTAAGGTAAAATATATCCAAAAAATATATTAAAATACCCAACACATGAGTCATAACATAATTTTGAAGTTTAAGGATCAATTTGTCTAGTAGTATTGCTTCTAGAATAGTATGTACTAAAGTAGGTATAACGTTTTCTATATAAACCTAATAATCAAAATATTTTATAGATTATTATTTAAGCCATAGATAAAAAACTTTGATTCTTTATAGTTCACCCATAAATCACTCTACGGTCCATGAATAAGCCACACAAAATTAGGATAGAGTCTAATTCTCAAAAACACTTATTTTTCATATTTGATTCCTCTAATAATTAAACCATCAATCTCAAGTAAAATTGCTTTAATTGAACACAAATCATACATTTCATGTATTAATTTCTAATGGTTTAATTATCCAAAATTTTATTCCATAATATATATATAATTAAGGATTTTCATGGGGGTTACATTTCTCTCCCCTTGAAAGAAATTTCATCCATGAAATTAGCTTATTCGAAGAGTTTTGGGTATTTATCCATCATTTCTTCCTCTTGCTCCCATGTGACTTCCTCAAAATTATGATTCTCCCATAAGACTTTAAGTAAAGCAATCTCCTTATTCCTTAGCTATCTAACCTATCTATCAAAAATCTGAATCGGTCTTTCCTCATAGGTGAAGTCCGAGGTCGGGTTTGGCGGTTCTGTCTCCAAAATTTGACTACGCTCTCTAATGCACTTCCTAAGCATGGACACATGAATTGCATTATGTACTCCCGCTAATGATGATAGTAGCAACAGGCGATAGCCTTATCGCCTATTCGATCTAGTATTTCAAATGGTCCAATGTATCGCGGACTTAACTTCTTCGTTTTTCTAAATCATAGTACGCCCTTCATCGAAGAAACTTTTAAGAATACAAGTCACCGAATATAAACTCCAGATCCTTTTTCCTCTTATCGATGTAGCATTTCTATCTGCTCTATGTTGTTTTCATCCGTTGGTAGATCTTTTCCACCACTTCGGTCATTTGCTGCACTCGCTCCGGTCCCAACGACTTTCTTTCCCGTATCTTATCCCAATGCATGGGAGATCTACATCGCCGCCCATACAAAGTTTCATAAGAAGCCATCCCAATTGAAGCTTGGTAGCTATTGTTATATGCAAATTCAACTAAGCGTATGGATCTCTCCCATTTCTCAATCTAATCTAGAACGCATGCTCGCAACATATCTTTAAAAATTTGGATCACTCGGTTTGGATTGTCTATCGGTTTATGGATGATAAGTTATACTGAAGTTTAGCTTCGTACCCATGGCCTTGTACGAACTCTTCCAAAATGTAAAGGTCAATCCGGGATCTCGATCCGACACAATTGACATCGAAATCCCATGTAATCTTACAATTTTATCAAGGTACAACTAGGCGTACTCGGTTCGGATTGTAGGTGGTTTTGACTCGAAAGAAAATGCACATCTACGATCACCTAGATGGCATCCGACCCTCTTTCCTACCTTGGCAATCCCATGATGAAATCCATTGGTATATGCTCCCATTTCCATTCGGGAATCACTAATGGTTTTAACATTCCCGAGGGTCTTTGGTGTTCTACCTTCATCCGTTGACAAACTTGACACCTTGCCATAAAATTAGATACGTCTTTCTTCATGCTAGGCCATAAATAACATTGTCACAAGTCTCGATACATCTTCGTAGCTCCCGGGTGTATTGAATAGGGAGTTATGTGTACTTCTTTTAGTATGTCCTCTTTCATGTCTTCCACCGAGGAAACACACAACCTCCCTTTAAATCTAATTATGCCTTTTCATCCACCATAAAATTGGATTCCTTTCTAGCCTCTATGTTTTCCTTCAATTCATTCAACTTTTCATCCGTTTGTCTGCCCCATTTGAATTCTTTCATGCATAGTGGGTCGGACTACCAAAACTAATAAAAAGCTATTAAGACTTTCAAAATTATCTCCAATTTTAGTTTTTGTAGATCTCTCACTATCGAGATGTTAATACATACATAAAATGATTTAAGATGAATAGTTAGAAATTGTTTTCGGTATAGAACACTCATGTAAAAAAAGGATTTGAACCTTTTCAATGTCTCCTTCCCGCCCTTATAATAACTTACTAGCCTAGGTAAAGAACCGATTAGACAACTTTCAAAGGCTAGAATAACCGTATTTGAAACTAGTTGAAATGGATCCATATCCATACAAAGCCGAGAAATTACATTCGGAGCTTGGTATGCCGAAGGTCCAAGCATCCACACCATTCCTCTCTAGGCCTTGGTTGATGCTCGATTCCGAACAAGTGTCAAAGTCCATAGCTCCTATGATCGTAAGCTATGGCTTACTTTGTTCGTATCTCCGTAATGACCTTATAAAAACCTTCCAACGCTAAGCAAATGACATAGAATAAGAGTAGGCAGAGAATGCCATGGTTCTTGTTCAAGAATAAGCCGTTGTCAGACTAGCAATTGAATCAACTGCTATTGAATTCCTAACCGCTGTAAAAGATAAGACCATGTGAAATATTCATCTTCGTTGGAGCTTTTTGGTAGTAGTCATGACCAACAACTAACAATTGTCGACTCGTTGGTAAGGTGAGAGCTTCAATCGCATCGTCGCTATCGATTTTCTACTTAAGTCATCGACAACAATATTAGCTTTGCTTGGGTGACAATTGATTATACAATCATAATCCTTCCCTGACTCTAACCACCTTCTTTGTCTCATGTTCAGCTCCTTTTGTGTGAAGATATATCGTAAGCTTTTATGATCCATATATATCTCATATTTGGCCTTATATAAAAGTGTCTCTAGATTTTAGGGCAAAGACTACCGTCGTTAGTTCTAGATCATGCATCGGATACTTTTATTCATATTCCTTCAATTGTCGTGATGCATAGGTGACTACCTTCCCATTATGTATCAACACCGCTCCTAACCTATTTTTAGAAGCATAACTATACACCATAAAGTTTCTAGCCTCGGATGGAACAACTAGCACTCGGGGCCATGACTAACCTTCATTTCGACTCTTGGAAGCTCTCCTCACAAGCATCCGTCCACTAAAACTTAATGCTTTTTTTCACCAAGTTAGTAAGAAGCCTAGCTATCTTAGAGAAGCCCTTTACAAATCTCTCGATAATAACCGACTAGCCCTAAGAAGTTTTGAACCTACAACACTTTTTTCAAGGTAGGCTAGTTTTGGATAGCCTCTACTTTTTTTTAATCTACCAAGTATGCCCTCCTTCGTTACTACATGGCCTAGAAAAGTCACTTGCTATAGCCAAAAATCACATTTCTTTAATTTGGCATACAATTACTCGCTCCCTCAACGTCCGCAAGGTTGTTCTTAAATGTCCCTTATGGTTCTCCTCACTTCGAGAATAGACTAGGATATCATTAATGAACATGTTGATAAACTTGTCCAATAACTCCTTGAAGACTAGATTTGTCAAGTCCATAAAAGCATATTGGGGTGTTGGTCAACCCAAACGGCATTACTAGGAACTCATAGTGTCCGTATCTTGTTCTAAATGTCATTTTCTTCACATCTTTCTATCTCACCCTCAATTGATGATACCCCGATTGTAAGTCTATTTTGAAAAACATTGTCGCTCCTTGCAATTAATCGAATAAATCATTAATCCGGGATAACGGGTACTTATTCTTAATCGTCAATCGATTCAACTCCTAGTAGTCAATACATAGCCTTAGACTACCATCCTTCTTTTTCACGAATAGTACTCGGAGCTTCCCAATGTGAAGAACTAGGGTGTATGCATCCCTTTTCCAATAAGTCCTATAGTTACACCTTCACCTCTTTCAATTCAACTAGTGCCATCTTGTAGGGAGTTTTAGAAATTGAAGTCGTGCTCGACTTCGGATCAATCTCAAATTCTATCTCCCTCTTTGGTGGTAAAGTATTCAAACTTTCCGGGAATATGTCTAAATACTCTCTTACTACATTTATATCTCCCGGTTTTCACTTTTGTTCCATCCGACTATCCATCAAGTGTGCTAAGTACCCCTACACCCTTTTTCCAAGCATATTTCGAGCCTTTATGGCCAAAATGATCGGTACAACTCAAAAATTTATATCAACCTTAAACTTTAACGACTAATTTTTAGGTAGGTCAAATACTACCCTCCGACCTAGATAATTCATGGTGGCACTATGTCTTGTTAACCGATCCATTGCCGAATTAAATAAAAATCTTGGAGGTCTAATACTATCAAGTCGGCCTCCAAGCCCCTATTCTCAATTTGTACGAGACACCACTTGAATAGGCTCATTGATTCCATAGGTTTCTAGAAGGGATTACTATCGGATATCCTACTATCAATGTTTCGGGTTTGACACCTAGGCTTTTTATTAATGTGTTTGATATAAATGAGTGTGTGGCACCGTAATCAATCAAAACATAAGCATTCAAGCCAAGGATTGAGACATTATCATAAATTACTATCATTTCCTTCTTATTAGCCTCCTCTTGGGTCATCGTGTAAACCCGAGTATGTACCCTTCTCAAACTCAATTTCGCACCTAGGGGTAATTGTGGGATTTGTGTCTCGGCTTGTGGTATACAAAGCAATTTCTTACATCTAATTGAAATTCTCTAGCATGAAATCTCCTAAATTTGTTACATTAGGGCTGATTACTCATCACCGGCCATGGCTGATCGCCCATCATTGGTCTTGGTTGACTATTCAAGATCTGGTCTTAGAGCATATGGTTCGAGTCCGGCGGTTCGTGCATCTCTTGATCCACCACCCCGATTAAAATTTCTAGGTGAAAATCATCTTAGTGGTCCGGATGAAGAGGCCCTTATTTTAAATGCTTGCCTCTTTTGTTATGACTCCTTGGAAATCTCCTTTTGATCTTCATCTACCAACATCGCCTTATCCACCATTTTTGGAAAGGTGTGGATGGTAGACATCCGTACCATACTCCGTACTCTTGGGTTTAACCGTGCTAAGAAGCGATTTCTTTTCAAATTTTCATCCCTAGCAATGAATGGAGCAAATCTACACCCTTGTTCAAATTTTCATACATATTCGCCCATCGACATTCCATCTTGCTTTAGTTTTAGAAAGTATTGAATCTTCTTAGCTATCACATCCGTAATAAAGTATTTATTGTAAAAGACCTCCTTAAATCTTTCCTAAGTTAAGGTAGGCATGTCCACTATCGGTCATGTGCTCTCCCACCATGTACGATCATCCTTAGTCGGCATAAAAATGGTACAATATACTTGCTCATTATTGGTAAATAGCAAGTATTCAAATATTGCTTCTAAAGACTTAATCCATTGCTTCACTATCATTGGATTAACACCCTTAGAGAATTCCCGAGGATTCATTTTACGAAACCTCTCCACCGCATCATTCCTTTCGTCGAGGCATTGGAGGTGGGGGCTGATGGTGCATGGCCAAGAGTCGTCTTATCGCTCCGCATGGACTTCTTGTTGTTGTTGCATTACTTGTTACTCGTTATTGCATCATGTTCATCATACAATTTAAGACTTCTTATTGATTATGATTATTATCATTGGAGGTACTTTCACCTCTCGTCCATACTCGGATAATTTCTTAACATGTTTTGACTTTGTACTCGTCATGTTATATTCAAGTTAGTTTTGGTATTGAAAACAACATATAATGTAAATCATCCACTTACGTGAATATAATATATATATATATATATATATATATATATATGAAACATTTCATACACAACAAGTATTTATAAGCACTTCTATCTTCTAAAGGTTTTTATGTTATATTTACAATCAAAAGTGTACTTATTTACATTAGGAAATGCACAACAAGTACTACATCGCATGATAGAGTTCCTATCTATGATCTCCAAATAACATATCGAATGCATCATGGGAAGGAATGCTCGTCCCTCCACTAGTTAATAACATCATCCGATGTAATATGTACTATCTCACAAGCAAGGGGCAATGATAGACCCCAGTTGTACATCGATCGGGTACGAGTTCGCCTAACTTGTATCGAAGGATGACTCATATCGGGTTTTAATGGCAAAATCGATCTATCAACCCGTCCCAAACCTCGGTAAGCAACTACCGATCTCTCGATAAGAGAGTCCGACGTAGAGTTAATCACGTGAAAATCTAGAAGACGATACTATTGGAAAGAAGCATTAGCGAATGTTATTCGTTAAATCATGTCATGCATCCGAGTGACATGGGTTATTGTATGCCGATCCGCAGTCAAAGTCAAGTTGTTGAACTCAGCCTAGTAGGTAGCTACGGTGGCCCGTTGTTGGCACATCTTAGCAACGTAGGGTGTACAAAATAAATACGATAGCTACGAGCAATAATATTTACCAGTATTAATATTTTTAGAACACAATTATATATTGGTATGAAAATCCCATAATAATAATCACACACATTAAAAAAACCAGGAATCAAATTGTTACCCGTCGAGTAATACACTCGTCCTCGAGCTCGTGTGACACTTAGGGTTCTACCCATTTAACTAAACCATGGCTCGATACCATCCGGTGACACCCCTTCCCCGGCCCACTTACTAATTACTTAAACGGAGTGGCTACGCAAGGAGCGCATCATGCTAACATGAACAATTCTCGACTTAACCCATACACATATATGCTCATATAGTAAGGACTTATCATATAATGAAACGCGCATAAGACAATTTACATAACATTAATAAATACAACGAAAGAAATTATAAAATTTATTTACAATACCATCGAATGTCTATTGATATCCTAACCCTAAAAATTACAATCAAAAGAACCTCCCCTTAGGTTTGCATCACATATGAGTCCTTTTGGAGGATTCAAAAACATCCTTATCGATACTACGATCACCACTACTTGTCATAACATGCAAATAACAATAAGGTGAGCCGAAGCTCGATCGGTGAGATGATGCACGTGATATGCAATGCTTTTCCGACTTCCTATCATACTCACTAATTTTAATTTTGGGTACCCTAGGTATTAGCAAGTCTACTCTATTTTTAATCCAGGTGATTACCGAATCACCTTCTACTAACAACGAAATTATCCCTCGTTGTAGCCACTATTAGCAAGAGTCTATCATTTAATAGTGCAGGAACACAACTTAGAGTACACACACAACTAGACCATTAATACCCATTTATTCATGTTAGATTATCATACATAACCATGTGAACCAATTCTTAATCAATTAATTCTTTCTCAATTAAGTTCTCACCAATGCACGTGATGTATGTGATGTCATGGTTACTTGCATTAAGGGTACTAGGAGTACCAAATCGTACACCATTATTCCACTCTCGATATCTAACCCACATAGGATTTCACATATGGTTCACAAGTTTTCACATGCCCCATCACAATGTTCATCTAAATTAGGTCGAAACATAGATGTTTGATATTTGACGACCCGTAGACTTAATTTGCACATGGGACTTCCCTTTCGTTTAATAGGTACATCTAATTGTTAATTCATTTTACGCTCGATTTACATAGTGTTTAACACTTCGGGCTAATTTAAAACATGCTAGGTGCAATGTTCCCTTGTCGTTAAATTTTTACGCTTTTTGGCCAAATGATTTCACCTTTCTAACTTAATTTAAAAAAAAAATTTAAAGTACCAATTAACCTAATTTATCTACCATTAAAATGTAAGATCTTAGACATCAAAAGAACTTCATTTGCTTCAATTCTTGGTCAAATATTACCTAGATAAAACCCCAAAAACTCCATTTTTCTTCCTTTCTATTTTATTCCAATCCGAGTTCATATCAACCTAAATTGTTTCCCTAAATTTTGATCAACCCAATTCCATTCAATACACCAATTTATCCATCATTCAAGCTATATACAAGGATTAAAAAAGTAGCCATACAACCAACCATCACAAACCAAGTATAAGAATAATCAATCATAAAGCAAACTAACCAACAACAACACATCACAACCCAAATACAAGCTTAACCAATTACATAAAACTAGATAAATAGCATAAATAACCAAAGAAACCCACTTACATAGCTTTTATGTGATTAGGATTTCCTTAGCTTTGTTTTCTTTTTCTCCCTTCCCCTTCCTTTTTCTTTCCTTTACTTTCTTCCTTTCTCACTATGATTTTCTCTCCCTTTTCTCACAATTGGTTTTCTCTCCCAAATTTGGTCACTATCGGTTGCTAAAACATTTTACCATCTTCTCACTTTTTAAATTTATATACTAACTTTTGTTTGTCATTAAATTAGGTTATAAGTGTCTAAACCTAATGGAACCAAGTATAAATTAAATGGGTGAGTCATGGTGAGGGGTGGTGGATTTGGGTGGCAAAAATGGGTGAGTTGGCTTAATGCATTTAATGAAGTCGCTAAGTGTCCTAACTAAATACTTAAGTTAACTAAACCCTTCAACTAACTCAGTTCATGTATTAATTAAGCTAAATAAAAAATAACTTATTTCATGTATTAATTAAGCTAACTAAGTCCATAAACTAGTTTGATTCTAGTTACACACCCACACCTCAAATCTGTTTGTAGGAGTCGTCTTACATGCAGCCTCTTCTTAACCGAAACAACCTACTTTTGGACACAATCAAATCCTATTCTTTTCATATGATAAACTAGACATATTAAGGTAAGAAATATCCAAAAATTAGGTTAAAATGTCCAAGAAACGAGTCACAACTTAATTTTGAAGTTCAAGGATTAATCTCTCTAGCAGTATTGCATCTAGAATAAGTATGTACTAAAATGGATATAACGTTTTCTATATAAACCTAATAATCAAAATATTTTACAGAGTGTTACTTAAGGCATATATAAAAAACTTTGATTCTTTAAGGTTCACTCAGAATCACATTAAGGTCCATGAATAACCCACACAAAATTAGGACAAAGTCTAATTCTCAAAAGCATTGATTTTGCATAATTAATTCCTCTAATAATTAAACCATGAATCTCAAGTAAAAACTGCTTTAATTTAATACAAATCATACATTTCACACATTAATTTTTCATGGTTTAATCATCCAAAATTTCATTCCATAATATATATGTAATTAAGGATTTTCGCAGGGGTTACGGAAGGGTTACCGATGAGATATTTTCTCTAAATCAATTGGCCACAAAGTACAAGCTCTAATGGAAATCTCAATGGTTAATGGTGAAAACATCGTTCACCTTTAAACCAATTGAAACAATCTTAAGTCATCAACAAAGTCGTTTTGTCACCCTCCAAGTGAAGGTTATTCCATATCCAAGTCTTGAGTGCCATTTTATCTCTAACCTATTGTTTACATCTTGTGTTTATTGTTTTTTGCTTAAACGTAAACATAGGTTGTTCTAACAAAAGTACACTTTCCTCATGCATTCACCATAATAGAGCAAGGAAGAGGATGGAGAATGAAGAAAGAGCTCTACTTGAGCAAAATCACCAAAGGGAGGTGGAGACGCTAAAGGAAGAGAGATTCCTAGGCTTGCTACTCTACTGGAACAAAGTAAGCAAAATCACATGATACTAGAATTCACCGTTCGAAGAGATGTCGGCCGACCATCGGTATCCCTAGAAGTGTTCACTACTATGGAATTGCCAATAACTCAAACTCGTTATTCCAACATCACCTTTTAGCATGCCCCATGTAGAGCCTACTAGTATTGCTAATCATGCCAACCATCGAATGCTAGGGGGTGCATATGATTTTGCCTCTCATCCTTTGGGACCTACCTTGGTGTTGCCTCGAGCTAGCCAACCATCGATGATGGCCACTCTTGATTTCATCACTAAAGAGTTGTCCAAGGAAAAGATAGCCTTAGGATTGGAAATGGAGAAGCTCACAACTATTGAGGAGCGTTTAAGAGCTATCAAAAGTGTAGACATATACGATCCATTATGTAGTATCGATAAGTGTCTAATGCCAAATGTGACAATTCCTAAGAAGTTCTAGGTGCCCGAGTTTACCAAGTATACTCGGGAGCTAGTGCCCTAAGACCCACTTAAAGATTTATTTGAATAAAATGGCTAAAGTGACATATGATGAAAAGTTATTGATCCACTTCTTTCTCGAGAGCCTCGACGAGTCTACCCTCAACTGGTTTACTAACCTAGATCATAATAAGATCTAAAAGTGAAAGGATTTGGTGGATGCGTTCATAAGGCAATACAAATTTAACTTGGAGATAACGCTTGATAGATTAATCTTACAAACTATGGAAAAGGGCTCAAAAGAATCGATCGGAGAGTATGCTCAAAGATAACGAGAAATAGCATCTCGCATTTATCCACCCCTTATAGAGAGAGAATTCGTTACCTTTTTTGTTAACACTATTAAGGCTTCATGCTATGATTATCTCGTCGAGTAATGGGTTGAATAATTTTTTTGAAATAGTATCCGTAGCCGATTGGATTGAACAAGCTATCAACTCGGGAAAGATAGCCAACCTTTCATAATCTAGACATAATAAAAGTAACTTTGGCAAGATGAGAGACTCTAAGGTGGATCAGATTGGGGAGTCTTCCGTTAATCATAGAGGAAGATGGAACAACTCATGAGGGAATGGCAACCAATTCACCTCCCATAGTAATATAACTAACCCAAACACCTCATTTACAATCCTTGTAAGCACTTTCCCAACCAATGTAGCTGGGTTGACCGCCCAAATATCGACTTTTCCATAATACCAAATGCCTTACAACCCTTACCAAACTGTCTAAACACCTACCCTACCTTAGCGCCAACCTCAAACGCACCGTTAGAACCCATAACAATTGATAAACCAACCAAGACCACCAAATCAAAATTTCCTAAGAAATGCTACTAGGGGTAATTTAACAACATATTGTCATCGCTTCCCATATCCCTTATTGATCTCTTCAAACATCTCATAGCCATTGGCTAGATAGCTTCTATGACACTCTCATCACTTTAACCGTCATTCCCCTATTAGTATAAGCCAAATGAAGTTTGTGACTATCATAGTCGTGTCAATGGTCACAATATTGAAAATTGTGTGAGCTTTAAGAAGAGGGTGCAAAGTCTTATCAATCAAGGCTTGATCACATTCAAAGATTCCTCAAATGCCTCAAATACCAACTCTAACCCTCTACTAAATCATGCCTCATGAGGGGTAAATATGCTATCGATAGGAGATGTGGAATACGATAAAAGAAGATCAACTTTGAAAATATCAATGTCTTATTTATTTGACATATTAAAGGCTAATGGTTTTGATAAGAATCCTATCGAGTCGCAAGCTACCACCCATGTCGAGCGATTCTTTAAATTCTAGAAAATGAAGGGGCATGATGTTGATGATTGTCATGAGTTTCACTAGGAAATTCAAACCATGTTGACTTTGGGGACCTTAAGGATAGAGAAGAAAAAGAAAAAGCCTATGGTGAGCACTCTAACCTCTAATCTTGAAAATAAGAAATTAGAATTAGTCGGATATGAGCTGAATGAAATTGATCCTATTTAGTTGATCTTGAAGACTCTCGTTCATATGAATGCTAATTATCGAGCCACCTCTTATAATTATGGGTGTTTTTCTCTAGTTAGTGGAACAAGTGTTATGATGAAGATCTCTTCTAATGGAATAATTGATATAGGAGGAGTTACATGCTCAAGGAGATGCTTGACCCTTGAAGAATTGAGAGAAATGAAAGGAAAGGAGGTCAAGACTACTCTTCTAAATTCCATAGTGAGCAAGCTCGTGAATGAGGAAGAAGTAGTGGAATTCTTAAAATTAATGAAACATAGCAAGTATAGCATGGTAGAGTAGCTAAACAAGACCCCTTCTCATATCTCTTTGTTGGCATTAATACTCGGTTCAAAGCCCCATCGCAAGGTACTTCAAAAGGTTCCGAATAAGGCATACATTCCGTAGGACATCACCTCGGAATCAATGGAACACCTAGTGGGCGAGTATAGGCTACAAACTACCCGTATTTCATAGAAGATGAGTTAGGACCCGAGGGCACTAAACACAATAAAGCCCTATACATTATCGTTAAATGCAAGGACTACACGATAACAAAGGTCCCGATTGACAATGGATCCACACTTAACATGTTGCCAAAATGTGTATTAGATCATTTGCCAATTGATTCTTCTCACATGAGGCCAAGAAAGATGATGGCACGAGCATATAACGAGTAAACCTCGATAGTTCATTAGTGATATAGATATGGATCTTGACATTGGGATTTATCGGTTCTACATTACCATGTAAGTAATTGATATCCAACCTACATATAGTATGTCGCTAGGAAGGCCTTAGATTCATTCTACCAATGTAGTTACGTCTTCGTTGTACTAATGATTGAAATACATAGTTGGTAGGAGGTTGGTTACTCGTAAAGGTTACAAAAGTAATGACGATGGTTCAAAACATATCGGCCTCATTTATTGAGGTAGAGGGGGCACGTGATAGGGACTTACACAATCAAAGGGGTAAATGCTAAACCGGTTCTGGAGAATTCATAAAAAGGAAGACTTGAACTCGTCGAAGTCGTAAAAATATCTACTAAGTATATGATAAAGTGTGAGACACATCCATTTGAGGTAAGCGTTAACCCATCGAAGTAAGGTTTCATATGAAGTTGAAATACAAAGACCACCCTTTTGGCTTAGGTTTCGGGCCATTTAGAAAAGACTATCGGAGGATGGAAAAGTAGAAATGAGACAAGAGAATGGCTTGTATTGAGGAGCGTGTGTTAGTATTGGTGCCCAAGATCCAGCCATGTTTGGATGGGCTTAGTTAATGTATTATTGCATCATTTATTTTAATAGTAATAAAGAAGTCATTCTATTAATTCTTATGTTTACATGTTGATAAATTCGAGTAGAATTAGATATAAGGATATCCATTTACAATAGTGATTGATTGAAAGATGTGAGACAAACACTAATGCACATAAATGATATCATTAAATATCCCAAGTCATAGCATTGTCAAGAATGGACATTGACAATATGTGGATAGACTTACGAGTGCTATGCTCATGCTATATGATAGCGATAGGAGATCTCACACATATTGGCATAGTGATGCCAAAGCAAGCACTTAGGTGATTTATGTTAGAGAATATATCACTGGACTTGATTCGTCATGAGAAACCATTTGGTTTTAGTCTATGAGAATCTCATACAAGATAGGTATAAATGGTCCTTATACTTAAAGTTGACACGGTTATCTCATTGGAGGACTTATGTAATTTGACACTGGTTTCGATGGACCCATTGATGGGTTGTATGTGGGCAATTCATTGGGTGCACTAGGAATCTAATAGAGATAGGTGTATAACTAAGA
Organism: Dovyalis caffra; assembly: GCA_963924115.1. Lineage (NCBI taxonomy): Eukaryota > Viridiplantae > Streptophyta > Magnoliopsida > Malpighiales > Salicaceae > Dovyalis > Dovyalis caffra. The sequence continues at coordinate 1,653,528 of CAWUPB010001154.1, read as the reverse complement.
TAGGACATGTCATTCCTTGTATACTAAAGGAGTTATCACATTGAACTTCAATAAATGTTTGCTTAAGAAATCTATGGCCATAGCAGGAGTACACTAATAGAGCATAGTTGGTTTACTTTAGGAGCTAAGACATTTGGAAATTGAAAAAAACTTATGGGATCATAATCGAGCAAGACTAATAACCAAGTTCAAGATCATACTCGTGATAAGTTGATATAAGGACTGAAGTGTATGGTAACCATCTCATGAAAGGTAATAATAGATTAACTAATCCTCCTAGAGAATTGGATAGTCATGATTCCTTGATATAGGCCAATCTTGATTTATGTATCAAAAGATTAAAGAGGGGTCTTTTATTCTTAATACATTGCCAATAAATCTAGAAGCTTATTGAGTCACATGCATAAGTTGAAGTATTCACATTACAAATGAGAAGCAAAGATATTAGAAAAAAGGTTTCCAATTATAAAATTTTTCTATTTTGGAAAGAGTTTCGAAAATGAAAAGTTTCCTAAAATGGCAAGTTTCATATTTTAGAAATTGATTTCCTAATTTGAAAGTTAGTTTCAAATTGAAAAATAAAGAACCTAAAAGAAAAAGAGTTTCCTAATTTAGGTTAATGGGTATTTTGGGAAATTGCTTCCTAATGTGGACCCCGCCAAAATAATCTAAGAATATTTATTTGGACGATCAAAATAAGTTAATTGGGCTAAAAGAGTTTTGGCCCATTATATTTAATTAAGATCTTTGGAAAACAATTATGAAAGGATAAATATCAATCTTATTGGATAAGGTTGAACGTTTTAAAGATAATAATCAAATAGTCCATATATCAAATAACTCATTGCTTGGAAGATAAGAAAGCAAAAACATAGAGCCTTTTATGGACTCCAAGTCGTCCACATGCATCCTATGGAGGTTTGGAATAAATAACATTTTCCTCCATCTCGGGGCCCAAAATCATTTTATTGAATCTACTAATCATACATACATGAATAATAAGCAAAAAGTAAAGGATTATCTCTTATAGTGTAGATCTAAATTCCTTTTCTTTGATTAGTAATCCAAGTATCTAGCCGGTATTAATGGTCTACGCGACTCAACTATCTATAAAGAAGCACTCAAAATTGATGGGGTGCTAGCTCCACCATTTTTAATTAATTATTTCCTTTAGAAATCAATCCAAGACAACTTTGTGACAACCTTAAAGGAGAAGGTAAGAGTATTTCTTGCTAGGGTTTTAGGAGAAAAATATTTTCTCTCATTTTTTCTCTCTTGGTCGTGTGCCTTAGATTATTTTAAGGGCTACCCAAATTTTTCTCTTATATTTTTACTTGGCCAAAAATAGTTTTTTAAGTCATCCACCCCTTTATTGCCACACCTCTCTTCCTATATGTAGGGGGAGAGTTTCCTTGTCCTCCAAGGACAAGGAGAGTGGTGGCTTTGAGTCTATAAAAGACACTAGGTTATTGATTCCTTATCCAACAAGGATAAGGAGTTATTTTATATGTGGACTTGCTTGATTATTATCTTTTAAAACATTCAGCCTTATATAATAAGGTTAATGTTTATCTTTAAAATTAAGGTTGATGTTTATCCTCCTATCAAAATTATCTTTAAGCCCTTTAATTAAATCTAATGGGCTAAAATTATTTTAGCCCAATTAATTTATTTTTACTATCCAAATAAATATTCTTAGATTATTTTAATGGGATCTACATTAGGAAACAATTTTTCAAAATACCCTTTCACCTATATTAGGAAACTTCTTTCCTTTTAGGTTCTTTATTTCCAAATTTGAAACTAACTTGCAAAGCGAGGAACCAATTTTTAAAATAGGAAACTTTTCATTTTTGGAAACTTTATGTTTTCAAAACTCTTTCTAAAATAGAAAAAATTTATAAATTATAATTTCTTCCAATATATTGGCTTCTCATTTGTAATGTGAATGCTTAAACTTATGCATGTGACTCTATAAGCTTCTAAATATGTTGGCAATGTATCAAGAATAAAAGACTTATCTTTTATCTCTTCATACATAAATTAAGATTGGCCTCTAGCAAGGCATCATGACTACCCAATTCTCTAAGAGGATTAGTTAAACCATTATTACCTTTCACGAGCATGGTTACCATACAATTTAGTCCTTATGTCAACTTATCATAGTGTGATCTCGAACTTGGTTATTAGTCTTGTTCGATTATGATCACACAATTTTTCTTGGATTCCTAAATGTCTAAGCTCTTAGAGTAAACCAGTTGTGCTTTATTGGTATACTCCTACCGTGACCACAGATTTCTTGAGTAGACATTTATCGAAGTGCAATGTGATAACTCCTTTACCACACAAGGAATGACATATCCTATCTTATTTATACACCTATCTCTATTAGATTCCTAGTGCACCCAACGAATCGCCCTTGTGCAACTTATTAATTGGTCCATCGAAACGAGTGTCAAAGTGCATAAATCCTTCAATGAGATAACCATGATGACTTCAATACTAAGGACCATTTATACCCATCTCATATGAGATTTCAATAGACTAAAACCAAATGAGTTCTCATGGTGAGTCAAGTCTAGTGATCTCGTTCTCTAACATAAATCAATTAAGTGCTTGCTTTGGCTTCACTATGCTAATAGGTGTAAGAACTCCTATTGCTATCCTATAGCATGAGCATAGTACTCATAAGTCTATCCATATATTATCAATGTCCATTCTCGATAATGTTACTACTTAGGATATTTAATGATATCATTTATGTTCATTAGTGTTTATCTCACATCTTTTGATCAATCACTATTGCAAATGCATATCATAAGGACTTCTATCTAACTCTAATTAATTGATCAACATATAAAACATAAGAGTTAATAGAATGACTTCTTTATTAAATGATGCAATAACACATTAACTTGAGCCCATCCAAACATGGTTGGATCTTGGCACAATACTAACAATCCACCCCTCTCTTTATCCTTGGAAGACAAGGAAACTCTCTTATAAATATATATGAGGGAGAGAGAAAATTTGACTAACATAAGAAAAAGGGATAGAGAAAATTTGGCTAGTCCAAAAATAAAATTAGAGCACATGGCTAAGAGTGGAAAATAAGGAGAAAATAGAGTTTTCCTAAACCATAGCAAGAAGCACTCTATCCCTCTCTTTCTAAGGTTGTCAAAAAATTGCCCGAGATTTATTTCTAGAGGAAATACTAAATCGAAAAGGTGCAGCTAGCACCCCATTAATTTTGAGTGTTTTTTTACGAATACTTGAACTCGCGTGGATCATCTATAGAGGCCACAAACTTGGACGACTTTGTTGAAAAGAATTTAGATCCGCACTATAAGTAGTAATTCATTACTTATAGCTTATTATTCATGTTTCTATGGTTAGTAGATTCAACAACTTGATCTTAAGGCTTTAGATGGAGGAACATTTTTGTTTATTCCGCACTCGCATAGGATGCATGATCCTTCAATAGGTATTATAGCTTTTATGAATCTTTGATGGTATGACTGGTTAATTATGATTAACTACATAAATTAGTTATGCCTAATTATAAATCTTATATTTTTGGTATTTTATATAAAATTGAAACTGAATTTTTGGTCAAAATCGGTATGAGCACGCGAGGCCGACATTGGATACTAACCCTCGCATGTGTGGCGACCCTACTTCCGAGTAGCATACTATGCGTATAGTAGGCGAGTGACTAGCCTATATGGCCGTGTGCTAGGCGTTGGCTAGGTAGGCCTATTGGCCTGCCAAGCTACACACTCGGGGTGCGAGCAGACAAGGCTCGTCGGCTCGCTAGGATGCGTGCTAGCCGCATCGTAAACAAGGCTTGTTGTCCCGCAAAGGAGTGCTCTAGGCATACGCTAAGTAGGGATGCTCGGCCTACCGGGTCGTATGCTAGGTGCGCGGACTAAGTAACTCGCATTGTGTGCATGTACATTGGGCACCTAACATGCATCAAACAGGGCTACTAGCCCGGCCTATCGCACTACCCATGCATTTGGTACACATGCGATGTTCATATTGCCTAGCCTCGTGTGAACCTAAGGGTTTAGGCTTCGAAACCCATAAACCCTCGAGGCCCAAAACCTATGGGCCCAAGACCCAAAAATTTTTTAAAATTAAAATTTAGAGACATTTTGATAAATTTATAAAATTACAAAAACTATAGATTTATAATGATTTTATGAATGAAATTGTTTCACTAGTATGCTATGTATCAATGTGATTGAAGCATGGGTATATGTGTTAGTGTTGGTGGCTAAGATCTAACCATATTTGGATAGGCTTATATTAATATGTTATTGTATCATTTATTTTAATAATAATAAAGAAGTCATTCTATTAATTCTTATGTTTACATGTTGATAAATTCAGTGGAATTAGATAGAAGTCCCTATGATATATATTTGCAATAGTGATTGATCGAAAGATGTGAGACAAAAACTAATGAACATAAATGATATCATTAAATGTCCCGAGTCATAGCATCGTCAAGAATGGATATTGACAATATACGAATAGACTTGTGAGTGCTATGCTCATACTATATGATAACAATAGGAGATCTAACACCTATTGGCATGGTGATGCCAAAGCAAGCACTTAGGGGATTTATGTTAGAGAACATATCATTGGACTTGACTCGCCATGAGAACCCATTTGGTTTAAGTCTATGAGAATCTCATACGAGATGGGTATAAATAGTCCTTAGGCTTAAAGTCATCATGGTTATCTTATTGAAGGACTTATGCACTTTGACACTCATTTCGATGGACCCATTACTAGGTTGCACTTGGGCGATTAATTGAGTGCACTAGGAATCCAATTGAGATATGGGTATGGCTAAGATTGGAAATGCCATTCCTTATATGTTAAAGGAGTTATCACATTGCACTTCGATAAATGTCCGCTTAAAAAATGCGTGGCCATAGTAGGAAGATACCAATAGAGCATAGTTCGTTTACTCTAAGAACTAAGGCATTTGAGAATCGAAGAAAACTTATGTGATCATAATCAAACAAGACTAATAACCAAGTTTGAGATCACACTTCGATAAGTTGACATGAGGACCGAATTGTATGGTAACCAAGCTCGTGAAAGGTAATAATGGATTAACTAATCCTCTTAGAGAATTGGCTAGTCATGATGCCTTGCTAGAGGCTAATCTTGATTTATGTATCAAGAGATAAAAGAGGAGTCTTTATTCTTGATACATTATCAACATATCTAGAAGCCTATTGAATTATGGGCATAAGTTCAAGTATTCACATTACAAATAAGAAACAAATGAGAACATATCACTAGACTTGACTTGCAATGAGAACCCATTTGGTTTTAGTCTATGAGAATCTCATACGAGATGGGTATAAATCATCCTTAGACTTAAAGTCATCATGGTTATCTTATTGAAGGACTTATGCACTTTGACACTCATTTCGATTGACCCATTACTAGGTTGCATGTGGGCGATTCATTGAGTGCACTAGGAATCCAATAGAGATAGGTGTATGGCTAAGATAGAAAATGTCATTCCTTATATGTTAAAGGAGTTATCACACTTGCAGTTCGATGAATATCCGCTCAAGAAATGCTGTGGCCATAGTAGGAGTACACCAATAGAGCATAGTTCGTTTACTCTAAGAACTAAGACATTTGGAGATCGAAGAAAACTTATGTGATCATAATCAAACAAGACTAATAACCAAGTTTGAGATCACATTGTTATAAGTTGACATGATGACTGAATTGTATGGTAATCATACTCGTGAAAGGTAATAGTGGATTAACTAATTCTCCTAATGAATTAGGTAGTCATCATGCCTTGCTAGAGGCCAATTTTGATTTATGTATCAAGAAATGAAAGATGAGTCTTTTATTCTTGATACATTGTCAACATATCTAGGAACCTATTGAGTCACAAGCATAAGTTCAAGTATTCACATTAAAAATGAGAAGCAAATATATTGGAAAATGTTTCCAATTACGAAAGTGTCCTATTTTGGAAAGAGTTTCCAAAATGGAAAGTTTCCTAAAATGAAAAATGAAAAGTTTCCAAAATAGAAAGTTTCCTTAAATGAAAGTTTCCTATTTTAGAAATCGGTTTCCTAATTTGGAAGTTAGTTGCAAATTTGAAAATAAAGAACCTAATAGGAAAGGAGTTTCCTAATTTAGGTTAAAGGGTATTTTGGAAAATTGTTTCCTAATGTGAATCTCGCCAAAATAATCTAAGAATATTTATTTGGGTAGTCCAAATAAATTAATTGAGCTAAAATAGTTTTGGCCCATTAGGTTTAATTAAAAGACTAAAAATAATTTTAATGAGAGGATAAACATCAACCTTATTGGATAAAGATGAATGTTTTAGAGATAAACATCAAATAGTCCACATATAAAATAACTCATCATCCTTGAAGGATAAGGAAGCAACAACCTAGAGTCATTTATGGACTCAAGGCCGCCACTTTCCTTATCCTTGGAGAAAAAGGAAACTCTCCCCATATAAGTAGGAAGAGACGGGCGACAAAAGATGAGAGTGATAATAATAGAGAATTTCGACCAAAAAAAAAAGATAGGAAAAAATTCGACCAGCCTCCAAACAAAAAAAGGCACACGACCAAGAGAGAAAAAGATAGAAAATAGTTTTCTCCTAAAACCCTCGTAAGAAATTCTCATGCCCTCTCCTTTAAAGTTGTCACAAAGTTGCTTGAGATTGATTTCTAGAGGAAATAATTAATCGGAAAAGGTGGAGCCAGCACCCCATAAATTTTGAGTGCTTCTTTATGGATATTTAGGTCACGTGAATCATCAATAGAGGCTGGACACTTAGATGGCTAATCAAAGAAAAGAAATTTAGATCTACGCTATAAGAGGTAATCCTTTACTTTTATCTTATTATTCATGTATGTATGATTAGTAGATTCAATGACATGATCTTGGGCCCTTAGATGGAGAATTATTTTTTATTTATTTTGTACCTCCATATGAAGCATGATCCTGCGGAATGGTATGGATGAGTTGACTTAGTTTTATGAGTGAATGCTTGTAATTTTTTGGATACATAGGATCCGTGTGTCCTGCCTTCTCTATTATTCCATTGTATTTCTCTTCGATCTTACTCCCATCGATCGTATCTCAAGGTTTCGTTTTTCTAATAAATGTAAAGTAGAAGACATCAAGGAATAAAGACATTCATAGAGAATTTATAATAATTTTTTACCTAAGAATTGACCCACTAGTCTCCTTATAGCTTGAGGGGGCTAGTACTAGAAATCCATTACCATTCACTAATGCTTGAGTCATGCAAGAGATGAATGAATGTCATTAGATCAATGTTAGTATGCATGACTAGGAGTAATGTGATTATTGTTTAGTATGTATACTAGGATGAGACCAAACATATTAAATTCTTTAAATAAAATATTAAGTTAATTGCTTTCCAATGTTATGAGGCGGGAACTCTCTTGGTCGTTATTGGCTTATTGAGATAACTCAAGGTCACTTCTTCCTTGAGGGAAATAAATTATGGGCCATGTGATGTCCTCGAATGTTGAGTCTAACTTAAATGAGTTATTGGATTTGTTAAGATAACTCAAGATCCAATAAACTTATAGGCAAGTATTGGTATTTACATAAGATGTAATAAAGATAAGGAGTTGTCATACCAATAGAATTAGAAATTATATTAGATATAATTGGTAAGCGGTTACCTACATAATCCTTCATGTATGGCTTGTTGAGATAACTCAAGGCTAATGCATTTTAGAGAATGAGATCTAACCCACTAGAAAAACGAATTGAAAAGTTTTCTCAAGTACTATATTGAAGGTTATGGAACTTGAAGAAAATAGTGAGAGCGAACATGGATTATACTTTTTTAATTTAAGATTTGTTTTATGCAATTTAATTAACGGTATGCTTTTCTAGCTTGTCAAATTGCATAGTATCACTTACAATACATCGATACGATCGATTATTGATGAAAGTAATGCCTTTAATGGCACAAACTTCCTCGATTAGGAAATGAATTTGAGGATAGTCCTTCAACATGAGAAAATTCTCTATACGATAGAGAAAGCTCTTTCGGATGAGCCTCCTCTAGTTTAAGCTAAAGCTTATGAAGCATGGATCAAACATAGAGATGATGTGATCACTACTCAAGGAAGATAGCTTCAAGGGAGAGTATTTACTTTACCATAATGGAATAAAGAGTTGGACCATTAGTGTAGGTATTTATGAGCTAGCACTACCATGTTGGGATGTGCTATGACTCAATCATTATTATATTAATAGAGACTAAAGATCTTATTTTCATTTCTTGTTTTGAATAAGTATTTCATTTTTAAGAATAATAGTTATTTTTTACGATGAATGGAAATATTTTGATAATGATTATATGTTTTTAAACATAACTCCCAAATGTATAGCATAAATACTAGAAGGCTCAAATGATCTAAATATTAATTAATTAGTAAGAAAAAAAACTTAGTCATATAGACAAGAATCTCTTATCCAACCTACTTGTATAAAAGATATTTAGAATCATTTGATGATGTCTAAAGAATCTTGTTTACATGACAAAAGGACATGTATCACCTTTTAGTTAGAAAGGAGAAAGAGTTACTAATTAATATAGTCCTCATACATAGAGATGTATATGGGCCTATGTTCACCCAAGTAAGAGGAGAACATGCTTTTCATATAACCATTAATGATAGTGGATCATGTTATATGACACAAATCCAAAACATTTAAAATGTTTAGAAGTTTAGACTTGAAAATTCATGTGACAAACTAGCAAAAATTTTATTGCATCTCGATTAGATCAAGGAGTTGAATACTTAAATGCTAAAATGTTAGATCACCTAAAAAAGAATGAGATTCTCTATGGACATCGCATGTTAGACATGAACATTCCATGATGAGTTGAATTACTATCCCTAATTATAAATGAATACTCCTTACTGCAACCTTCGAAATGAATATGATTCTAATCTATTGAAATAGATCACATATGAGATATAAGAAGGGAAAGAAATTGAATTAATCTTCCCTTAAAGATTTAAGGCTATAAAGTATATATTGAAGGGTTTGACAAAGAAAAAATAAACCCTAAAATCAATAAAGTGCTAGATTGTGAAATACCTTAAAGTAGGATTAAGATGTAAATATCTTACCACTAGAACAAATTTTTATTCCTAACTAACACACTATGTTCCTTGAAAAGGAATTTACCGATGCTAGAAACAATGGAAGGAAATTTAAACTCAATAAGATTTGAGTAGACTCATAAATTAACACTTTAAATAAAAGAATCTTAAAGTAGAATGATTATAAGGTGTTGTAACTCTCTCACACGGAAAAACATAAGAATTTCAAAAGTTCAAAACAAATTCATCAAAAGGACAAAAGGGGTGATCTTTTCATCTTAACACATTATGATGTAAGCCCTAAAAGGGATGATAAAGCTAATACTTTTGAAATGGTAATGTTAGACATCGATTCCTTTAAAAGTCAAATAAAAGGGATGTGTAGTTGACACATCCTAATGGTTCTCAAGAACATGCAAATAAAATTTGTTAATGTATTCTAGATATCCATTTATAAGTAGATTGGATATGAGATTCTCGTTTCTATGGATAAGTTAATGTTGTTACAAATTTATGTTGTTTTATATCATTTTGAGTCTTTTTGTATTTATGTTTTATACATGGTAGTTATGTTCAAAACATATATTTATTATCAAGATATTTCCATAAAACTCATCTTTAAATATAACCATTATTCTTAAAAATGAAATATTTGTTTAAAATAAGAAATAAAAATAACATCTTTAGTCTTTGCTAACAATAATAATTGAGTCTTAGTAGATTCCTATAGGGTAGTGCTAGCTCATAAATACCTATATCTAATGGTCTAACTCTTGATCCATTGTAATATAGGTCATCTCCCTGAAGCTATTTTTCTTTCTTTTCTAAGCTCCTATACATTTCAAAAGTGTGAGCACCATATATAGTATCATATACATATGAGGTGGATTTTAGAAATAAAAAAATCAATTTTAATAACATAAATACTTGAGGTGATGGTAGAACTCTTCTTTTGCACTCCTTGTAGTAGCGCTTCCAATGCCCTTTCTTGTAGCAATGAAAACATGCCGCATCATTTAGGCTATTATAAGCCTCGGGCTTTTTCACTCCTCTAGAAGGCATTGTTCAAGACTTCTTCTTAGGCTTTTTCTTATCCTTTACTACACCATTTCCCTTATTAAGCAAAAATACAGAATTCTTTTCTTCTTATTAATTTTGGGTTGAGCTTCGTTAGCATGGATAAGAACTCTCTAAAAGTCTTTTTCATGTGCATCATATTAAAGCTCTTGATGAACTCGTCCAAAGCTATTGGGCAACGATGGTAATAACGAGTCAATGGATAATTCAACATCCATTCTAACTACAAGTTCAACCAGACCTATCGATATGGCCTATCATTTTAAAAAGATAAAAAGAGAGAGGTGGAGAAAGGGAGAGGGACGAGAGGAGGAGATAAGGATTAAGAAAGGCAAAGATAGGGAGGTGGAGAGAGTGGGAGAGATAAGAGAGGGAGAAAGTGAGAGGAAGGGAGAGAGGGAAAGAGAGAGGGAGAGGGATAGAGAGAGGGAGAGAGAGACAAAGGAAAAAAGAGGGAGAGTGAACAACAAGATGTGAGGGAGAGAAAGGGATGAAGAGAAAGAAATGGGGGAGAGAAAGAGTGAAAGGGAGGGAGGGAGAGTGAGAGAAAGGCAAAAAGGGAGAGATGGAGAGAGAGATAGAGAGGGAGAGAGAGTAGGAGGAAGGAAGAGGGAGAGAGAAGGACTAAGAGGAAGAGAGAGAAGAGAGAAGGAGGAAGGAAGGGAGAAAGAAGAGAGAAAGATGATAGGAGAGGGGAGGGATAAAGAGGGAGAAGGAGGGATGCGAGAGATAGAGAAGGATAAGGAGGGAGGGAGAGATAGAAAGGGAGGGACAGAGAGAGGGAGAGAGAGGGAAATAGAAAGAGAGAGAGAGAGGGATATAGAAAGAGGGAGAGAGTGGGAGGGACAGAGAGTGATAGTGGGAAAAAGAAGGAGGGAGGGAGAAAATAGAAAAGGGATAGATGGGAGAAGAAGAGAGAGGAAGAGCAAGAAGGAGAGGTAAGAGAGGGAGAGAAAGAGAGCGAGGAAAGTCGAGAGAGAGAGGAAAGGAGAGGAGAGTGAAAGGGGAGAGAAAGGAGGAGTGAGAGGAAGAGAGAGAGAGGGAGGGAGGAAGAGTGAGAAATAAGGAGAGAGAGGGAAAAGAGGGATGGAAAGAGAGGGAAAGAGTGTAAAAAAGTGAGGAGAGAAAGAGAAAGAGAGGAAGAGAGAGATAGATGATAAGAGATGGAGAGGTCGGGAGAGAGAATGGGTAAGAGAGAGGCGGGAAGAGGGGGAGAGGAAGAGTGACATAGAGAAAAGGAGAGAGGGAGAGAGAGGTAACGAAGGAAGGGAGAGAGGATGAGAGGAAGATGAGAGAGATGGAGGGTAAAAGGGAGAGAGGGAGAGCGAGAGGGATAGAGAGAGTTAGAGAAAGGGAGAGATAGAGTGAGAGAGGAAGAAAAAGTAAGAGAGGGAGATAAAGAGAGAGAGAGAGAGAGGGATAGAGGGAGAGAGTGAGGGAGGAGACTAGGATGGAAAAGAGAGGGAAGGCATGAGTGGGAGAGAGAGAGGGGGAGAGAAGAGGAGTGAGAGTGAGGGAGATGGAGATGGAGGGAAAAAAGAGGGAGGGTAAGGGAAAGAGAGAGGGAGAAAGAGGGCGAGGTCGAGAGAGAATAAAAGGAGATACATAGGAAAAAGGAAAGGGGGAGAGAGGGAAAGAGATAATAAAAGAGAGGGAGAGAGTGTGGGGGGAAGAAAAAGGGAGAGGGAGAAGACAAGAGGGAGAGAGAGAGGGAGGGAGAGGGCAAGAAGGGGATAGAAAGGGAGAGATAGAAATAAAGAAGATAGGATATAGGGAGTTATAGATGGAGAAGGGGAGATAGAAAGAAAGGGAGATAGAGAGTGGGAGAGGGAGACAAGAGGAGTGAAAGTGAGAGAGAGCGAGGAGGGTTAGGGAGAAAGAATGAGAGAGAGAGGGAGTGAGAGGGAGGGCGAGATTGAAAGAGGGATAGGTAGAGGGAGACAAGGAGGAAAAAAATAAAAGAGTTAGAGAGAGGAAGAGATGGAGAGGTAGGAAGAGTGAAAAGGGAGAGAAAGAGTATGAGAGACAGAGGTAGAGAGAGGGAGAGGGAGATAGAGAAAGAGGGAGAGGGAGAGCAAGGAAAAAGAGAGAGAGAGTAAAGGGAAAGAGAGGGAGAGAGGAAAATAAGAGAGATAGAGAGAGAGGGAGAGAGATAAAGGGAGAGAAGGATAGAGAGTTGGGTAGAGCAAAAGAGGGAGTGAGGGAAGGAGAAGGTGTAAAAGAGGGGGAGAGAGGAAGAGAAATAGAAGGAGATAGAGAGAGGGAGAGAGGGAGGGATAGAGAGGGAGAGTAAGGGAGAGACTAAAAGAGAGAGGGAGGGACGGCGGAAGTGGGTAAGAGAGAGAGGGAGAGAGAAGGAGTAGGAGAGAGGGGGAAGAGGGGAAATGATAGGAAGAAGGAAAGGGAGATGGAGGGAGAGGGAAAGAGAATGGGTGGGAGAGAGAAGGATAGAGGGAGATACAAAGGAGAGGAGGAGGGAGGGAGGGAGGGAGAGTAAGGAAGAGAGAGAAGAAAGAGAGGGAGAGAGAGAGAGAAAAAGAGGAGAGAGAAAGGGAGAGAGAGAGGGATAAAGGGACATATAATGGATAGGGGGAGAGATAGAGAGAGAGAAGGAGAGAGAGAGAGTTATGGAGGAAGAGGGAGACGGAGAGAGGGAGACCGAAAAAGAGAAAGCGAGGAAAGGCGGGAGAAAATGAGAGGGAATGAGAAGGGGAAAGGGAGAGAAAAAAGGGAGAGAAAGAGAGGGAGATAGAGAGAGGGAAGGATAGAGGGGGAGTGAGAAGTGAGAGAGAGGGAAAGGAAGAGGGGAGGGAGAGGAAGAGAGTGAGGAGGAGAGAGAGAGAGGGATAGAGGGAGAAGGAGAGCAAGAGGGGAGACAAGGAAGAGAGAATGAGAGAGAAAGAGAGAGAGAGGTAGAGGGAGAGACTGATAAAATAAGAGAGGGAGGAAGAGAGAGAGGGAGTGAGAGAGATAAGAAGAGAGGGGAGAGAGTTAGTGAATGAGAGGGAGAGGGAGAGGTAGGAGAGAGATAAGGGAAAAAGGGAGGAGAGAGAGAGTGAAAGTGAGGGAGAGATAAAGGGTAGAGGGATAGAGAGAGTGAGATATAGGGAGTAGGAGAAAGAGAGAGAGAGAGGGTGAGATAAAGATAGAGGAAGGGAGGGAGGGAGTGGAAGAGAGAAAGGGAGAGAGGTAGAGAGAGTAGGAGAAAAGAAGAAGGAGAGAGAGAGAGGGATATAAAGATGTAGGGATTTGAAGTAACACAAAAGGATATGATATAGTAATAATAATATTATAAAAATATGCTTTAAAATGACACAAAATTCATTCAAAAACAACAAAGTTAGAGGATCACATCATTACCTTTTGTAGTGTAGATCAAATCTTTTTCGTGAAGGGTGCCTAAATGATGAGCATAGATCTATGAACTACACCTTTATCAATATCCACATGAATGTCTTAATCACTAGAATAATTCTAGAATGGGGAGTCACCTCAAGTCAAAGTGCTAGCTATGAGTTGTGGGGTTTAAGCTGTTGGATCACTCTTCCACTCAAGGCAACTAGGGTTTCCTCTCAATGTTCTTAAGGTTTATGTCTTCACACTTTTCTATTATATATAAAATAAGTATTATATGCTAGTTGTATTTCGCAATAACCAGAATGTGTGTGAGCCATAGTCCTACTATGAAACTAATTTCCTAACCCCTTGGAGAGAAAAAAAACATGGGCAAATTGTTTTGACAAATTAATGTCCAATAGCCTTGGACTTAAACTTCATTAAGCCCATTTTATGTCTTAATCGAACTAACCTATTAGAATCATTAAATACTATAATCCAGAATGTATCATAATCCAATTAGGAATCTTAAACTAACTAGAAATCCTAATCCTATTAGAAATCTTAACCTAACTAGGAATCCTAATCCAATTTGAAATCTTATCCTAATTTGGAATCCTAATCCGATTAGGACTTTTGGTCATGCTATAATTTTGACTCACGTTTTGTGTGTGAACCTATAGGCTCTTATTACATTAGTAGTGATCTTAAAATCATAATTTAGAATTATAAATAGTCAATGAAATCTAGCAATGCATCACTACTAAAGTAATGAGAATGTCAATGATTCGACATAACCTTATCCATGACATATGTTACCATATAGTCTAGTCTCTCCGTCCTAGATGTCTAGATTAAGCATGAGACATGGAATGTGTCATCCTGGTATAGTTTAATCTTAGTGTTTCTCGATCCATAAGCTGATTTCTCTAAATAAATGTGATTGATATCTCATATCGATTCATTTGAGTAAGGCCATGTATTTCACAATCTCACTCAATCAAGAGGCCCATAGACATCACTCCAATTATATAAGGTGAAAAATCCTATCTATATCACTCATATCCCTTTACATGATTCATGGTATATCCAAAACCAACTTTATAGTCTATCCTATTATAGATGATGTTTAATGGTATCAAAATATATGACTTTCCATGTAGGGAGCCGTAGTGACTTCAAGTCAAAGGACCACTTAGACCATAGTCACAATGAGATCAACTTACGACACTCATATAACGATCCATATAGTGATATCTTAGTGGTTTAGTCCAATATTGTTCTCCAACATGTACCCATATGTCTACTTAATATCTCATATTCATAAAACATTGTTACGAATCAATATACATACAAATCTCAATACTTTATTAATGCCCTTTTAATATATCGACAATAAAACACTTAAGCGAGGATATTTAAGAATATTAATATTCTTGAGACTTTATCATGTTTATTTAATAAATACAGGAACAAATAAACATAATAAATGGAATGCCTTATCTATTTATATAATAATAACATGATAAATGTATGCTAGTACAATCAAACTATGATTGGCTTCTAGGGTATACACCGACAATATAAAGAGGATGAGAGAGAGAGAGAGTAAGGGATAGAGGGGGAGAGAGATGGAGAGAGAGGGATAGGGAGAGAGGGGGAGAGAAAGGGAGAAGGAGAGAGGGGGATAGGAAAAGAGGGGGAGAAGAGGAGAGGGAAGGTTAAGGAGAGGGAGAGGGAGAGAGGGGGAGAGTGACAAGGACTAAGATAGACATTAAGAGATAAAGCATGGGAGATAGAGAGAGACATAAAGGGAAAGGGAGAAAGAAGAAAAGAGAGGAATAGAGGGAGATACGAGAGGAAGAGGGAAAGAGAGAGAAGGAGAGAGAGGGAGAGATTGAGAGAGACGGATAGTAGGAGAAAAAAGGAGAGAGAGGGAAAGTGGGATAAAAAGGGAGAGAGCGAAAGTTGGAGAAGGAAGAGGAGAATGTAACCCCCATGAAAATTCTTAAACACATCACTATATGTACTAGAATAAGTATACATGTATATAATAAGAATAGGTGTGATTTATGTGTCATTTTAATGTTTGGTGATGTTAACATGCTTAGTGTGTATGTGAGGAATTATGGGATGAATTTCGAGTAACCTAGTTAGTTACCATTTATTTTCTTTGACATATATTTAGGACGTACCATGAAGTGAGAAAAATTATCTAAAGGTGTGGAGAGTGCTAAAATTTAGGGAATTACCTAAAAATTAAATGCATGCCGAAATTTTGGGAGAGAAATGTAACTCCGTGAAAAATTCTTAACCTTATAAAAATATATATCCTGGAATATCTATAAATATATATATATAGGATGTGGGTGTAATTTATGTGATATATATATATATATATATATATATATATATATATATATATATATTTTGTGGTATTAAAATATCTAAGGTTCATGGGAGTGTTTATGGGAATAAACACTTGGGTATGTAGCTAGCCATTATTTATTTTTCCATAACATATATCTAAAAATGCCATGCAAGTGAAAGAATTACCTAAATATGGTGAAAATGCCGAATTATTGGAACCAAACTACCTTAGAAAGTTGGTTAGTTTAGTTACCCTTAGTTACCCTTTTTAGTTACTAATTAAGCACATAATATTCCACCATGTTCTAATTAATGACACCTCACCATTTTAAAAGTCAAACCCACCACCTTGATTCCATTTTCTCACTCTCTCTTTACACATTGTAACCATAAAATTAAGACACATGTTATACTAATTAATAAGAAGAAAAAGGGTGGAGTATATAAGTCTATGAGAGAGTTAAACTTAGCCTTTTTTTTTAGCAAAACCATAGCTTACCAAAGAAAGAAAAAAGACAAACTTGAGAGGGGAAGGATATGGAAAAGAAAGAAAAAGAAATAAAAAGAAAGGAAAAAGGGAAAGGCTAGGAAAGCTTTAGGAAAGCTTAAATCAAAGTAAGTAGGTTTATGTTTCTTTATGTTATGTCATAAGTTTCATTTATATGTGTTTAAAGGAGCTGGTGGTTTAAAGTTTTCTATTATGTTGTTATGGGTTAATCATGTTAGTAATTTATGTTTGATGGCTTGATGTGAAATTAATGGTTGGATTTGTCTATGTGATGATGAATGGTTAGTATGTTTATGTATCCATATGTTGTGTATGCTAAATATGTGTTGATGTGTTTAGTTAAAACAAATGGGCTTAGACTAAAGCTTGGATGGATTTAACCATGGTCGAAATTTTTAGAGTATCCTTAAAGGGACTCATTGGGCCTATGTACTAAAATGGTCAAAGTTTGGATTTTTTTTATGTAAATAAAGATTTAGAACTCAATGGTAACCTAATTAAGTATAGCTTATTAAGTTAGGATGAAAAGAAATTACATAGAAATAAAAGAAAATCTCTTACCAATTTTGGAACCCATTCGGCCTAAATCGAAAAATTTGGGATTTGAGTTCCACTCATCTCACTTGATAATTAATGGTTCAAATGCACCTAGATAAGTATAAATTGAAGTGTAGAAAGGTTAGATTCCAAGAAAAATAGAAATTTTGACTTAGACTAGGAAACAATCGACCTAAACCCTAATTTTTAGAAATTGAGTTCCAATCGACCAACTCCATAATTATTGGTCCAATTACACCTGAATAAATATAAAATGACGTGTTGGAAGGTAAGATTTCAAGAAAAATCAAAATTGGGACCTAGACCTATTAGAAGCTAAATTCGGCTAGTAAGGCTAAATGTTGGGTTAGGAATGAAATTCTACATCAAATGTGCTTAAACGCATTCCTAAACTAAATATAGGAACCGATTAACCCTAATGGATGGGTCTTGTATTCCATGCATGATTACTATGAAAAATATATGAAATCTCAAGCGTGGATTGGATTTCAAATGTAGTACGAAAATGAAGGGTTTGGTACCCATGATTGGTGGAATGTGGTAAACGAAACATCATGTGCATCATATGCAATTGCGGGTGGATTGACTTGAGAGACAAATGGAGTCAAGAAATGATGAGGTTTGGTAACCGAATTGGTTATAAATTGGATGGGTTTGGTAACTTAACTAGATTAAATGGGTATTAGCAATTAAGTTGTGTGTGCCCTATATTAATTAAATACACCATTAAGCGATGGATAATATCGCTAATCATGTACTACAATGAGGGACAATTTCATTATTAGTAGTAGGTGATTCGATAATCACTAAGAGATGGGAATATAGCAGATTTGCTAACACCTAAGGTACCCAAACTAAAATGGATGGGGGAAGGAAAAGTAATAGGAAAGCACTGCATATCATATGCATCACCCTACTTATAGAGAGCTCACGCTATTGTTATTTCATGCCATGATAGGTAAAAGCGATGATAGTGCTTGATAAAGATGTTGTCGGTTCCTCCCGGAAAAGGGCTCATGTGTGAGAAAAAAACATAGAAATCTTTTTTGATTGTAACATAGGATATGGTGTCTAGCAATGTGTAAATACCACTTTAGATATTTTTTAGCTTCTATAACGAGTATTCATTAAAGTTGTGTAAATTATATTGTATGTACTTTATATTTCATATGTTATTATTTATTGGGCATGTCTTATAGGAGTAAATTAAGACTTTAGTCTCTAAACTATAATGCAAGTAGCCATGTCTCTTAGGTAATTGGTAAGAAAGCTGAGGGTGTTATAGAGAAGGTGAGAAAGAGGAAGAGAGAGAGAAGGTGTGATGCCCTCGGCTCCCTTGTCGATTACCTAACGAGCGTGACTAGTGTGACACATTATTAGGACTAAGTCCCCTACTTCCTCCATCATACACAACAAAATACGGAGATAACTAAACCATGGGCAACATATGATACAATTGACAAACATTATTACGGATAGTTCTATAATTTACAAAATACTCAAAATGCCTTAAAATTTATAAATTAGGCCCGTACCCCTTTTTAATGACATAAAAGATATTCCTGTTTTTATGAGTGACACATGAGCCTCTTTTAGTGAGAACCGGTAGCATCCTCGATCGGCTTAACTTTTCCCTTGCTTGAACAACACACAAATACAATAACATAATGAGGCAAATCTCGGTAAGTAGGGTGATGCACATGATATGCAATGCTATTACGTTTCTCACATCTTCATCCATTTTAATTCGAGTACCTTGGGTATTTACAAGTACGTGCGTTCTATCTCTCGGTGATCGTGTTATCATCTACTTGCTTTATTACTCTCTCTCGGTGATCTCAATATCACCTACTACTCATAACAAAATTATCCCTCATTGTAGCACACGGCTAGCGGAATTATCCCTCACTTAACGGTGTTAGTAAATAGAGCTTGTACTATAGATTCCTTGCTATTACTCATTCCACTCAATTCGATTACCAAATCGTGTCATTTCATGACTCAATGATTTTTCTTAATTTATTCCACCTCTCAATGCACGTGATGCACGTGATCATATGTTTAATCATATTCAACCAAAATTGAGTACCAACCCTTTTTTCTCAAGCCACACTCGGGGTTCGACCAACACTCGGGATTCACCCATCGCTCACATACCAATCATGGTACTCATAGCGGGAATACAACCTCCGCTCATTAATATTGTTCATTAGTTTCATTAATATTTCAAAGAAGGTCCAACTCTTTTCCTTATTTCCTCTCTAAAAGAATAAATTTTCTTTATAATTTTCAAATCCCTTTTATTTCTATCTAAGTTCACTTATTTTAGTCCAAGCCTATTTCTTTTAGCCTAAGCCCATCTACTTTAAAACCAAGCCTTTTGATTTTAGTCCAAGTCCATTTAATTTATTCCAAGCCCATTAAATTTATCCAAGTTCATTAACTTAATCCTAAGTCCATTGCCTTTATCCAATTCTATTTTATTTTATCTACGCCCACAAATTTTGTCCAAGTCTAATTATTGGGTTTTAGGGTTTACTACCGGGCAACCTCTAATCGAGTAAGTAATTTTACAACTTCTACATATAATTAAATCTTACCCATTTTATTTTATATACTAGACATATTTTTTTATAACATATCTAAAAATTAGGTCGAAATACCAAGTATACAAGTTATTATAAAATTTTGAAACTTAGGGAGCAATCTACCCGATACTAGTTTGTCTAGAGTCATGTCGTAATAAATTGGGTATAAATCTTTGTAAACGAATCCAATGACCAAGAACATTTAAGGGACGTTATTTGAAACATAGATGAACAACTTTTATTCTTTAAGTTTCACCCATAGATCGACCTAAAGTCCTGGAACATACACCCCAAATTTCGGACAGAATTTACTCCTCATCAACACTAATTTATTAGTTCTTTCCAAACCAACTTTAAACATGTTTTAGTTCCTTTAGATTTAGTCCAAGTCCAATCCAACCCATCACCAGATACATGGAAATTTTTTAAAACATCAAAAACATCATAAAGTATCACAACAAGGCATCCATACATGGATTCCTCCCAAACATCAAGCATATAACCATCACAAACCACCAAAACAACATATTACATAGTTTAAGATAACACCCACAAATTACACATAAAATAGAAATTTAAGATATGAAAATAACTCAAATCAAATCATAATTTAAGTACATAAAATGAAACTTAAAGCATAATATGATACTCAAATGAAAACCTACTTACTTGGATTAAGCATTCCTAAGGATCTCTTTGACTTTCCCTTTTTTTCTTTCTTCTTCTCCCCTTCTCTTCCTTCCCATTTTTCTCTCTTTCTCCCCTCTCTTTCACTCTTTCTTTCTTTGCTTTAAGGAAGGCTACAGGATGCACCAAAAAATGCATCCTTATCCCATTTTCTTTCCTTAAATATCTCATCTAATCTTATCCCATTTAATGCTCATTACAAGTGTCAAGAGCTTGTGGTGAAATATAAGGTAAATGTGGCTAAAATTAATGAAAGGATGGGTTTAAATTTCAAGGAGGAAGGGTGATGGTCAATGAAAATTTGTAGAAAGTTGGGGCCAAAATGTGATTAAAGGAGGGTAATTAAATTAACTACATTTTTAGAATTCCTTCTAAAATTTTGACAATTAACACTTGCCTTTTCTCTAATTTATACTTATTACATATAAAAGAAATTTTCGAACTAATTTACCCAAAGTTTTTCCCCCTTAAATATTGACGTACACCAATTTATCCCAACATTCACGTACATAAACACCAAATACGTATAAGCACGTACATAAACACTAAATACGTGCATACCATAAAATTAATAAAAGCCAAGTAAATCGCATCCACACATAATGTACGTATCACGATTCATGTATGTAACACCTATACTTAGTATATATATACGAATATAAATATCTTGATATGTACACTTATACGATTATGGATTTTACAAGGGTTACATTTCTCTCCTCCTTAAAAGAAATTTCCTCCTCGAAATTAACCTATTCAAATAATATCGGGTATTTATCTCTCATCTCTTCCTCCAAGTTCTCATGCCATTTCTTCGCGATCGTGATTCTCCCATAAAACTTTAACTAGCCTAATCTCCTTACTCTTCAACTGTTTGACTTGACTATCAAAAATGCGGACTGGTCTCTCTTCATATGTCAAGTCAAAGGTAAGGTTTGGTATGTCTTTCTCCAAGATTTGGCTAGGCTCTCCAACGCACTTCCTTAGCACGGATACATGGAACACATTATGCACACCCAATAAGGATGATAGTAGCAACAAGCGATATGCCTTATCACCTACTCGATCCGAGTATCTCAAATGGCCCAATGTATCCGGGACTCAACTTCCCTTTATTTTCAAATCGCAGACACACCTTTCATTGATGAAACCCTTAGGAACACATAGTAACCGATTTTGAATTCTAGATCCCTTCGTCTCTTGTTGGTATAGCTTTTTTGTCCGCTTTGAGTCGTTTTTAATCATTGATGGATTTTATCCTTTGTTTCGACCGTTCTTTGTACCAACTCGGTCCCAATAACTTTCTTTCTCCTACCTCATCCCAATGCACGGGAGATCTACAACGACGTCTATACAAAGCTTCATATGGAGCCATTCCAATTGAAGATTGGTAGCTATTATTATATGCAAATTCAGCTAAGCGTACATATTTCTCCTATTTTTTTGACCAATCCAGAACACATGCCCATAATATGTCTTCTAGAATTTGAATTACTCGCTTAGATTGTTCATTAGTTTATGGATGATAAGCTATGCTAAAGTTTAGCTTCGTGCCCATGGCTTTATGTAGATTCTTTCAAATATAGAAATGAACCTTGGATCTCGATCGGATACAATTAAGATCGAAATCCCATGTAGTCATACGATCTCATCAATATACAATCGGGCATACTAGTTCAAATTGTAGGTGGTCTTGATCTGGAAGAAAATGGGCTGATTTGGTCAACCTATCCACAATCACCTAAATAGCATATGACCCCTTCTCCGACCTTGGCAATCCCATGACAAAATCTATAGTTACATGTTCCTATTCCCATTCCGGAATTGCTAATGGTTTTAACATTCCCGAGGGTCTTTAGTGCTCCACTTTCACTTGTTGACAAGTCCGACATCTTGCTACATGATTTGCCATGTCTTTCTTCATTCCGAGCCACTAATAAGATTTTTACAAATCTCGATACATTTTTGTGCTTCCCGGGTGTATCGAGTATGGAGTTACATGTGTTTCCCTTAGTATCTCTTACTTTAAGTCTTTCACCGAGGGAACACACAACCTTCCTTTAAATTTGATTACACCTTTATCATTCACCACAAAATTAGACTCCTTTCCAACCTCTATACTCTATTTTATTTCGGTTAGCTTTGCATCCGTCTATTGCTCCACCTTGATTCTCTCCTGCAAAGTCGGCTAGACTATCAAAGTCGATAAAATATTCTTATGCCCTATAGGAATTACCTCTAGTTCCGACTTTTGAAAGTCCCTCACTATCGGCTATTGAATTAATTGCATTGTTGCTACCGATTTTCTACTTAAAGCATTAGCAACAACGTTGGCTTTTCACGGGTGGTAGTTGATTATACGATCATAGTCCTTTACAAACTCTAACCACCTTCTTTGCCTCATGTTCGGCTCCTTTTGTGTGAAGATATATCGTAAGCTTTTGTGATCCATATATATCTCACACTTTTCTCCATATAAGTAATGTCTCTAGATTTTTAAGGCAAATACTACTATCGCTAACTCCAAATCATCTATTGGATAATCCCATTCTTATTCTTTCATTTGTCATAATGCATAGGCTATTACTCTTATATTCTACATCAACACCGCTCCTAGCCCATTTTTAGAATCCTCGCTATACATCACGAAGTTTCCACTTTCAGATGGAATGGTTAGCACTGGGACGTGACTAACCTTTGCTTTAATTCTTGAAAACTCTTCTCATAAACATCTATCCACTAAAACTTGACATTCCTTTTCATTAAGTTAGTAAAAGGCCCGGGTATCTTAGAGAAGCCATCCATAAATCTTCGATAGTAACCGAGTTAGCCCTAAGAAACTTCGTACCTATATCACGTTCTTTAGGGTAGGCCGGTTTTGGATCGCCTCTACATTTCTTGGATCTACTTGTTATGCCCTCTTTTATCACCACATGGCCAAGAAAAGCTACTTTCTCCTCGCCAAAATTCGTATTTCTTGAATTTGGCGTACGACTGTCTTGCTCCCTTAATATCTATAAAGTAGTTCTTAAATTCTCCCTATGCTCCTCCCGGCTTTGAGAATAAACTAGAATATCATCAATGAACACAATGATAAATTTATCTAGGAATCCTTTAAAGACTCGATTCATCAAGTCCATAAAGGCGACTGGGGCATTAGTCAATCAAAACGGCATTAGGAGGAATTCATAGTGACCGTATCTCATTCTAAAAGTTATCTTCTTCACATCCTCCGATCTTACTCTTAGCTAGTGATATCCCGATTGTAGATCTATCTTGGAGAACACCGTCGCACCTTGCAATTGGTCGAATAAGTCATCAAGTCGGGGCAATGGGTATCTATTTTTAATTATCACCCGATTAAATTCTCGATAATCAATACATAATTTTAGACTATCGTCCTTCTTCTTCACGAACAAGATCTGGAGCTCCCTATGGTGAGGAACTAGGGCGTATGAATCCCTTATCTAGTAAATACTATAGTTGCACCTTTAACTCTTTCAACTCCAATGGGACCATCCTATAGGGAGTCTTAGAAATTGGAGTCATGCCCGACTCTAATTCAATCTCAAATTCTACCTCTCTCTCCGGTGGTAGCGTAGTCAAACTTTCACGGGAACACGTCTAAATACTCCGAGTACAACCTCTATATCGCCCGGCTTCAACTCTTATTCTACCCGACTATCCATCACATGTTCTAAGCACCCTATACATCATTTTCCTAGCATCTTTTGAGCTTTTATGGCCGAGATGATCCGTATGGCTTGACACTTTGTATCAACCTTAAATTCAAACTACCGACCTCCAAGTAGATCAAAAACTACTCTCTTACCTCGAAAATTGATATGGGCACCGTGCTTCGATAGCCAATCCATTCCTAAAATCAAATCAAAATCTTGAAGGTCTAGTACTATCAAATCTGCCTCCAAACTCCTATCCTCAATCCGTATTGGACACTATTTTACTAAGCTCATCGACTCCATATATTCTCCAAAACGGACTACTATCGGATATCCTACTACCAATGTTTCGGGTTTAATACCTAGGCTTTCTACCAATGTTTTTTATATGAATGAATGGGTAGCATCGGAATCAATCAAAACATAAGTAACCAAGCCAAAGAATGTGACATTACCATAAATCACTACCGCGTCCTTTCGGTCGGCCTCCTCTTAGGTCATCATATACACCCGAGCGGGTACCCTTCTCGGTCCTCTTCTTATACTTGGGGATAGTTAGAGGCTATATGTCCTTGCTTGTGACAAATAAAGCAAGTTCTCAAATTCAATCGACACTCTCCGGTGTGAAACCTCTCATAGTTATTGCATCGAGATTAGTTACCCAATATTGGTCTCGGTTGAATTTCCGGTAAGGACTTTGGGGCATAAGGTGTCGTTCGATAGCTCATGCACTTCCGGACCACTACCTCGATTGAAGTTTCTTGGCGAGCTCGTCTTAATGGCCCGGAGGAAGAAGCTCCAGATTTGAATGTTTGCCTTTTCTATTGTATCTTCTTTGAAATCTCCTTCGATCCTCGTCCGCCGACATTACTTTGTCTACCATTTCTAGAAATGTATTGGCGATAGACATCCGTACCATACTACGGAACTTTGTTTAGTCCCATTAAAAACCGATTCTTTTTCAAGTTTTCATCCTCGATAATGAATGGAACAAATCGGCACCCTTGTTCAAATCTTTGTATATATTCCCCTATCGACATTCCATCTTGTTTCAATTCTAGAAATTCCCGAATCTTCCTAGCCTTTACGTTAGTAGTGAAATACTTATTATAAAACATTTCCTTAAACCTCTCCCGAGTTAAAGTGGGTACATTAATTGTTACTCTTGCACTTTCCCACTAGGTGTGGGCATCCGTGGCTAGCATAAAGATAGCACACCACACTCATTCATTATCATTGAAGTGTAGATACTCAAATATTTCCTCCGAGGATTTAATCCACTCTTTCGCTATCATCGAGTTAACACCTCCAGAGAATTCTTGAGGATTCATTTTACGAATCTCTCCACGGCGTCATTCCTATGCCGAGGCGACAGAGGTGGAGGCTATTGGTGCATAGCCAAAAGTTGTCTAATCTACTCGAATGGGTTTGTTGTTGTTGTTGTATTGCTTGCTGTCGTTGTTCTTGCATTATATCCAACATACGAGTTCAACGCATCTTGTTGGTTCACATTATTATCATTGGAGGTTCTTTCTACTCCTCGCACTCGGGTTCCTTCTTGACGGCATGTTTTAGCTTTATACATGTCATATTATATCTAGGTTAGTTATGATATCGACATCCTTTCATAGCATAAGCAATATATAACGAAAGTCATTCGGATACGTATGAAAATTTACATATTTATATATATGTTAAGCATTTCATACAAAGTCGGCTTTTATGAGCACTTTCCCTCCTAACGGTATTCGTACCATAATTACAACCAAATGGTATTCCTATTTATATCAAAAGTGTACCGAAGCTACTACGTCACACTTCATATTTCTTAGTAGTGCGGCTAACGTATTAGAATATGTATCGGACACATCATGGAAAGGCACCCTCTACCCTTCACCAATTGATAGCATCAACCGATGCGATATGTGCGATCTCACGAGCAATACACACAAGTAGACCCCAATTATACATCATCCTAATGAGGGTCCATCTAACTTGGGTTGACAAGAAGGTTTGTATTAGGTTTCGATAGAAATTGCGATCGATTTGACCCTCCCACACCTCATCCGATGAATCGTTGATCTCCGGGTAGGAGAGTCTTGCGTAAAGTCATCCGCATATAATCTAGAGCTGCGGTGTCGGTTAAAAGTGGCATCGGCAAATATTATCCGTTGAATCGGATCATATACTCTAATAACGTGAGTAACTATATCCTGCTCCGACGTCATAGCGAGATTATTTAGCTCCACCTAATAAGCGGCTAGAGAGACCCTCCGCTCGTGGGTCCTAGCAAGTCGGGGAATGAGTCGTATACATGACATCTACAATGAGAATATTTATAATCGTCATTATTTTATGGTTTGTAATTGTATACCAACATAAAACATATGCAACAATTACATACATTTATTTAACCAAACAAATAATGAATCGAAATTTTTATTTATTTATTTTTCCCATTGAAGAGTGTACTAGTTCTTGAGCTCATGTGACACTTAGGACTCTAACCAACTTACTAAACCAAAGCTTTGATACCATTAAATATGACGCCCCGGCTCCCTTGCCTATTACCTAACGAGCATGACCAAGCACGATACAACTTGTTGGGACTAAGTCCCTTACTTCCTCCATTATACACAACAAAATACATAGATAACTAAATCATGGGCAAAGTACGATACAATTTATAAATATTATTATAAATAGTTCTATAATTTACAAAATACTCAAAATGCCTAAAAATTTACAAATTAGGCTCGTACCCCTTTTTAATGACACAAAAGATATTTCTATTTTTAGGAGTGACACATGAACCTCTTTTAGCGAGAACCGATAGCATCCTCGATTAGCTTAACTTTACCCTTGCACGAACAACACACAAATACAATAACATAATGAGCCAAAGCTCGGTAAGTAGGGTGATGCACGTGATATGTAATGCTATTCTATTTCCCACATTTTCATCCATTTTAATCCGGATACCTTAGGTATCTATAAGTCCATGCGTTCTATCTCTCGGTGATCATGTTATCACCTACTCGCTCTATTACTCTCTCTCATTGATCTCAATATCACCTACTGCTCGTAACAAAATTATCCCTCGTTGTAGCACACGGTTAGCAAAATTATCCCTTGTTTAACGGTGTTAGTAAATAGAGCTCGCACTATAGATTCCTTACTATTACTTATTCCACTCAATTCGGTTACCAAATCATGAAATTTCATTTAACCAAACTCGGATATCAACCCTTCTTTCTCAAGCCATACACTCGGTTCAGCCCACACTTAGGATTCACCCGTTGCTCACATACCAATCATGGTACTCATAGCGGGAACACAACCTCCGCTCATTAATATTTTTCATTAGTTTCATTAATATTTAAAAGAAGGTCCAAATCTTTTCCTTATTTCCTCTATAAAAGAATAAATTTTCTTTAAAATTTTCAAATTTCTTTTATTTCTATCTAAGTCCACTTATTTTAGTCCAAGCCCATTTCTTTTAGTCTAAGCCCATCTACTTTAAAACCAAGCCTTTTGATTTTAGTCAAAGTCTATTTAATTTATTATAGGACCATCAACTTTATCTAAGTTTATTAACTTAATCCTAAGTCCATTGGCTTTATCCAATTCTATTTTATTTTATCTATACCCATAAATTTTGTCCAAGTCTAATTATTGGGTTTTAGGGTTTACTATCGGGCAACCTCTAATCGAGTAAGTAATTTTCTAACTTCTGAAAGGAATTAAATCTTACCCATTTTATTTTAGATACTAGATATATTTATTTATAATATATATAAAAATTAGGTAAAAATACCAAGTACACAATTTATTATAAAATTTTGAAACTTCATGAGCAATCGCCTGAGTTGTAGTTTATCTAGAGTTATTTGCACTAAATTGGGTATAACTCTTTCTAAACAAATCCAATGACCATGAAATTTTAAGGGATGTTATTAGACACATATGTTAACAATGTTTATTCTTTATGTTTCACCCAAATATCGACCTAAAGTCCTTGAACATGCACCCCAAATGTCGGACGGAATTTACTCCTCATCAACACTAATTTATTAGTTCTTTCCAAACCAACTTTAAACATGTTTTAGTTCATTTACATTTAGTCCAAGTTCAATCCAACCCATCACCACATGCATGGAAATCTTTGAAAACATCAAAAACATCATAAATTATCACAACAAGGCATCCATACATGGATTCCCTCCAAACATCAAGCATATATCCATCACAAACCACCAAAACAACATATTACATGGTTTAAGATAACACCCATAAATTAAACTTAAAATAGAACTTTAAGACATGAAAATAACTCAAATCAACTCATAATTTAAGTACATGAAATAAAACTTAAAGCATAATATGATACTCAAATGAAAACCTACTTATTTTGGATTAAGCTTTCCTAAGGATCTCTTTGGCTTTCCCCTTTTTTTTCTTTCTTCTTCGCCCCTTCTCTTCCTTCTCATTTTTCTCTCTTTCTCCCCTCTCTTTCACTTTTTCTTTCTTTGCATTGAGGAAGGCTACGGGATGCACCAAAAAATGCATCCTTATCCCATTTTCTTCACTTAAATATCTCATCTAATCTTATCCCATTTAATGCTCATTACAAGTGTCAAGAGCTTGTGGTGAAATATAAGGTAAATGTGGCTAAAATTAATGAAATGGTGGGTTTAAATTTCATAGAGGAAGGGGTGATGGTCAATGGAAATTTATAGAAAGGGGGGCCAAAATGTGATTAAAGGAGGGTATTTAAATTAACTACATTTTCAGAATTCCTCTCAAAATTTCAGCAATTAGCACTTCCTTTTCTCTAATTTATACTTATTACATATAAAAGAAATTTTCTAACTAATTTACCCAAAGTTTTTCCCCCTTAAATATTGAGATACACCAATTTATCCCAACATTCACGTATATAAACACCAAATACATAGAAGCATGTATATGAACACCAAATACGTGCATACTATAAAATTATTAAAAGCCACATAAATCGCATCCACACATAATGTACGTATCACCATTCACGTACGTAACACCTATACTTATTATATATATACGAATATAAATATCTTGATATGTATACTTATAAGGTTACGAATTTTACGAGGGTTACGAAGGAGAGAGATGGGTTAGAAGGGGGAGAGAGAGAGGGAGAGAGATAAGTAAGTGAATGATCAAACATCCTATGGAGGTACCGGAAAAACAAAAAAATTTCCTCCATCTAAAGGCCCAAATCAAGCCATTGAATCTAGTAACCATACATGCATGAATTTAAAGCAATAGATAAATGATTACCTTTTATGGTGCATATTTAAATTCTTTTATTAGAAAAGCCATCCAAGTGTTCGGCCTCTATTGATTATCCACAGAGTCCAAGTATCCACAAAGAAGGACTTGAAATCGATATGGTGATAACTCCACCTTTTTTTCTAATTTGTATAGTGTTCCCTATAGAAAATCAATCCTTGCAATGTTACGACAACCATAAGAAGAAGGAAATAGTGTGGCTTGCTAGGGTTTTAGAGAAAACTATTTTCTCCTATTTCATCTCTCTTAGGTGTGTGCCCTAATAATTATTCTAGGTCGGCTAAATTTCTCTCTCTCCTTTTTTCCATCGGTTATCGCACCTCTCACTCCCTTATATATTTATAAGAGAGCTTCTTTGTCCGCTAAGGACAAGGAGAGGGGCAGCCTTGAGTTGCTTTAAGGACTCTAGGTTGTTGCTTCCTTATCCTCCAAGGATGACGAACTATTTTACATATGGAATTTTGATCATTATCTTTAAAACATTCATCCTTATCCAATAACGTTGATGTTTATCCTCCCATAAAAATATCTTAAGAATTTAATTAAACCTAATTGGCCAAAACCATTTTAGTCCAATTAATTTATTCGGACTATCCAAATAAATAATGTTAGATTATTTTAAGCGGGTTCGCATCAGGAAATACTTTCTAAAAACACCTTTTAACCTAAATTAGGAAACTCATTTACATTTTAGGTTATTTACTTCTAAATTTGGAGCTAACTTCCAAAATAGGAAACTAATTTCTAAAATAGAAAACTTTCCATTTTAAGAAACTTCCTAATTAAGGAAACTATCCATTTTAGGAAACATTCCATTTAAGGAAACTTTTTCGAGTTTGGAAAATCTTTCCAAAATAGAAAACCTCCATAATTAGAAACTTTTTTCAATATTTTTACTTATTTATGATGTAAATACTTAAACTTATGTGTGTGACTCAATATGCTCCTAGATATGTTAACGATGTATCAAGAACAAAAGACTCATTTTTTAGCTCTTGATACGTAAATAAAGATTGGCCTTTAGCAAGGCATCATGATTACCTAATTCTCTAGGAGGATTAATTAATCTATTATTACCTTTCATGAGTATGGTTACCATACAATTTAGTCATCATGTTAACTTATCACGAGTGTGATCTTAAAATTGGTTATAAGTCTTGTTCGATTATGATCACATAAGTTTTCTTTGATTCCCAAATGTCTTAGCTCTTGGAGTAAACCAATTATGCTCTATTTGTGTACTTCGACTATGGCCATAGATTTCTTGAGTAGACATTTATCAAAGTGTAAGGTTTTAACTCCTTTAGAATGTAAGGAATGACATGTCCTATCTTAATCATACAACCACCTCCATTAGATTCCTAGTGCACCCAACGAATAGCCTATGTGCAACCCTTTTCATGAGTCCATCAAAACGAGTGTCAAAGTGTATAAGTCCTCTAACGAGACAACCGTATGAGTTTAAGTCTAAGAAACTTTTGTACCCATCTCATATAAGATTCTCATAGACTAAAACTAAATGGGTTCTCATGACGAGTAAAGTCCAATGATATGTTCTCTAACATAAATCACCTAAGTGCTTGCTTTGATATCATTATGCCAATAGGTGTGAGATCTCCTACTACTATCATATAACATGAGCATAGAACTCATAAGTATATCAGCATATAGTCAATGTCCATTCTTGACAATGTTATAACTTGGGACGTCTAATGATATTATTTATATGTGTTAGTGTTTGTCTAACATCTTTCGATCAATCACTATTGCAAATGCGTATCATAAGGACTTGTATCTAATTCTAATAGATAAAAACAAAAGAATCAACAGGATGACTTCTTTATTATTAATGAAATAAATAATGTAATAATACATTAATTCAAGTCCATCCAAACATGGTTGGATCTTGAGCACTTATGCTAATAATCTCCCACTTGCACTAGAGCCAACGAGCCACATCCCTTAATCTCGATGATTGAGTAAGGGTCTCATATTTTAATTATGAAAAAGATTTAGTCAAGGGGTCAGCTATGTTATTGTTAGTATGGACCTTTTCTATCCTTATATCACCACGATTGATAATCTATCTAATCGGATGGTAGCATCGCGATACATACTTAGACCTTTGATGAGACCTTGGTTCCTTAGCTTGTGCTATAGCTCCATTGTTATCATAGTACAATACTATTGGATCAACAATACTAGGAACCACTCGTAGTCTATGTAAAAATTTACAAATCCAAATAGCCTCCTTAGTTTCTTCTACGACTGTAATATATTCAGCCTTGGTTATTGAGTTGGCCATTATTTTTGGCTTGGAACTTTTTCAACTAACAACTACATCGTTCAATTGGAAAATGAATCCTAATTGTGACTTAAAATCATCATGGTCAAATTGAAAACTAGCAACCGTGAACCCTTTTACCACTAGTTCATCTCCTCCATAGACTATGAAGGCATTCTTATTTCTTCATAAGTACTTTAGAATACTTTTCACTATATATACTCAAAGCATATGAGACATTAGATCGTATACATATCATGGCATACATGATAGATCCTATGGCCGATGCGTAGGGAATACGAATCACCTTTACCTTTCATTTTGTGTGTTGGGACACTCGGGCTTGAAATTTTTTATGCTATATGACATTGGAATAAGTCCTCTCTTTGGATTCTTCCATACTATACCTCTTTAGTATTTTATCAATGCATGTGCTTTGGGAGAGACCTAACATTCTTCGCGATCTATCTTTATAGATCATGATTCTTATAATGTAGTTTTCTCTTCCATGTATTTTATGGAGAAATTCTTAGATAGCCAATCTTTTACAAAATGCAACGGGGTGATGTTATTGCCAATAGATAAAATATCATCTACATATTGAACAACAAACACTATTGAGCTCCCACTAACCTTTTTATATACGTATGATTCATCTTCGTTTGTGAAAAATCAAACTCTTTGATCATTTTATTGAAACGTTGATTCCAACTCCTAGATGCTTGCTTAAGTCTATAAATAGATCTTTGTAATTTACAAATCTTATTTACATGTCCTTTGGTAACAAAACCATTAGGCTATGTCATGTACACTTTCTTATTTAATTTTCAATTGAGGAAAACGAGTTTTGACATCCATTTTCCATATCTCATAATTGTGATATGTGGTAATTGCAAGCATAGTCCAAATTGATTTAACCATTACAACTAATGAAAAAGTTTCATCATAATCAACACCTTGTTTTTGACGATATCTTTAGCCACCAATCTAGCTTTGTATGTATGTACATATCCATCCATGTCGGTCTTTCTTTTGAAGACCTACTTACACCCAATAAGTTTAATACCCTTAGGGGGATCAACCAAAGTCCATACTTGGTTAGTGTATATGGATTCCATTTTGGATGTCATGGCCTTATGCTATTTTTCGAGTCAATGTCTAACATTACTTTTTCAAAGGTATTAGGTTCGTCGTCTTATATGTTAGACACATCTCCATACGTTAAAACTAGAAGACCATCTCTTTCCGGGTCTTGATGAATCCTCTTAAACCTATAAAATTCTTATGCATCGATTTGTGGGATAATTACAATGCTTTGTAACCTTTTTACTCGGGGTTCCTCTAGTGAAGTGTCAATTTGTGAGTCTTCTTGAATCTCATCAAGTTCAACAAACTTCCTTCCATCGGTCCTAGCATCTATAAATTCCTTCTCAAGGAATATAGCATGCCTAACGATGAACACCTTTATTTCTTATGGTTGATAAAAGTAATATCCATTTGTTTCTTTTGGATATCCCACAAATTTACATTTCATTGATTAGGCTCAAGCTTGGCTTCATCAAAATGTTTGATATATGCTTCACAATCCCAAATCTTAAGGAAAGATAAATTTTCTTTCTTTCCTTTCTATATCTCCTATGGATTCTAATCAATAGGCTTTTTTGGAACCCTATTCAAAATAAATGTCACAATAAGGAGCACATACCCCTTAAATGATATTGAGATATCAGTTTGACTCATTATGGATCGGACCATATCTAATCGTGTCCTATTTCTCTTTTTAGACACACCATTCATTTATGGTTTTTTGGGTGGGATCCATTTTGAGAGAATCCCATTCTTCTTCAAATGATTTCAAAATTTAGTGCTTAAGTACTCTCTACCTCAATCTGATTGAAGTGGTTTAATACTATTGCCATTTTGTTTCTTGACTTCAAACCTAAATTCTTTAAACTTTTCAAAAACTTCGATTTATGTCATATGAGATACACATAACCAAAAAGTGATCCATCATTGATAAATATTATGAAATAATCATATCCTCATCTAGCTTGGGTAGACATAGGCTCACATACATCAATATGTATGAGGCCTAACAACTCAACAGACTTTTTCACCTTTTCCACTAAAAAGAGATTTTGTCACTTTGCCAAGCAAAAAAGATTCATAGACATCATAAGATTCATAATCAAATGATTCTAAATATCCATTTTTATGCGGTTTGGATATGCAATTTTCGTTTATATGGCCAATTCAACAATGCCACGGATATGTTTTATTTAGATCGTTAGTTTTGAGTCCTTTCGCACTTATGTTATATACGGGTATGTACGTGTTTAAAATATATAAACCGTTATTTACATTATCACTTCCATATGAAGGATCATGCATCCTATGAAGGTGTAGAATAAATAAAATTTTCCTCCATCTAAGGACCCAAGATCAAGTTCGTTGAATCTATTAACCATACATACATAAATGTTAAGCTATAAATAAAACTTTACCTCTTGTAGTACGGATCTAAATTCCTTTTTTAGAATAGCTATCCAAGAGTTCAGCCTCTATTGATGATCCACACGGTCCAAGTATCCACAAAGCAGGACTCAAAATCAATGGGGTACTAGCTCCATCTTTTCTAACTTAGTATTTAGTATAGAAATCAATCTCGAGCAATTTTGTGACAATCTTAAAAGAGAAGGAAGGAGTTTGGCTTGCTAGGATTTTGGAGAAAACTATTTTCTCCTATTTTTCTTCACCTAGCCATCTACCCTAGTTTGTTTTTAGGGCTAGCCGAATTTTCTCTCTCATCTTCTTTTATGCCTCATCTCTCCTCCTATGCATAGGAGGAGAGTTTCCTTGTCCTCCAAAGACAAAGAGAGGGGCGATAAATAATTCCTAATTGGACTTACGTTTGTTGATTCCTTATCCTTCAAGGATGATGAGTTATTTTTCATGTGGACTTTTGATCATTATCTTTAAAACGTTTATCCTTACCCAATAAGGTTGATATTTATTTTTCCACCAAAATAGCTTAAGACTTTCAATTAAACCTTAAGGGGCCAAAACCATTTTAGCTCAATTAATTTATTTGGACTATCTAAATAAATAATCTTAGATTATTTTTTTATGGGTCCACATTAGGAAACAATTTTACAAAATACCCTTCAATTTAACTTAGGAAAATCATTTCCTTTTACTTCTCTATTTTCAAATTTTAAACTAACTTCCGAATAGAAATCGATTTCTAAAATATGAAACTTTCCATTTTAGGAAACTTACTAATTAAGAAAACTTTCCATTTTATGAAACTTTCCATTTAAGGAAAATTTTCATTTTGGAAACCCTTTTCAAAATAGGAATCTTTCATACTTGGAAACCTTTTTTCGCATATCTTTGCTTCTCATTTATAATGTGAATACTTAGACTTATGCGTGTGACTCAATAGGATTTAGGGTATGCTTGGCAATGTATCAAGAACAAAAGACTCCTCTTTTATCTCTTGATACATAAATCAAGATTGGCCTCTAGCAAAGCATCGTGACTATCTAATTCTCTAGAAGGATTAGTTAATCCATTATTACCTTTCACGAGCATGGTTATAATACAATTTAGTCCTTATGTCAATTTATGACAACGTGCTCTCAAATTTAGTTATAAGTCTTGTTCGATTATGATCACACAAGTTTTACTCGATTTCCAAATGTCTTTGCTCTTAGAGTAAACAAACTATGCTCTATTGGTGTACTCCTACTATGGCCACGGGTTTTTGAGTAGACTTTATTGAAGTATAATGTGATAACTCCTTTAGCATTCAAGGAATGACATGTCCTATCATAGTCATACACCAACTCCATCAACTTACTAGTGCACCTAAAAAATAGCCCACATGCAACCCTTTAATGGGTTCATTGAAACGAGTGTCAAAGCACATAAGTCCTCTAATGAGACAGTCGTGATGAGTTTAGGTCTAGGGATCTTTTGTACCCATTTTGTATGAGATTCTCATAGAATAAAACCAAATTGGTTCTCATGGCATGTAAAGTTCGGTGATTTGTTCTCTAACATAAATCACCTAAGTACTTGCTTTGGCATCAACATACCAATAAGTGTGAGATCTCCTATTGCTATCACATAGCATGAGCATAGCACTCACAAGTCTATCCGTATTTTATTGATTTCCATTCTTAACAATGCTATGACTTAGGATGTTTAATCATATCATTTATATGCATTAATATTTATCTCACATTTTTCGATCAATCACTATTGCAAATGCATATCATAAGGACTTCTATCTAATTCTACTTAATTTATCAACATAAAAACATAAGAATTAATAGAATAACTTCTATATTAAAATAAATAATACAATAATATATTAACTTGAGCCCATCCAAACATGGTTGGATCTTGGGCACCGATACTAACACCATATAAAACATCATCTTTATAAAAGGAACTACTTTTGTTCTTAAATAAAAAAAAACCATCTTCGTCTAATCAAGAAATGGAAATGATATTCCTTGTTATACTAAGAATATAATAACGAGTTTCTAAGTACAAGCACAAGTCCATATGGTATTGCTCACTCATAGGTGCATACGACTAATGGTACAACTCTTGAACCATTACCCATGCATAAGTCAACCTCACCAAAAGTAGTCTTTCTAGCCTCTTTTAGTCCTCTTAAAATTGCACAAATGTGTGCACCACATCCGAGCATCAAATACCCATGATGTTGGACTAGAAGTAGAAAAATTTACTTCAAGGTGTTCCTTATCATCTATCATATAGAGCATTTTCCCATGTTGGAGGACATTACGCTTATTCAATTTTTAGTCAAGTCAAGGAAGTTTATGCCATTTAAGGCATTCCTTCCATTCATCATCGATCTTATCGATGTATTATGAGCCATACTTGTGCAATAATCTTGACTTGATAGAAAAACGTACGATTGGGTTAATTAAATTACATAAAATAAAAAAGTAAAAATCTATGTTTGATTATACTATTTTTTTTAAGTTCTATAACCTTCAATATAGGACTCGAGAAAAAAAATTTATTCGTTTTCTTAGTGGGTTAGGATCTGATCCTCCAACATGTATTAACCTTAAGTTATCTTAAAAAGTCATACTTGAAGGATTAGGGAGGTAACTCCTACCAATTATATCTAATGTAATTTCTAATTTCATTGGTATGACAACTCCTTGTTAAATTAAATCTAATATGAATACTAACCCTTGCTTACAAGTTTATTGGACCTTGACTTATCTCAATAAATCCGATAACTCATTTAAGTTAGACCTAATATTTGGGGACATCGTATGGCCTATGATGAACTAGAGAGTTTTGGTCTCATGATGTCAAAAAGCAATTAACTTAATATTTGATTTGAAGGATTGAATATGGTTGGTGTCATCCTAGCATGCATACTAAACAATAATCACATTATTTCCAACATGCATACTAATAATTTATCTCATAACAAACATATATCTCATGTATGACTCAAAGACCGATGAATGATAATGGATTTCTAGTACTAGTCCCTTCGAGCCATAAGGAGACTAATGGGTCGGTTCCTAGTTGAAAAATGATTACAAATTCTTCATGAATGTTTTCATTCCTTAGTGTCTTCTTCTTGTACCTATTCTAATTCTTATCTTCTACTTTTACATTTATTAGAAATAAGAAACCTCAAGTTACATTCAAAGAGTAAGATGAGAAGAAAAATACAATAGAATAATAAAGAAGACAGGATACACAAGTCCAATTTATAAAAAAAAACACAAGCATTCACTCATAAAACTAGGTCGACTCAACCATGTCATTCACACATGCTTCGATAAAATTGATACATGACATATTAATGAACATATTTGATTCATGAAACAATTATAAATCTATGGTATTGGTCATTTAATAAATTTATCAAAATTTCTCTAAATTTTAATTTTAAAACCTTTTTGGACCTCGAGCCCATTGGCTTTTGGGTCTTGAGGTTTCACGGGCTTGGAAGCCCAAACCTTCATGTTTGCGTGCATACGCATGCACCGCTCACGACCACTAGCCTAGCATGAAAGTGCCTAGGCCATGGCCTACTTGTGTGGCCCGCTCACCCGAGCACGAGGGTTGACATGCTAGCATGCTCGCCTAGTGCGTGGCCCTTGCGAGCCAACGGGCACGCTTGCCACGCGTCTAGCACATGAGTCGGCGAGGACATTGCCATGCACCTAGCGTGAGGCGATAAGTAGAGTACTTGCGTATGCGAGTGTCGATGTCGAACATCGACCTCACGTGCCTATACTGATTTTGACCCAAAATTCAATTTCATATTTATATAAAATACAAGAAACATAAGATTTATAATGAAGCATCACTAATTTATGTAGTTAATCATAATTAATAAATTATACAATCAAAGATTCAATGGAGGTTTTGCTACCAATTGAAGAATCATGCATCCAATAGAGGCACGAATACAAGAAAAAAAAATTTCCTCCATCTAAGGGCCTAAGATCAAGGCATTGAATATATTAACCATACATACATGAATTTAAAGCAATTGATAAATGATTTCCTTTTATAGCACAGATTTAAATTCTTTTATTAGAAAAGTCATTCAAGTATATGACCTCTATTAATGATCTACGTAATCCTAATATCCACAAAGAAGTACTTAAAATCGATAGGGTGCTAGCTCCACCTTTATTTTATTTGTGTACTCGTTTCCTAAATAAAATTAATTCTAGGCAATTTTTTGACAACCTACGGGGAAGGAAAGAGTATGGCTTGATAGGGTTTTAGAGAAAATTATTTTCTCTTATTTTTTCTCTCTTGGCCACGTGCCACTAATGATTATTCTAGGCTAGCCGAATTTCTCTCTCTCCTTTTTCCATTAGTTAACACACCTCTCTCTCTCACATATATTTATAGGAAAGCTTCCTTGTCCTCGAAAGGACAAGAAGAGGAGGCAGCCTTGAGTCCCTTTAAAGACTCTAGGTTGTTGCATCCTTATCTTCTAAGGATGAGGAGTTATTTTACATATGAACTTTGATCATTATCTTTAAAACATTCATCCTTATGCAATAAGGTTGATGTTTATCCTCCAACTAAAAAATATCTTAAGGCTATTAATTAAACCTAATAGGCTAAAATCATTTTAGGCCAATTAATTTATTTGAACTATCCAAGTAAATAATCTTATATTATTTTAGGCGGGGTCCACATTAGGAAGCAATTTCTCAAAATACCCTTTAACCTTAATTAGGAAACTCATTTCCATTTTAGGTTGTTTACTTTCAAATTTAGAACTAACTTTCAAATTAGGAAACTAATTTTTAAAATAGAAAACTTTCAATTTTAAGAAACTTTCGAATTAAGGAAACTTTCTATTTTAGGAAACTTTTCATTTTGGAAACCCTTTAAAAAATAGGAAACTTTCATAATTGGAAACATTTTCCAATATTTTTGCTTCTCATTTATAACATTAATGCTTAAACTTATGCGTGTGACTCGATAGGTTCCTAGATATATTGGTAATATATTAAGAATAAAATACTCCTCTTTTATCTCTTGATACATAAATCAAGATTGACCTCTAGCAAGGCATCATGATTACCCAATTCTCTAAGATGATTAATTAATCCATTATTACCTTTCATGAGCATGGTTATAATATAATTCAATCCTCATGTCAACTCATCACGAGTGTGATCTCAAACTTGGTTATAAGTATTGGTCGATTATGATCACACAAGTTTTCTTCAATTCCCAAATGTTGTAGCTCTTAGAGTAAACCAACTATTCTCTACTTGGTATACTCCTACTATGGCCATAGATTTCTTGAGAAGACATTTAACGAAGTGCAATATATAACTCCTTCAACATATAAGGAATGACATGTCCTATCCGAGTAATACACCTACCTCCATTAGATTCCTAGTGCACCCAATGAATCGTCCATGTGCAACCCTTTAATGGGTCTATCGAAATGAGTGTCAAAGTGCTTAAATCCTCTAATGAGACAAATGTGATGATTTCAACTATAAAGACGATTTATACCTATCTTATATGAGATTCCCATAGACTAAAACCAAATGGGTTGTGATGGTGATATGTTCTCAAACATAAATCACCTAAGTGCTTGCTTTGGCATCACAATGCCAATAGGTGTGAGATCCCGTATCTGCTATAATATAGCATGAGCATAGCACTCACAAGTCTATCCGTATATAATCAATGTCTATTTTTTATAATGCTATGACTTAGGACATTTAATGATATCATTTATATATGTTAGTATTTGTCTCATATCTTTTGATCAATCACTATAGCAAATGCATATCATTAGGACTTCTATCTAATTCTACTAAATAAAAATATGAAAATTAATAGAACGAATTCTTTATTATTATTAAAAAAGATAACATAATAAAACATTAATTCAAGCCCATCTAAATATGATTGGATCTTACGCACCTACACTAATAGTGAGGAAGAGGGGGAGAGGAGAGAGAGAGGGAGGGAGGGGGATAGAGAGGGAAAGGGAGAGAGGGGGATAGAGAGGTGAAAAAAGGAGAGAAAGAGATATAGATATATAGAGCGGGAGAGAGAATGAGAGAGGGACCGATGGAGGAGACAAGGAAAGGGACAAATGGAGGGAGAGAGAGGGAGAGGGAGAGAGGGAGAGGGAGAGAGGAGGAGTGGGAGAGATTGGTTGAGAGGG
Source organism: Dovyalis caffra (assembly GCA_963924115.1). NCBI lineage: Eukaryota > Viridiplantae > Streptophyta > Magnoliopsida > Malpighiales > Salicaceae > Dovyalis > Dovyalis caffra. The sequence goes on along the minus strand of CAWUPB010001154.1, from coordinate 1,613,211 downwards.
AGTAGGAGGGAGAGGGAGAGGGAGAGGGAGAGGGAAATAGAAGGAAAGAGGGAGATATATAACGAGATGGGGAGGAAAGGAGAGAGAGTGAAACTAAAGACATAGTAGGGGAGAGAGAGAGCTAGAAGGAGATAGAGAGAGAAAAAAGAGAGCAAAAGAGGGCAAGAGTTAGGGAGAGAATGATAGAGAGAGAATAAGAATGAGAGCGAAAGAAAGAGAGGGAGATAGAGAGTAAGAGAGAGAGAGGAAGGGAGGAGGGAGTGAGAGAGAAAATGTGAGAGAAGGGGACGGAGAGATAGAAGGAGTGTGAAAGCATGAAGGAGAGAGGGAGGGTGGGAGAGAGACGATGAGAATGAGAGAGAGAGGGTGAAGGAGAGAGAGATAGAGAGAGATAGAAAGAGGGAGAGAGAGTAAGAGAGGAAAAGAGAGAAGAGAAGAGAGGGAGAAGGAGAGAGAGGGATAGACAAAGGTAGAGAGAGAGGGAGAGAGGGAGAGAGTGTGGGGGAGAGAGGGAGGGAGAGAGAGGGAGAGCAAGAGAGAGAATGAGGGTGAGAGAAAGTGGGAGAGGGAGAGAGATAGAGGAAAGAGAGAGGGAATGAGAGAGAAAAAGGATAGAAGGAAAAAGTGTGAGAGGGAAGGAAGGAGAGAGAGGAGAGAGTGAGGGAGGGAGAGGGAGAGATGGGAGAAAAGAGAGGGAGAAGGGGAGAGAGATAGAGGGGTAAGGAAAGAAAGGGTTAATGAATGTGAGAGGGAAAAAGGGATAAAGAAAGGTGGAGAGGGAGAGAGAGGTAAAGAGGGAGAGAGAAGGATAGAAGGAAAGGGAGAATGAGAGAGGGACGAAAAGGGAAAGAAAGGGAGATGGAGAGTGTGAGGGAGAGAAAAGGGAAAGAGAGATAGAGAGAGATAGAAGAAGAGAAAAAGAGGTAGAGATAGAGAGGGAGAGGGAGAGAAAGAGAAGGGGGAGAAATTAGGAAAGAGGGGGCTAAAGAGAAATGGGGTGAGAGAAAGAGAGGGAAAGAGAGAGGGAGAGAGGAGGGGAGAGAGAGGGAGAGAGGAAGAGATTGAGGGAGAATGAAGGAGAGAAGGAAAGAGAGGATAAAGGGAGAAAAGGAGAAAGAAAGGAGAGAGAGGGAGAGAGTGAGAGAGGGAGAGAGAGGTGAGAGGAGGAGAGCTAGAGGGATAGGGTAAGAGAGAAAGGAAGGGAGGGAGAGAAAGGAAGAGAGGGATAGGAAGATGGATATAGAGGGAAAGAGAGAGAGGGAGTAAGGGAGAGAGATAGGGTGAGAGATTGGGGGCAAAGAGAGAGCGAGGGAAAGAGAAGGAGAAAGAGAGGTAGAAGGAGAGGCGAGAGAGGGAGGGAATGGGAGGGAGAGAATGAAGGATCATGCATCCTATGGAGGTGTAGAATAAATAAAAATTTTCCTCTATTTAAGGGTACAAGATCATCCCATTGAATCTACTAATCATACATACATGAATAACAAGCTAAAAGTAAAGGATTACCTCTTGTAGCATAGATCTAAATTCTTTTATATTTTTTATTAGCCATCCAAGTGTCTAGCCTCTATTGATGATCCATGCAGTCAAAATATCCATAAACAAGCACTCAAAATTGATGGGGTGCTAGCTCCACCTTTTCTAATTAAATATTTCCTTTAGAAATCAATCTCGGTCAATTTTGCGACAACCTTAAAGGAGAAGGTAAGAGTATTTCTTGCTAAGGTTTTAGGAGAAAACTATTTTCTTCTTTCTTTTTTTCTCTCATGGCCATGTGCCCTAGCTTATTTTTAGGGCTAGTCGAATTTTTCCCTTATATTTTTATTTGGTTGAAAATACTCTTTTTAGGTGATGCACACTCTTTTCCATATCTTTCTTCCTATATATTGGGGGAGAGTTTCCTTGTCCTCTAAGGATAAGGAGATTAGCGACTTCGAGTCCATAAAGGACTCTAAGTTGTTGCTTCCTCATCATCCAAGGATGAGGAGTTATTTTATATGTGGACTACTTGATTATTATCTTTAAAACATTCAACCTTATCCAATAAGGTTAATGTTTAACTTTAAAACATTCATCCTTATCCAATAAGATTGATGTTTATCCTCCCACCAAAATTATATTAAGGCTTTTAATTAAACCTAATAGACTAAAATTATTTTAGTTCAATTATTTTATTTGGACTATCTAAATAAATATTCTTAGATTATTTTGGTGAGCTCCACATTAGGAACCAATTTCCCAAAATACATTTTAACATAAATTAAGAAATTCCTTTCCTTTTAGGTTCTTTATTTTTAAATTTTAAACTAACTTCCAAATTAGGAAATCAATTTCTAAAATAAGAAACTTTTCATTTTAGGAGACTTTTCATTTAGGAAAGTTTCCATTTTGGAAACTATTTCTAAAATATAAAACATTCATAATTAAAAACATTTGCCCAATATCTTTGCTTCTCATTTATAATGTGAATACTTGAACTTATGCGTGTGACTCAATAGGCTCCTAGATATGTTGGCAAAGTATCATGAATAAAAGACTCCTCATTCATCTCTTGATACATAAATCAAGATTGACCTCTAGCAAAGCATCATGACTACCCAATTCTCTAGGAGGAGTAGTTAATCGATTATTACCTTTCACGCGCATGGTTACCATATAATTCAGTCCTCATGTCAACTTATCACGAGTGTGATATCAACTTGGTTAGTAGTCTTGTTTGATTATGACCACACCAGTTTTCTTCGATTCCGAAATGCCTTAGTCGTTAAAGTAAACCAACTATGCTCTATTCTTGTACTCCTACTTGTGGCAATAGATTTCTTGAGTAGACATTTATCAAAGTATAATATGATAACTCCTTTAGCATAGTAGGAATGGCATGTTCTATCTTAGTCATACACCTATATCCATTGCATTTCGAATGTGTCTAACGAATCGCCCATGTGCAGCCCATCAATGGTCCATCGCAATAAGTGTGAAAGTGTATAAGTTCTATAATAAGATAACCATGATGACTTCAAGTCTAATGACCATTTGTACCCATGTCATATGAGATTCCTATAGACTAAAACTGAATGGGTTCTCATGGCGAATCAAATCCGGTGATATGTTCTCTAACATAAATCACACGAGTGCTTGCTTTAACATCACCATGGCAATAGGTGTGAGATCTCTTACTGCTATCATATAGCATAAGCATAGCACTAACAAGTCTATCCGCATATTATCAATGTCCTTTCTTGATGATGCTACGACTTGGGATATTTAATGATATCATTTATGTGCATTAGTGTTTGTCTCATATCTTTCGATCAATCACTATTATAAAGGCATATTATAAGGAATTCTACCTAATTCTATAAAATTTATCAATATGTAAACATAAGAATTAATAAAATGAATTCTTTATTATTTATTAAAATAAATGATGTAATAACATATTAACATAATCCCATCCAAACATGGTTAGATCTTGGGCACCAATACTAATAAAGAAATAGGTATAAAGAGAGATGGAGAGAGGGAGAGGGAGAGGGGAAGGAAGAGAAAGGGAGAGGGGAATGGAGAGATGTAACCCTCGTAAAAATTAGACCCTTGAAGTCGGAGAGTTACACGGCTTCCCACATGGGCGTGTCCTTGCTCGTGTAAAGAAGAAAGGTGTTTTTCTATAGTCAAACGGTTACACGGCTGCCACATGGATGTGTCTTTGCTCATGTAATTCACTAGTCACTCGAAATTCACCACTTTTACTGCATACTTACTTGGTTTTCGTTCTTTTTCACCAAGATAACATAATTAATGGTCAATTAGGCTCAAATAGATATAAAATAAAAATAGAAAAATATACCTTAAAATGAGTGAAAATGAGTTCAAATGCTAATAATTATTCAATTCATAGTGGAAAAAATTAATGATTAGAATTATGGTAGGAAACAAAAAGGAAAGTACCTACATACATAATTAGACCCATGATTAAATCAATATTATTCGTCGGTCTTTAATTCTAACAAAGGAAAACATGATGATAAGAGGTATAAGCATGCTCGAAACCTCGTGTGGGTTGGACCTATGAAAATATATGAAATCAAATCCTGTATAGGTTGGATATGTTTAATATGGTACTGTAATTATGGTATCACGTGCATCAATAGGAAATAAATGGGAACAGAATCAATTAATTAAGAATTGAGCTATATGAATAGGTTTGATAACCTAATTGAATAAAAAAGAGTTAGCGATCCAACTGTGTGCATACTATAAGCCGTGTGCCTGCACTTGTTAGGTGATAGATTCTCATCAATGGTGGCACGCAACGAAGGATAATTTCGTTGTTAGCATTCGATGATTTGGTAATTACCTATAGTGTAGACCACTAATACCTAGGGTTCCGGAATTAAAAATTAATGAGAATGATGGGAAGTAAAAAAGGCATTGCATATCATGTGCATCACCCCACTTATTGAGCTTCGGCTCACCTCGTTGTTATTTGTAAGTTACGACGGGTAGCGGTGATCGTAATACCGATAAGAACGTTGCCGGATCCTCCAAAAGGGCTTAGGGGTGACACAAACCTTAAGAGATTTTATTTTGATTGTAATTTCTTCTGCTGTGAATATTCTTATAATGTACTTTTATATTATACATATTTCAATATATATTATGGTTCTACGGTACCAACATGGACATAGTCGGATTTAAGTCGGGTTTGACGTGTTAGCTTGACGCATTCCTCACCTAGCCATTCCTCTTAGGTAATTGACAAGTGGATCGGGAGGGGGCATCACGGGGTGGTGTTAGAGCTCGGTTTAGATAATCGAGTAGAATCCCATGTGTTATATGAGCTTGAGGATCGATGTCGTTGTTAGACGAAAACAAATTAAATTATTATTTTCAACTTTCATTCTTTGATTAATATGTATGATTGTTATGATGTGTTTATATTTTGGTGTATGATTATGCTTGAAAATATTGATAAGGGTCAATAATTGTGTTATAGATGCCATATCTATTCTATACACCCTACATTGCTAAGACACATCAATAGTGTACCACCTTAGCCATTTATTAGGCGAGCTAAACAACCTAGTTATGGCCCGGATCGGGATATAGTAGCCCACATTACTTTGGTGTATGACTTACTTCAACGACTAACATTCGCTAATGCTTCCTTCCAGGTAGTACGGAGCATGGACTTTACGGGGTCGACCTTATATCGGACTCTAAAATCGAGAGATCAATAGCTATTAAACAAGGTTTGGGAAGGTCCGATAGATAGGTATTGCTACGGGAATTTGGTTCAAGCCTTCCTTCTGCTACAAGTTAGGTAGACCCATAATTGATTGATGTATAGCTGGGGTCTATCGTTACCTCTTGCATAAGAGATAGTACATCATGCCTTGAATGAACTTATTGACTAGTGGAAGGTTAAGTATTCCTTCCCCTAACGTGTACGATATGTAGGTTATTAAGGACCCTATCACATAATATGGTGTCTTTTGTGTGTTTTAGGATTTAAATAAGAGTACTTTTGATTGTAAATATAACACAAAAACCTTCGAAAGGTAAATATGTGTACAAAATGTTTACTATGTATAAAAATGTATATTTTGTATGAATGTGTCAAAGCTTTTATTATTCAAAATAGGGAGTATAAGAGCTCCCATTAGTTCATGATACATCTTTCTTTTACATAACAAAAGGAAGAAAACTCATACAACAAGAAAAACGATTTACTTGACGGTTTGCTTAGACTCCAAAGACCTTCCCTCTTCTAGCCATTTCAAACAACAAATAGTCACATCTTCTCATGTAGTCGGCCATTGCTTCATTATGATTTTTCACTCTACGCTCATTGATGGCTAGGCATAGCTCTTGAAGTGCTATAGCTTCCTTGGAGACTTCCTTTGCTTGATTGTCTAGCACGACTAATCTTTTGCCTCGTTTAGTATCGACTCGAGCTAAGTGATTATGTATGTGGCCCAATACGAGGATAGCCTAATTAACTCCCCCTCCAAATGTCGATTCTTCTTTTTGAGTGCTATGATCCGACTTTGTGCCTCTCCTACTTGCTTCGTTGGAACTTGTCGATGGCCGTATTCGGTATCTAGCACCAGTTGCCACTTCTCATTACCTTCTCTAACCCTTCATATTTCTAACCCCAAATCTCTTAACTCCTGCTCTACTCGTCCGTCTTATGATTGCAACCTATCCATCTCGGCACATTTGCCCTCTAGTTCTACTTGAAGTTGAATGATAGTTCGATTTCTAGTATTCTTCTTCGACAACTATATTTTTCCAAGCCTCCGGATCTTGTTCCGAGTCTAGTACCTTTTCTTTATCTTTTCTTCTCATCATTTTTTCCTTAGCCGGATCACATGCTAGCTTCGATTTTCATTATTGAGCCTCTCGATCTCTTTGGTGAGGTCTTGATGGTCAATAGGGACTAATTCCGTGAAGTCCTCCATTCTTTTTTCTTCCCTTTAGACTAGCTAGGCACGACACTTGGATCTTGTGGTGTTACCGGCTCACTCCTCTCGACGAGTTGGTTTGGACATTCATTTCTCATGGCTTGGTCGAGTCGGTTAATTGTTTGCGGTCTTTTACCTCGTTTGCTTGCCATGTGAGGTATCTCTTGGTCACTACTAATTCATGATCAACCGTTCTTCCGCCCACTACTCTCGAGTTAACCAATCTCGTAGAACTCGTTCAAGGAACTCGGGAGTGGCATCCCTCTCAAGCTTTCCTTTAAATCCGTTTAGGCCCATGGTTCGAGGGATAACCTTTTCATAGCCTAATTGGCTCGATACCATGGAGGGAGCATAGCAAGTATACCTAGTTGCTCCTATCGGAGGAATCCAAGGTCGTGCTCCATAGTAAGCTATGTATGCCCTTCGATTCATCCAAGCTGTCTTTCATAGAAAGCCTCGATTCAATAAGCTTAAAAATGATAAAAACCACTCTCATTTAGACTTGTTTTTCCATTTATCGGCCAAGAACTCTTTCAATCGTTCTTGATCGGTCCACCGGTATGTCTTGAAAACCAATTTATGGGCTTCGAAATGGGTAATTACCCATACAAAAAGTAGTTGAACACAACATTTCATACTTCCTTTCCCGGACCTCCTATAGTGACTCAATGAGGAGAAGGTTTTAGCTAGGATGACGGTGATAGGATTTATGGAGTGTTTCTCCATCTCGATGAAGAGATTGGCCGTATCTATCTTGATTAACCCGACTTTTGAGGGAAAAAACACCAACCTAAATATCATGAGTGCTAGAATCTTGAGCCGTTTAGAGGTAGCTCTTGGGTCCTTCGAGTTTTGCTTGAACATATCTAACTAGCTCTCAAAGTGCCATCCTTCGACATTCCCTTTAGCTTTACCATGAGTCATGCTTATGTCTAGCCAATCCTCCACCCTTTTTCGAGCATCCGATCTTCTTTGATACAAATATACCGATGTAGAGTGTTTGACATGTTTAGAAGGCGATGATACTCCTCCAAGGTTGGGATCACGTCTAGTCCCCCTATGGTGAAACATCTATATGAAGGGTCCTATAGATAGGCCAAGGCCTTGAGAGCGAGCTTACGAGCCGGCACCTCTAGCAACACCGCAAGATTCTCATATTTAGCTCGAAACCCGTACTTGGTCGTCGGGGCGAAGCGTCTTCCAACAATCAAACGGCTTTTGGGTGTCATTGATCAACGGCCGAAAGTGTGTGATCTCCTTATGGTTGCTCTAAAATTCCAATCCTAGGCAATCTCCCTTTGTTTGTTGCAAAGCCTCGGAACTTTTGTTGAATTCGGCCACCAAGTGAGTTTGGATCCGAGTTTTCTTATCGCCCATCCCGAAACATCGCGACAAAATTGCTTGGTCAAAGTTTTGACATATCCAGCTTGCCCGGTGAATTTATACGGGAAAGTTGGTCCTAGGGTCCGGTTCTAGCCATTATATGATTAGGTAGGCTCTATCTAAGTCTCAAAGGGTCCCTTTTGGCTCGAAAGAATCGAGGTTGACCAAGTGCGAAGCTAATTATCATAGGGACCATCGAAGAGATGGTAGGAGCGAGAGGGGGAGAGGGAGGGGGAGAGATATGGGATAGAAAGGGAGTGTGAAAGAGGGAGAGAGGGAGAAAGAAAGAGAGAGAGAGAGAAGGAGAGAGATTGTGAAGAGGGAGAGAGACGAGGGTGAGGGAGACAGGTAGAGAGAGGGAGATAGGGATAGAAAGAGGGGAGAGCAAAGGAGAGATTGAGAGTGGGAGAGAAATGTAGAGAGAGGGGAGAGATAAGGAGAGTGAGTCGGATGGAGAGAAAGGGAAGGAGAGAGAGAGGGAGAGAGGTAGAGGGAGAGGGAGATAGAAAAAGGGAAAAAGGAAGGGAGAGTGGGTAAAAAGGAAGGAGTGAGAGAGAGATAGATAGAGGGAGAGAGGGAAAGAAGGGTAAAAAAGAAACAGGAGAGAAGTAGAGGGAGAGAGAGATGGCAAGGGACAAAAGGAGAGAAAGGGAGGAAAGGAGAGAGTAAGGGAAATAGGGAGAGAAAGGGAAAGAGTATGCGGGAGAGACGGATAGAGTGAAAGAAAGAAAGAGAGAGAAGGATAGGAAGAGAATGAAGAGGAGAGATGAGGGAGAGAAAGGGAGAGAGAGTGAGAGAGAGAATAGGAGGGAGAGGGAGAGGGAGAGGTAGAAAGGAGGATGAAGAGAGAGGGAGAGAGGGAGAGAGAAGGGAGAGGGATTTAGAGGGAGAAAGGGGAAAAAAGGAAAGGAGAGAGAGAGAGGGTGAGGGATAGAGAGAGGGAGTGAGAGGGAGGGAGGGATAGGAGGAGAGGGAGAAAGAGAGAAAGGGAATGGTATAGAAAGAGAGAGATAGAGAAAGAAAGAGGGAGAGGCGGTGAGAGGGGGATAGAGAGAGAAACGAGAGAGGGAAAGGGAAAGGGAGATAGAACGAGACGAGAGAGATAGAATAAGAGAGGGATTGATAGAGAGAATGAGAGAGAGAAGAAGAAAGAGTGAGGGGAAAAAAAGAGTAAGAGAGAGAGTGAGGGAGAAAGAATTAAGGGAGTGGGAGAAGGAGAGAGAAGGGAGAGGAAGAGGGGGAGGGAGAGAGGGAGAGAGAGGGAGAAAAAGAGAGAAAGGTAGAGAAAGGAATATAGAGAGAGAAGAGGGAGAGGGATAGAGAGAAGGAGAGAGAATGGGGAGAGAGGGAGAGAGAAGTAGAGGAGTGAGAGGAAATGAGAGAGAGGAGGATTGTTAGTGTAGGTGTCTAAGATCCAATCATGTTTGGATGGGCTTAAGTTAATTGCATTGTTTATTTTAATAATAATAAAGAAGTTTTAATAATAAAAAAAAGTCATTCTATTAGTTCTTTTTTTATGTTTGTAAGGGAGAGAAGAGTAGAATTAGATAGAAGTATTTATAATATGCAATTACAATAGTGATAGATTGAAGATATAATACCAAGACTAATGCATATAAATGATATCATTAAATGTCCCAAGTCATAGCATTATCAAGAATGGAAATTGACTATATGTGTATAAATTTGTAAGTGCTATGATCATGTTATCCGATAGCGATAGAAGATCTCACACCTATTGGTATTAGCAAGCACTTAGGTGATTCATGTTAGAGAACATATCATTGTACTTGACTCGCCATGAGAACCTATTTAGTTTAACTCTATGGGAATCTCATACGAGATGGGTACAAATGGTCCTTCGACTTTAAGTCATCACGATTGTCTTATTAGAGGATTTATGCACTTTGACACTCGTTTCGATGGACCCATTAAAGAGTTTCACGTGGGCTATTTGTTGGGTGCACTAAAAATCTAATAAAAGTAGGTGTATGTCTAAGATAGGACATGTCATTCCTTATATGCTAAAGGAGTTATCACATTACACTTCGATAAATGTCTAATCAAGAAATCTTTGGCCATAGTAGGAGTACACTAATATAGTATAGTTGGTGTACTCTAAGAGCTAAGACATTTAGAAAAAAAAAAACTTATGTGATCACAATCGAACAAGACTTATAACCATGTTTGAGATCACACTTGTGGAAATTTGACATGAAGAATGAATTGTATGGTAACCATGCTTGTAAAAGGTAATAATGGATTAATTAATCCTCTTAAAGAATTAGGTAATCATGATGCTTTACTAAAGGCCAATCTTGATTTATGTATCAAGAGATAAAAAAGGAGTCTTTTATTCTTGATACATTACCAACATATCTAGGAGCCTATTGATTCACACGCATAAGTTTAAGTATTCACATTATAAATGATAAGCAAAAATATTGGAAAAGATTTTCAATTATGAAAGTTTCCTTAAATGCAAAGTTTCCTTAAATAGAAAATTTTTTTTTATTTTAGAAATCGAGTTTTGTATTTTGGAAGTTAGTTCGAATTTAAAAGTAAATAATCTAAAATGAAAATGAGTTTCGTAATTTAGGTTAAGGGATATTTTAGAAAATTATTTCCAAATGTGGACCCATTTAAATAATCTAAGATTATTTATTTGGATAGTTAAAATAAATTAATTGGCCTAAAATGGTTTTGGCCCATTGGGTTTAATTAAAAGCCTTAAGATATTTTGGTGGGAAGATAAACATCAACCTTATTGGATAAGGATGAATGTTTTAAAGATAATGATCAAAAGTCCACATGTAAAATAACTCCTTATCCTTGGAGGATAAGGAAACAACAACCTAGAGTCCTTAAAAGGAATCAAGGCCACCCCTCTGCTTGTCTTTGGAGGATATGAAAGCTCTCTTATAAATATACGGGGAGAGAGAGGTGCGGTAACTAATGAAAAAAAGGAAAAGAGAGAATTTCAGCCAACACAAAATAAGGGGAAAATTCAACCAGACTTAGAATAATTATTAGAGCACATGGCTAAGAGAGAAAAATAGTAGAAAATATTTTTCTCTAAAACCCTAGCAATCCAAACTCTTTCCTTCCTTTTAAGGTTGTCGTAAAATTATCCAAGATTGATTTTCTATAGGAAACACTACACAAATTAGAAAAAGGTAGGACTAGCACCTTATCGATTTTGAGTGCTTCTTTGTGGATACTTTGGCTACATGGATCATTAATAAAGGCTGGAAACTTAGATGGCTTTTCCGATATAAAAATTTGAATATGAGCTATAAGAGGTAATCTTTTATTTATTACTTTAAATTCATGCATGTATGGTTAGTAGATTCAATAGCTTGATCTTGGGCCTTTGGATAGAGGAAAATTTTTTGTTTATTACGCACCTCCATAAGACGTATGATCCTTTAGGGAGAGAGGGATAGGAGGAGAGGGAGAAAGAAACGAGGAATGAGGGAGGGAGAGAGAGATAAAGAGATAGAGGATAAAGGGAGAAAGAGGGAGAGAGAAAAGAGGGAGAAGGAGAGCGAGAGGGGAGGGGAGGGGTAGAGTGAAGGAGGGAGAGGGAGAGAGGAAATGTAAGAGGGAGGGATGGAGAGAGAGAGAGAGAGAGAACTATAAAGGGAGAGAGGGGAGAGAGAGAAGGAGAAAGGGAGAGAGAGAGAGAGAGAGAGAAAGGGGAGGGAAGGGAAAAAAATAGATGGAGAGAGAGAGGGAGGGAAAGAGAGAGGGTAAGGGAGGGAGATGGAGGGAGCGATTAGGAGATAAGGAGAAAAAGGAAGAGGAAGAGATAAAGGGAGAGAGAGATTGGAGAGAAGGAGATAAAATAAGAAAGGATGAGTGGAAGAAGGAGAGGGAGACGAGAGGGAGAGGGAGAGAATGAGTGAGAGAGTGAGAGGAATAGGAAGAGATGAAGAGGGAAGGAGATAGGGAGACAGAAGGGGAAGAGAGAGGTAGAGAGAGTGAAAGTGAGAAAGAAGAAGAGGGAGGGAGGGAGGGAGAGAGGGATGAAGATTTGGAGAGAGATAAAGAGGAAGAGAGAGTGAGATAGATGAATAAAGAGAGGGGGAAAGAAAGAGCGAGTATGAAAGGGAGAGAGAGGGAAAGAAAGAGTGAGTAAGAAAGGGAGAGAGAGAGAGAGGGAAGGAGGTAGGGATAAATGGGAGAGAGAGAGAGAGAGAGGGAGAGAGAGGAAAGAGATAGAGAGGGCAGGAAGTATGGATAATGAGGGAGAAAGAAAGAGAGAGTGAGGGAAAGAGTGAGAGAGGGTTAAAGAAGGAGAGGGAGAAAGGGAGGAAGGACGAGCAAGATAGAGAGAGAGGACGAGTGAGAGAGAGAGAGGGATAGAGAAAGAGGGGGGAGCAGGGAGGGAGGGAGAAATGGAGGGAGAGGGAGAGTTAGAGAGAGAAAGAAGGAGACAAAGAAGGATTAGGAGAGAGAGGAAGGAAGAGAGGGAGAGGAAGGGAAGGAGAGAGGTAGAAAGGAATAGTTAGAGTTAGAGAGGGGGAGAGAGAGGAGGAGAGGGAGATAGAAAAGGCGAGAGAGAGAAAGAGAGAGTTGAAGGGAGGGAGAGGGAGAGAGAGAAATAGAGAGGGAAAGTTTAAAGAAAAAAAGAAGAGTGAGAAGGAGAGAGATAGAGATAAAGCAAAAAAGGAGAAGGACAAGTAGAGAGAGGAAGATGAAGAGTTAGAGAAAGGAGGAGAGAGAGGGATAGATCAAGAGAGAAAGGGAGAGAGAGAAGGAGAGAGGGAGAGAGGTAGGGACATAGTGGGATAGGGGGAGAGAAAGGGGTAGGGAGAGGAGAGTAGGAGCAAGATGGGGAAGTAAAGAGGGAGAGAGAGAGGAGGAGAGAGAGAGGGAGATGAAGAGAGGAAGAGGGATAGAGAGAGGGTGAGAAAAAGAGAGAGGGAGAGGCATATTGAGAGCAAGAGAGCGAGGAACGAGAGAGGGAGAGAGAGGGAGAGATAAAAAAGGAGAAGGAAAGAGAGAGATGAAGAAGGATAGTGGAATAGTGAGGAAGGGGGAGAGAAGAGGGAAAGAAGAAAATAGAGAGTGAGAGAAAGAGAAAGAGAGAAAATGAGTAGGAGGGAGAGAGGGAGAGTGAGAAAGGTTGATTGAGATAGAGAGAGGGAGAAAGAGTGGAGAGAGAGGGAGAGAGAGGGCGAGAGAGAGAGGAAGAGGGAAAAAGAAGGAGAGAGGGAGAGTAGGAGAGAGAGAGAGAGCAAGAAGGTTAGTTTTTCTTTAATTTTTGTCGTGCACATGCCATTTCATGAATTCAAAAAATCATTCGTCCACATGATCTCAAAAAATAATAAAAGCTGATTTTGATGGCCTAAATGACTTGTTTTTGCCAAAATAATCCCTAAGTATTAGGCGACAACGATGAGTTTGATCATTAGCCCATTTGGCATCGAAATAGGTCCGAAAAATCTTAAAATTAGGTTAATAGTTTTTCTTTAGTTTTTGCCACATTCATACCATTCCAAGAATTCCAAGGCCTATTGGTTCGCATCATACCAAAAAAATGTAAAAGTTGATTTTAAGGGCCTAAGCGATGTTTTTTGGCCAAAATCACCCAAGGTCATAAGCAATGCTAATGAGTTTTGATCGTTGGCCTATTTGGCAATCTAACTAGGGCTAAAAACCTTAAAATTAGGCTGATATTTTTTCTTCAATTTTTGTCATGCTCATAATGTTCCATGAATTCAAAAACACATTAGTCTACATCATCTCAAAAAAGAGTAAAAGTTTAATTTGAGGGTCTAAATGATATTTTTTTACCTAAAATCACCTCTAGGTGATATGTGAAGCATCATGCATCCTATGAAGGTGCGGAATAAATAAATATTTTCCTCCATCTAAGGCCTCAAGATCAAGCCATTGAATATACTAACTATATATACATGAATAATAAGTTATAAGTAAAGGATTATCTCTAGTAGTATAGATCTAAATTCTTTTTCAACAAAGTCATCCAAGTATCCAACCTCTATTGATGATCTACGTAGTTCAAGTATCCATAAAGAAACATCTAAAATTAATGGGGGTGCTAGCTCTATCTTTTCGATTTAGTATTTCCTTTAGAAATCAAATCCGGGTAATTTTGTGACAACCTTAAAAGAGAGGGATAGAGTGTTTCTTGCTAGGTTTAGGAGAAAACTATTTTTTTCTTGTCTTTCACTTTGGATCGTGTGCCTTAATTTTACTTTTAGGTTGGTCGAATTTTCTCTCTCCTTTTTTCTTATGTTGGGTGAAATCTCCTTTCTTGCATTAGGCCCTTTATGTTACACCTCTCCTCCGATATATTGGGGAGAGTTTCCTTATCCTCCAAGGACTTAGGAGAGGGGCGATTATGAGTCCACAAAGGACTTTAGGTTGTTACTTCGTTATCTTCCAAGGATGATAAGTTATTTTATATGAGGACTATTTGATTATTATCTTTAAAACATTCAACCTTATCCAATAAGGTTGATTTTTATCCTCCTACCAAAATTATCTCAAAGCTCTTAATTAATTCTAATGAGCCAAAACTATTTTAGGCCAATTAGTTTATTTAGACTATCAAAATAAATATTCATAAATTATTTTGATGGGGTCAACATAAAAAAGCAATTTTCCAAAATACCCTTTAACCTAAATTAGGAAAATCCTTTCCTTTTAGGCTCTTTATTTCCAAATTTGAAACTAAGTTTTAAATTAGAAAGCTGATTTTTGAAATAAAAACTTTTCATTTTAAAAAACTTTCCATTTTGAAAACTCTTTCCAAAATAGAAAACATATTCTAATTGGAAACTCTTTTTCCAATATCTTTGCTTCTCATTTATAATATGAATACTTAAACTTATACGTATGACTCAATAGGCTCCTAGATATGTTGGTAATGTATCAAGAATAAAAGACTCCTCTTTTATCTCTTTATACAAAAATAAAGATTGACCTCTAATAAGGCATCATGACTGCCAATTCTCTATGAGGATTAGTTAATCAATTATTACCTTTCACGAGCATGGATACCATACAATTCGGTCCTCATGTCAACTTATCATAGTGTAACCTCGAACTTTGTTATTAGTCTTGTTCGATTAGGATCACATAAGTTTTATTCGATTCTCAAATGTTTTAGCTCTTAGAGTAAACCAACTATGCTCTATTGGTGTACTCTTACTAAGGCTATAGATTTCTTGAGCGAGACATTTATCAAAGTGAAATGAGATAACTCCTTTACCATATAAGAAATGGCATGTTCTATCTTAGTCATACACCTACCTCCATTGGATTCTTAGTGCACCCAATGAATTGCTCACATACAACACATTAATAGGTCAATTAAAATAAGTGTCAAAGTGCATAAGTCGTCTAATAGGATAACCGTGATGACTTCAAGTTAAGGACCATTTATATTCATCTCGTATGAGATTCCCATAGATTAAAACCAAATAGGTTCTCATGATAAGTCAAGTCCAGGTGATATGTTCTCTTACATAAATCACCTAAGTGTTTGCTTTGGCTTCACCATGCCAATAGGTGTAAGATCTCCTACTACTATCATATATCATGAGCATAGCACTCACAAGTCTATCCGTATTTTGTCAATGTCCATTCTTGACAATGCTACAACTTAGGACATTTAATGATATCATTTATATGTATTAGTGTTTGTCTCACATATTTTGATCAATCACTATCATAAATGCATATCATAAGGACTTTTATCTAATTCTACTGAATTTATCAACATCTAAATATAAGAATTAATAGAATGACTTTTTTATTTTTATTAAAATAAATGATGCAATAATACATTATCATGAGCTCATCCAATCATGGTTAGATCTTAGGCACCAACACTAACAATATGCGACATTGATGAGTTTTGATCATTGGCTCATTTGGTCGAACTAGGTCCAAAAAAATCTCAAAATTAGGTCGATAGTTTTTCTTTGGTTTTTTGTTGAGCTTATACAATTTCATCAATTCCAAAACCTTTTGGTCTACATCATCTCATAAATTCGTAAAAGCTGATTTAGAGGGCCTAAATGATGTTTTTAGGTCAAAATCAACCCTATATTATGGGTAAGGCCGATGAGTTTTGATCGTTATCTCCCTTGGTATCGAACTAGGTCTAAGAAACCTTAAAATTAGGTCGATAATTTTTCTTTCATTTTCGTCGCACTTATACCATTCCATGAATTTCACGACCCATTGCTTCTCATCATCTCAAAAAATAGTAAAACTCGATTTTGAGCACCTAAATGACATTTTCTTCCTAAAATCACCCTTAACTCATGGGCGAAGTTGATTCATTTTGATTGTTGGCATATTTGGCATGGAACTAGTTCCAAAAAACCTTAAAATTGGGTCGATGGGTTTTCTTTTGTTTTTGTCACGCTCATACTATTTCATGAATTCCAAAACCCGTTGGTCCGCATCATCTCAAAAAATCAAAAAAGTTGATTTCGATAGCATAATGATGTTTTTTTGGACAAAATCACTCCTATGTCATAAATGAGGAAGATGAGTTTTCATGATTGGCCCGTGAAACATCGAACTATGCCTAAAAAACCTTAAGATTGGGCCAATAGTTTTTCTTCATTTTTTGTCACGCTCATACCATTCCATGAATGCTAAAGCTCGTTGGTCCGCATAACCTAAAAAATAGTAAAAGCACATTTTGAGAGCCTAAACGATGTGTTTTTTGGTTAAAATCACCCCTACGTAATGGGCGAAGGCGATGAGTTTTGATCTTTCATCCGGTTGGGATAGTATTACGTCCAACAAACCTCAAAATTTGATCGATAGCTTTTCTTCAATTTTTATCACTCTTATACTATTCTATGAATTCCAAAACTTATTGGTCCACATCAGCCCAAAAACGAGTAAATGCTAATTTTGAGAGCCTAAATAATCTTTTTTTGCAAAAAATACCTTAAGATCATTGGCTAAGTCAATTAGTTTTTATCCTTGGTCTTTTTGGCATTGACCTAGGTCCAAAAAAACTCAAAATTTTATCAATATTTTTTCTTCAATTTTTATTGTGCTCATACTATTTCATGAAATCTAAAAGCTGTTGGTCCGCTTCATCTTTAGAAATAGTAAAAGATGATTTTGAGGGCCTAAAAGACCTTTTTTGGCCAAAATCACTTCTAGATATTGGGCGATGCTAATGAGTTTTGATTCTTAGCCCATTTGACATTGAACTAAGTCTAAAAAACCATAAAATTAGGCCAATAGTTTTTCTTTAATTTTTGCCACTCTCATACTTTTCTATGAATTCCAAAGCCCATTGGTTTGCATTATACTAAAAATAGTAAATGCTGATTTTGAGGGCCTAAATAATGTTTTTTGGCTAAAATCACCCTAGGTCATGGGTGAGACTGATGAGTTTTGATCATTAGCTCATTTGGCATCAAATTAGGTCTAAAAATTCTCAAAATTAGGCTAATAATTTTTCTTTGGTTGTTGCTTGCATTTATACCATTCCATCAATTCCAAAGCCTATATCATCCCAAAAAATAGTAGTAGGCTGATTTAAAGGGCCTAAATGATGTTTTTTTGTCCAAAATCAACCTTAGGTTATGGGTGAAGCGAGTTTTAATCGTTGGCCATTTGGAATCGAACTAGGTCCAAGAAATCTCAAAATTCAACCGATAGTTTTTCTTTAGTTTTTACCGCACATATACCATTCAATGCATTTCAAAACCCATTAGTCCTCATTATCTTGAAAAATAGTAAAACCTAATTTTGAGCACCTAAACGATGTTTTCTTTCCAAAATCTCTCCTAAATCATGGACAAAGTCGATGGGTTTTGATCATTAACCTATTTGGCATCGAGCTACATCTAAAAAGCTCAAAAGCGAGTTGATAATTTTTCAAGGTCGTTCCATGAATTCTAAAGCCCATTGGTCTACATCATATTGAAAAATAGGAAAAGTTGATTTTAAGGAGCCTAACGACGTTTTTTGGGAAAAAATACCCCTATGTCATAAACAAGGTTGATGAGTTTTCATTGTTAGCCCATTTGGCATTGAATTAGATCCAAAAAACCTCAAAATTAGGTCGACGGTTTTTCTTCGGTTTTTGTTACACTTATACCGTTCCAAGAATTCCAAAACTTGTTGGTCTACATCCCTCTAAAAAATAGTAAAAGTAAAATTTGAGAGCCTAAATGATATTTTTTGACTAAAATCATCCCTAGTTAATGGTCGAGGCCAATGAGTTTTGATCGTTGTCCTAGTTGGCATCATACTAGCTCTAAAAAATTCTAAATTAGGTTAATAGCTTTTTTCATTTTTTGTTACACTCATACTTGTTACATGAATTCCGAAGTTTGTTGGTCCGCATAATCTCAAAAAATAGTACAAGTTGATTTTAAGAGCCTCAACGATGTTTTTTTTACCCAAAATCACTACCGGTTAATGATCGAGGCTGATGAGTTTTAATCGGTGTCCTATTTGGCATCGATCTAGGTCCAAAAAACCTCAAAATTAGGCTAATATTTTTTCTTAAGTTTTTACCGCCCTTATACCGTTCCATGAATTTTGAAGCCCATTGGTCTACATCATCCCGAAAAACGAGTAAAACCTAATTTTGAGTGCCTAAACAATGCTTTTTGGAAAAAATCATCCCTAGGTATTGGGCGAGGATGATAAGTTTTGATAGTTGGCCCATTCGGCATCGAACTAGGTACAAAAAACATCAAAATTGGGTCAATAGTTTTTCTTTAGTTTTTTTCACCCTCATACCATTCCATGAATTCAAAAGGTCACTAGTTTGCATCATCCTAAAAAATTGTAAAAGCTAATTTTGAGGACCAAAACAATTTATTTTAGTAAAAACCATCCCTAGGTAAAGGGCAAGGCAATTGAGTTTCGATCGTTTGCTCGTTTGGCTTCGAATCCAATCCAAAAACCCTCAAAATGAGGCTAATAGCTTTTCTTCAATTTTTTTCGTATTGATACCACTCCATGAATTCCACTTGCCGTTCATCCACATCATCTTGAAAAAAAGTAAAAGCAAATTTTAAAGGCATAAACGATGTTTTTTGGTCAAACTCACCCCTAGGTTATGGACGAAGTCATTGACTTTTGATCATTCACCGGCTTTGCATTGAATTAGGTCCAAAAAATCTTAAAATTGATCGACACATTTTCTTAAGTTTTTGCCATGCTTATACCATTCCATGAATTCCAAAGTCCGTTAACCCACATCATCTCAAAAATAGTGAAAGCAAATTTTGAGGACAAAAATGATATTTTTGGCAACCCTCACTGTTAAGAAACGGGCGAGGCTAATGAGTTTTGATCACCGGCCCGTTTGGCATCGAACTAGGTCCGAGAAAACCTTAAAATTTGATCGATGGTTTTTTTTTAATTTTTTCCACGCTCATGCCGCTCCATGAATTCCAAAGCACCTTGGCCCACATCATTCCTAAAAATAGTGAAAGCTGATTTTAAGGGCATAAATGAATTTTTTCTTTTTGCAAAAATCACCCTTTGGTAATGAGTAAGGTTTTTAAGTATTGATTGTTGGCATGTTTGGCATTGAACTAGGTCAAAAAACCTCAAAATTAGGTCAACAACTTTTCTTTAGTTTTTTCCGTGCTCAAACTATCTTTATGTTTTTAGATTTTTGTATTTGCATTTAAAGTTATTATCCATTGTTAACTAGAAAATTAAGTTCCCTCCAGAAGGGTTTAAGTGAAAAATCAACTCTTTTGAAGGTGAATGACGAGTAGTGATTTTGTCGTTACTTATTTGGTCCATTTTGTTTTGAGAACATGGCATTTGAGGATGTAAATGTTAACTTATCTTGCATTTACTATTGATCATTGGCTCATTTGACGTCAAACTAGGTCCAAAAAACACAAAAATAGGTCCATAGTTTTTGTTTAGTTTTTACCACACTCATACCGTTCTACGAATTCTAAAGCCTAATAGTTGGCATCGTCCCAAAAAATAGTAAAAACTAATTTGAGGGCCCAAATGATGTTTTTTGGCAAAAATCACCCCTAGATCTTTGGCAAAGCCGATGAGCTTTGATTATTGGCTCATTTGGCATTGAACTAAGTCAAAAAAACTTAAAATTAGGTCGATAATTTCTCTTTAGTTTTGCCGGACTCATATCATTTCACGAATTACGAAACCCATTGATCCGCATCATTCCAAAAATTCGTTAAGCTGATTTTGTTGGCCTAAACCATATTTTTTGGCAAAAATACCCCTTGGTAATCGGCGAGGCTAATGAGTTTTGATTGTTGACTTTTTCGGCATCGAACTAGGTCATAAAAACCTTGAAATTAGGTCGACAATTTTCCTTTTATTTTTTTCATACTCATACCTTCCCACGAGTTCAAAGTCTCTTGGTCTACATCATCTTGAAAAAGAGTAAAAGCTGATTTTGAGAGTAAACGATGTCTTTTAGCTAAAATCACCCATAGGTAATGGGCGAGGTCGATAAGTGTTTATCATTGGCCCATTCGGCAACGAACTAGGTCTTAAAACCCTCAATATTTGGCTGATAGTTTTTCTTTAGTTTTTATTATACTCATATCATTACTTGAATTCCAAAGTTTGCTAGTTTCCATCATCTCAAAAAACGAGTAAAAGCTAATTTTAAATCCTAAAAATGTTTTTTTGGCAAAAATCACCCTTAGGTAATGGGCGAGGCCAATGAGTTTTAATCGTTGGCCCATTTGGCATTAAACCACATCCAAGAAATCTCAAAATTAGGTCGATATTTTTTCTTCAATTTTTGTCACACTCATACCGTTCAATGAATAACAAAGCTCGTTGGTTCGTATCATCACAAAAAATAGTAAAACCCGATTTTGAGTGCCTAAAGATGTTTTTTTTTCTCGGAATCACCCCTAGTTTAAGGGCAAAGCCGAATGATTTATATCGTTGGCCCATTTCGTATCGAACTAGATCCAAAAAATCTCAAAATTTGATCGATGGTTTTTCTTAAGTTTTTGTCATCTTCATACCATTCCATAAATTCGAAAGCTTGTTGGCCACATCGGCTCGAAAAAAAGTAAAATCTAATTTTCGGGGCCTAAATAATTTTTTTTTGCCAAAATCACACTTAGGTCATAAATAAGGCCAATGGATTTTCATCATTGGCTCGTTTGGCATCGAACTAGGTCAAAAAAACCTCAAAATTAGGCTGATTGTGTTTCTTCGGTTTATATCATACTCATATTGTTTAATGAATTCAAAAACACTTTGCTCCGCATCACCATAAAAAACAATAAAAGCAAATTTTGAGGACCTAAATGATGCTTTTTGGCCAAAATGCCACTAGGTAATAGTGAGACTCGATGAGTTTTGATCGTTGGTCCGATTAGCATCGTACTAGGTCTAAAAAACCTTAAAATTTATTTTTCTTCAATTTTAGCCTTATACTTGTTCGAAGAATTCCAAATCTCGTTGATTCGCTTCATCTTAAAAATCAATAAAAGCTGATTTTGGAGGCCTAAACAATGTTTTTAGCAAAAATACCCCTAGGTAATGGCCAACACTAATGAGTTTTGATTGTTACTCCGTTTGGCATTAAAGTTGGTCTAAAAAACTTCCAATTTATGTCGATATTTTTTCTTCCATTTTCGCTACGCTCATACCACTCGAAGGATCATGCATCCTATGGAGGTGTGAAATAAATAAAAAAATTTCCTCCATCTAAGGGCCTAAGATCATGCCGTTGAATCGACTAACCATACATACATGAATAATAAGTTAAAAGTAAAGGATTACCTCTTGTAGCATAGATCTAAATTTCTTTTCTTTTATTAGCAATCCAAGTATCCGACCTCTATTAATGATCTACACGACCCAAATATCCATAAAGAAGCACTCAAAATTGATGGGGTGCTACCTCCACCTTCTCCGATTAAGTATTTCCTCTAGAAATCAATCCCAAGCAACTTTGCGACAACTTTAAAGGAGAGGGTATGAGAATTTCTTGCTAGGGTTTTAGGAGAAAACTATTTTCTTCCTTTTTTCTTGCTTGGCCATGTGCCTCTTTTTGTTTGGAGGTCGGTCGAATTTTTTCCTACCGTTTTTTGTCTTTTTGGCTAAAATTCTCTATTATAATCTCTCCCATCTTTTACCGCCCCTCTCCTCCTATTTATAGGGGAGATTTTACTTATCCTTCAAGGACAAAGTAAGTGGCAGCCTTGAGTCTATAAATGACTTTAAGTTATTACTTCCTTATCCTCTAAGAATGAGGAGTTATTTTATATGGGGACTAGTTGATGTTTATCTTTAAAACATTTATCTTTATCCAATAAGGTTGATGTTTATCCTCCCACCAAAATTATTTTAAGGCTTTTAATTAAACCTAATGGGCCAAAACTATTTTAGCCTAATTAATTTATTCGGACTATCCAAATAAATATTCTTAGATTATTTTGGTGAGGTCAACATTAGGAATCAATTTCCTAAAATACCTTTTAACCTAAATTAGGAAACACCTTTCTTTTTAGGTTCTTTATTTCCAAATTTGAAACTCCTTTCCATTTAAGTTCTTTATTTTCAAATTTGAAACTAACTTCCAAATTAGGAAGCCGATTTGTAAAATAGGAAAATTTTATTTTAGGAAACTTTTCATTTTTCATTTTAGGAAACTTTCCATTTTCCATTTTAGGAAACTTTTATAACTGGAAACTTTTTCCAATATCTTTGCTTCTCATTTGTAATGTGAATACTTGAACTTATACGTGTGACTCAATAGGCTTCTAGATATATTGGCAATGTATCAAGAATAAAAGACTCCTCTTTCATCTCTTGATACATAAATTAAGATTAGCCTCTAGCGAGGCTTCATGACTACCCAATGCTCTAGGCGGATTAGTTAATCCATTATTCCTTTTTACGAGCATGGTTACCATACAATTCAGTCCTCTTGTCAACTTATCACAATATGATCTCAAACTTAGTTATTAGTCTTGTTTGATTACGATGACATAAGTTTTCTTCGATTCCCGGATGTCTTAGCTCTTAGAGTAAACTAACTATCCTCTATTGGCATACTCCTACTATGGCCATAGATTTCTTGAGCGGACATTTATCGACATACGGTTTGACAACTCCTATAGCATGCAAGGACCATGATGACTTCAAGTCTAAGGACCATTTGTACTCATCTTGTATGAGATTCCCATAGATTAAAACCAAATGGGTTCATATGGCGAGTCAAATCTAGCAATAGATTCTCTAACGTAAATCACCTAAGTGCTTACTTTGGTATCACTATGCCAATATGTGTGAGATCTTCTACTTCTATCATATAGCTTGAGCATAGCACTCATAAGTCTATCCGCGTATGGTCAATGTTCATTCTTGATGATGCTACAATTTAATACATTCAATGATATCATTTATATGCATTAGTTTTGTCTCACATCTTTCGATCAATCACTATTGCAAATATATATCATAAGGACTTCTATCTAATTATACTAAATTTATCAATATGTAAACATAAGAATTAATAGAATAACTTCTTTATTATTATTAAAATAAATGATGCAATAAAATATTAACATAAGCCCATCCAAACATGGTTGGATCTTGGGCACTAACACTAACAATCTCTCACTTGCGATAAACCCAACTAGTCACATCCCTTAATCTCGATGTTTGAGTGAGGGATCGATGTTTCAATTGTCATAAAGGCTTAGTCTAGGTTAGTAGTGTTATCGTACGTGTGGTTCTTTTCTATCCTTATGTTACCATGACTCTTTTATCTCTATAAACCAGGTGATAACGTTGTAGTACTTGGACCATTGATAAGACCTTGGTTCCTTAGCTTATGTTATGCATCCTTTATTGTTGGTCATCAAGCTATATGAAATTAGAACAAAATCTTCTTTGATTGTTCTATACTAAACATTTTAGTATCATGTCATTGTAACTACCTTAAGAGACTCCTCACATTCTAAGTGATCTATCTCTATAGATCTATACTCTTAGATTGTAGATTCCTCTCACATGTCATTCTAAGAAAATTTATTCTAGATTCCCTAATCTCTTGTTTGCAACATGATGTTATGGTCGAGGTGTGATTTTGTATCAAATAACTATGACTAGTAGACTCCCACTAACTTTTTATATACATAAGGTTTGTCTTTATTTTGATCAATAATCAAAATTTTGGATCATTTCATAAAACATCAACTTACATTCCTAGAGGCATGCTTAAGTCACGTTAATTGACCTTAGCATTTTGTAAATCTTATTTGCATATCCTTAGAAACAATTAGGGTTTGTCAATAACACATCCCTTTTATTTTCTTTTCATAGGAATCAATGTCTTACATTGCCATTTCACAACCATTAGCTTCGTCATCCCTTTCAAGGCTCACATCACCATGTGTCAAGATGTGAAGATCATATCCCTTTTTTCTTGTGATGAACTTATTCTACACTCATGAAATTCTTGTGTTTTTTTTTTTTGTGAGAGTATTATAACTCTTTATGATTATTCTATTTTAGGATTCCTTTATTAAATTATTAATTTGTGAGTCTACTCAAATCTTATTGAGTTCAAATTTCCTCCTACTATTTCTAGCATCCATAAATTCCTTCCCAAGGAACATAGTATGCTTAGTAGGGAACAACAATTTATTCTAGTGCTTGGATATTTATATCCTAATCTTACTTTAGGGTATCTCACAATCAAACACTTCATTGGTTTTAGGCTTCATTTTGTCTTTGTCAAATCCTTGGACGTACACTTTATAGCCTTAAATCTTTAAGGGAAGATTATTTTATTTTTCTTTTTCTTTTCATATCTCATATGTCATCTATAGCAATAGATTGAAATCCTTATTCATTTCAAAGGTCATAGTAAGGAGTATTCATTCATAATTAGGGATATTAATTCGACTCATCATGGACTGATCATATCTAGAATGTAATGTCCACAAAGAATCTCATTCTCATTTAGGTGATCTAATAATTTTGCATTTAAGTATTCAGCTCCTTAATCTAATCAAGATGCTTTAAAACTCTTGCTAGTTCATCTCACGACTTTTCAAGTCTAAACTTTTAAACATTTTAAATATTTTAGACTTGTGTCTTATAACCATAATATGATCCATTATCATTAATGATTATATGAATTGTATGTTCTCCTTTTGCTTGGGTGAACATAGGCCCATATACATCTCTATGTATGAGGACTATATTTATTAGTAACTCTTTCTCCTTTTTAACTAAAAGGGGATACATATCCTTATGTCAACTAAGCAAGATTACTTAGACATCATCTAATAATTCTAAATATCCTTTTATATAAGTAGATTGGATATAGGATTTTTGCTTATATGACTAAGTTTGATGTTGGTTACTAATTAATGTTTATTTAGATCATTTTAGTCTTCTAGCACTTTATTATACATTTAGGAGTTATGTTTAATGCATATAATCATTATCAAAATATTTCCATAAAAATCATTCTTAAAAAATAACTATTATTCTTAAAAATAAAATACTTATTCAAAATAAGAATAGAAAATAAAATCTTTAGTCTCTACTAAAATAATAATGATTTAGTCATAGCACATCCCAACATGGTAGTGCTAACTCATTAGTTCCTACATCTAATGGTCTAACTCTATGATCCATTGTGTTTATGTAAATATTCTCCCTTGAAGCTATCTTCCTTCATTTTTCTAAGCTCCTGTACATTTTAAAAATGTAAGCACCACATTTAGTGTCATATACTTATGAGGTGGAATTTAAAAATACAAAGATTATCATTAATATCATAAATACCTAAGGTGGTGGTAAAACTCTTCTTTTGTACCCCTTCTAGATACTCCTTAAAGTTGTGCTTCCAATGCCCCTTCTTGTTCCAATAAAACTAAACTCATCCTTTGGGCTATTCCGAGTCTCGACCTTTTTCACTCCTCCAACAGGTGCAATTGAAGACTTCTTCTTTTTGGACTTTTTCTTGCCCTTTACTGCACCTTTTCCCTTATTAACTAGAAGTACGAAATTTTGTTCTTCCGTTAATTACGAGGCTGAGCTTCCCTTAGCATAGATTATAACTCTTCAAGAGTCTTTTGCATGTGCATCATGTTGAAGTTCATGATGAACTGTCCATAGCTATTTGGCAAAGATTGCAATACTAGGTCAATGAATAATTCAGCATCCATTCGAACTTCAAGTTTGGCCAGTTGATCGATATAGCCTATCATTTCTATGACATGCTCTTCCACATTGGATTCCTCATCCATTCTAGCCCTAAAGAGCTTTCTTGCTATCTCATAGTGCTCATGCCTAGTATTCTCCTTAAATAAGATGTTAAGCCTTGCTATGATATCAAAAGCTTGTGAGCTTTTGTGTTGGAGCCTATACTCCAATGTCCTAGCAAGCAAGCATAATGCTTTGAGCGATGATCGAATTATCTCTATGTTTCATCCATGCTTCATGAGCTTTATCTTGAACTAGAGGAGGCTCATTTAGAAGAGCTATCTCTATCATATAGAGAATTTTCTCATGTTAAAGAACTATCCTCAAATTCATTTTCTAGTCGAGGAAGTTTGTGTCATTAAAACCATTAATTCCATCAATGATCGATCATGTCGATGTGTTGCTAGTCATATTATGCAATTTGAAGAATAGAAAGCATACATTTTGGTTAATTAAATTTCATAAAACAAAGCATAAATTAAAGAAGTAAAATCTATGTTCATTCCCATTATTTTCTTCAAGTTCTATAACCTTTAATATAGTACTCGAGAAAACTTTTTAATTTATTTTCTTAGTGGGTTAGGATCCCATCCTTTCACATGTATTAGCCTTGAGTTATCTCAATAACCCATACATCTAGAATTATGTAGGTAATCGCTTACTAATTACATCTAATGTAATTCCTAATTCCATTAGTATGACAATTCCTTGTCTTTGTCACATCTTATGTGAATACCAATCCTTACCTACAAGTTTATTAGACCTTGAGTTTTCTTAATAAATCCAACAACTCATTTAAGTTAGACCCAATGTTCGGGGTCATCGCATGGCCTCGTGATTTGTTTCCCTCGAGGAAGAAGTGACCTTGAGTTATCTCAACAAGCCAACAACGACCAAGAGAGTTTTCATGTCATAACGTTGGAAACAATTTAACTTAATATTTTGTTCAAAGTATTTAATAAGGTCTGGTTTCATCATAATATGCATACTAAACAAAAATTACATTATTCCTAATATGCATACTAATATTCATCACATTCATACATCTCATGCATAACTCAAGAGCTGGTGAATGGTGATGATTCTAGTATTAGTCCCTCGAGCCACAAGGAGAATAGTGGGTCAATTCCTAGGTGAAACATTATTAAAAATTCTTCATGAATGTCTTTACTCCTTAGCATATTCTCCTTATATCTATTCTAATCTCTATCTTCTACTTTTACATTTATTCAAAATCGAAACCTCGAGTTATATTTAAAGGGAGTAAGATAAGAAAAGTAATACAATAGAGTAATAGAGAAGGTAGGACACGCGAGTCCTATTTATAAAAAAAATACCAAGCATTCATAAAACTAGGTCAACTCATCCATACTATTCACCCATGCTTTCAATGACATTGATACATGGCATGCTCATAAAACAATTTCAATCTTAAAATGATTATAAATTTAGTTTTGGTCATTTTATAAATTTATCAAAATTTCTCTAAATTTTAATTTTAAAACTTTTAAGCATTGGGCCTACTTTAGGCCCATAAGCTTTGGGCCTCGAGGGTTCACGGGTTTTGAAGCTTAAACCCTTGGGTTCGTGTATGTTCGCTCACGATGCACGGTCGCCGTTGCATGCTCGGTACACACCTAGCGAGGCCGTGGTCCGCCTAGTGCATGGCCCGCTCGCTTGGCACGTGCTTAGCCGACCAGTGCTATTGCGGTGCACCTAGCGCACCTAGCGGCACTGAGCCCACGATCGCGTGGCTTGGTAGGACCGTGGCCTGGTTGGTGCGCGAACAACGTGTGCCCTGGTCGGCAGTAGATCTACCACACTCGGCCTCGCATGCTCCTACCGATTTTGACCCAAATATCTAATTTTATACTAATACAAAATACCAAAACATAAGATTTATAATCAAGTATATCTTATTCATGTAGTTAATCATAATTAACCAATCATACAACCAAAGATTCAATAAGAGGCTCTAATACCAATTGAAGGATCATGCATCATATAGAGGTATGGAATAAATAAAAGAATTTCCTCCATCTAAGGGCCCAAGATCATGCCGTTGAATCTACTAATCATACATACATGAACAATAAGATAAAATTATGGATTACCTCTTGAAGTGCAGATTTAAATTTCTTTTTTTTTATTAGCCATCCAAGTGTCCGGCCTTTATTGATGATCCATGTAGCCCAAATATCCATAAAAAAGCACTCAAAATTGATGGGGTGCTAGCTCCACCTTTTTTGATTAAGTATTTACTCTAGAAATCAATCCTGGGAAATTTTGTGACAACTTTAAAGGAGTGGGTATGAGAATTTCTTGCTAGGGTTTTAGAAGAAAACTATTTTCTCCCCTTTTTCTCTCCCGACCATGTGCCCCTTTTTGTTTGGAGGTCGGCCGATTTTTTCCTACCTTTTTTGTTTCTTTTTGGTCAAAATTCTCTATTATTATCTCTCTCATCTTTTACCGCCACTCTCACCCTATTTATTGGGGGAGAGTTTCCTTATCCTCCAAGGACAAGGAAAGTGGCAGCCTTGAGTCAATGAATGACTCTAAGTTATTGCTTCCTTATCCTCAAAGGATGAGGAGTTATTTTATATGTGGACTACTTGATGTTTATCTTTAAAACATTCATCCTTATCCAATAAGATTGATGTTTATCCTCCCACCAAAATTATCTTAATGGTTTTAATTAAACCTAATGGGCTAAAATTATTTTAGCCTAATTAATTTATTTGGACTATCCAAATAAATATTCTTAGATTATTTTGGCGAGGTCCACATTAGGAAAAAATTTCTCAAAATACTCTTTTACCTAAATTAGGAAACTTCTTTCCTTTTACGTTATGTATTTCCAAATTTGAAACTAACTTCCAAGTTAGGAAATCGATTTCTAAAATATGAAACTTTTATTTTAGGAAACCTTTTAGTTTGGAAACTTTTCATTTTCCATTTTTGAATTTTTTTATTTTCTATTTTAGGAAACTTTCCATTTTGGAAACTCTTTCTAAAATAGAAAACTTTCGTAACTAGAAAATTTTTCCTATATCTTTGCCTCCGATTTGTAATGTGAATACTTGAACTTATGCGTATGACTTAATAGGTTCCTATGATATGTTGACAATGTATCAAGAATAAAAGACTCCTCTTTCATCTCTTGATACGTAAATCAAGATTGGCCCGTAGCAAGTCATCATGACTATCCAATTCTCTAGAAGGATTAGTTAATCCATTATTACCTTTCATAAGCATGGTTACCATATAATTCAGTCCTCATGTTAACTTATCACATTGTGATCTCAAACTTGGTTATTAGTCTTGTTTGATTATGATGACACAAGTTTTCTTTGATTTCCAAATGTCTTAGCTCTTAGAGTAAACCAACTATGCTCTATTGGTGTACTCCTACCGTAGCCATGGATTTCTTAAGCAAAAATTTATCGAAGTGCAGTGTGACGGCTCCTCTAGCATACAAGGAATAACATGTCCTACTTAGCCATACACCTATCTCCATTGGATTCCTAGTGCACCCAACAAATCGCCCATGTGTAACTTATTAATGAGTCCATCGAAATGAGTGTCAAACTCGTATATGTCCTCCAATGAGATAACCTTGATGACTTCAAGTCTAAGGACTATTTTTACCCATCTTGTAGGAGATTCCTATAGACTAAAACCAAATGGGTTCTCATGGTGAGTCAAGTCAAGTGATATATTCTCTAACATAAATAACCTAAGTGCTTTCTTTGGCATCACCATGCCAATAGGTGTGAGATCCCCTACTACTATCATACGGAGTGAGTATAGCACTCACAAGTCTATTCGCATATTGTCAATGTCCATTCTTGACGATGCTACGACTTGGGACATTTAATGATATCATTTATGTGCATTAGTGTTTGTCTCACATCTTTCAATTAATCACTATTACGGATGTATATCATAAGGACTTCTATCTAATTTTATTGAATTTATTAACATGTAAAGATAAGAATTAATAGAATGACTTCTTCTTATTATTAAAATAAATGATGCAATAAAATATTAACATAACCCATCCAAATATGGTTGGATCTTGGGATCAACACTAACAACCATTTCACGAATTCAAAAGTTTATTGGTCCGGATCATCTAAAAAAATAGTAAAAGCTAATTTTGAGTGGCTAAATGACTTTCTTCTAGCAAAAATACCCCTGGTTGATGGGCAAGGCCAAAGATTTTTTTATCATTGTTTAGTTTGGCATCAAAGTAGGTTTAAAAAACCTCAAAATTGGGTAGACTTTTTTTTTTTTTGTCGGGCTCATACCGTTCCATGAATTCTAAAGCTCGTTGGTTTACATCATCTCAAAAAATAGTAAAAGCTAATTTTGAGAGTTAAAAAGATGTTTTTTTTTAGCCAAAATCACCCATAGGTCATACGTGAAGAAAATGAGCATTGATTATTGACTTGTTTGGCATCAAACTAAATCCCAAAAACCTCAAAATAAGATAAATAGTTTCCCTTCGGTGTTTACTCGTGCTCATAGCATTCCATGAATTCCAAAGCTTGTTGCTCGACATCATGCCAAAAACAATAAAAGCTAATTTTAAGGGCCTAAATGATATTTTTTTGGGAAAAGTCATTCCTAACTAATGAGTGAGGCCGATAAGTTTTGATCGTTGGCTTGTTTGGCATCAAAGTAGGTCCAAAAAACATCAAAATTAGGCTAATAATATTTCTTCAGCTTTTTTCACGCTTATACCGTTCCACAAATTTAAAAGCCTCGTTGGTCCGCATCATCACAAAAGACAAGTACATGCTAATTTTATCGATCTAAACGATATTTTCTTATAAAAAATACCCTAGAAAATTGGCAAGGCCGATGAGTTTGATCATTGACACTGTTTGGCATTGAACTTTTTCCAAAAACCCTAAAATTCAACCGATAGGTTTTGTTTAGTTTTTTTCATGCTCATATCATCCCATGAATTCTAAAGGTTGTTGGTCCGCATCATCTAAAAAATAATAAAAGCTCGATTTTCAAGGCCTAAACGATGTTTTTTTGGCTAAAATCACCCTTATATAATGGGCGAGGCCGATCATTTTTTATCATTAGCTCACTCGGCATCAAACTAGATCTAAAAAACCTCAAAATTAAGTCGATAGTTTTTCTTTAGTTTTTTGGACTCATATCATTTCATGAATTCCAAAGCTCGATGGTTTGCATTATCTAAAAAAATAATAAAACCTTATTTGGAGGGCCTAAATGAAATTTTCTCAATTAAAATCACCCTTGCATCATAAATCGATTGATGAGTTTTAAACATTGACCCATTTGGCATCGAACTAGGTCTAAAAAACCAAAAAATTAGGTCGATAATTTTCCTTTAGTTTTTTCCATGCTCATCCCTTTCCACGAATTTTAAAATCCGTTGGTTTGCATCATCATAAAAACAAGTATAAGCTTACCATGAAGGCCTAAACAATTTTTCTTGTCGAATCACCTCTAGGTAATGATGAGGCTAATTTGTTCTTATCGTTTTCCCGTTTGACATCAAACTAGCTAAAAAATATTCAAAACTCGGGCCAATAATTTTTTTTAGTGTTTATCATGCTCATACCGTTCCAAGAATTCCACATCCCATTGGTTTGCATCATCCCAATAAATAGTGAAAGTCGATTTTAAAGGCCAAAATAATTTTTTTGGGAAAAAATCACTTCTAGGCAATGGGCGAGGTCAATGAGTATTGATCCTTGGCCCATTTGGCATCGAAGTAGGTCCAAGAAACCTCAAAATTAAGCAAATAGTTTTTCTTTAGTTTTTATTGAACTCATACCGTTCCATAAATTCCAAAGCCCATTGGTCCGCATTATCATAAAAAATAGTAAAACCCGATTTTGAGTGCCGAAATGATGTTTTTTCCCAAAATCTAAAAGTTAATTTTGAGTGCCTAAATGGTGTTTTTTTTCAAAATCACCCTTAGGTCAAAGGCAAAGCATATGAGTTTTAATTGTTGGATTGTTTGGCATCAAACTAGGCCCGTTAGTCCGTATCATTTTTGGGTAAATGATTTTTCTTGAGTTTTTGCCATATTCATACCATTCCTAGAATTCCAAAGCCCATTGGTTCATATCATTCTAAAAAATAGTAAAAGCTGATTTTGTGGGCCTAAACAATATTTTTTTTGCCAAAATCACCCCTAGGTCATAAACAAGGTCGATAAGTTTTGATCGTTACCCATTTGGTATCAACTTGGTCAAAAAAACCTCAAAATTACCCCGGTAGTTTTTTTCTACTTTTTGCGGTGCTTGTATTGTTCCATAAATTCTAAAGCCCATTGTTCCGCATGGCCCTAAAAAATAGTAAAAGTAAATTTTGAGGGCCTAAATGACTTTGTTTGGCCAAAATCATCTCTAGGTAGTGGGTGAAGCCAATGAGTTTTGATCGTTGGCCCAGCTTAGCATCGTACTTAGGCCTAAAAAATCTCAAAATTAGGTCGATAGTTTTTCTTCCGTTTTAGCCACATTCATACCGTTCCAAGAACTTCAAAGCCTCGTTGGTTCGCATCATCATAAAAAAATAGTAAAAGCTGATTTTGAGGGCCTAGACGACATTTTTAGCAAAAGTCACCCCCGGGTGAAGAGTAATGCCTATGTGTTTTGATCGTTGATCCATTTAGCATCAAACTTGGTCCGGAAAACCTCAAAATAGGATTGATAATTTTATTTTTTTTTTTAGTTTTTACCGTGCTTATACCCTTCCATGAATTCTAAAGCTCGTCGATCCGCATCATCTCAAAAAGAAATAAAAGTTCATTTTGAGGGCCTAAATGATGGTTTTTGGTTGAAATCATACCTAGGTAATGGGTGAGGCCAATGACCATTGATCATTAGACTGTTTGGCATCAAACTATGTCCAAAAAATCTCAAAATTAGGCCAAAATTTTTTCTTCCATTCTTTTTGCACTCATACCGTTCTATGAATTTCGAAGCCTATTGGTTTGCATTATCCCTAGAAACAGCTAAAGTTGATTTTGGAGGCCTAAACGATATTTTTGTGATAAAATCTCCCCTAGGTTGTAAGCAATATCGATAAGTTTTTATCTTTAGCCCATTTGGCATAGAACTAGATCTAAAAAATACTAAATTAGGTAGACAATATTTCTTTAGTTTTCTCCACGCTCATCCCTGTTCCATGAATTCCAAGGCCCATTGCTCCATTTCATTTCGAAAAGTACTAAAAGCTCATTTTGAGGGCCTATATGACATTTTTTTTAATTAAAATCACCCCTAGGTAATTGGTGAGGCCAATGTGTTTTGATCATAGGGTAATGTGTATTGATCATAGGCCCATTTGTAATTGAACTATGTCCAAAAAAATCTCAAAATTAGGCATACGAGTTTTTCTTTGCTTTTTTTTCATGCTCATCCCATTCCATTAATTCCAAAGCTCGTTGGTTTGCATCATCTTAAAAAGTAATAAAAGCTGATTTTAAGGACCCAAATGATTTTTTTTGGCTAAAATCACCTTTAGGTAATGAGCCGAGTTGATGATTATTGATCATTGGCTCATTTGGCATCGAACTAAGTCCCAAAAACCTCAAGATCGAGCCAATAGTTTTTCTTTAATTTTTATCGCGCTTATACCATTACATGAATTCCAAAGCCCATTGGTCTACATCAACCCAAAAAGCTATAAAGGCTAATTTTGAGGGCCTAAACGATATATTTTGGCAAACACCACCCCTAGGAAATGGGTAAGGTCGATGAGTATTGATCGTTTTCCTGTTCGGCATCGAACATGATAAAAAAAAACCTTAAAATTAGGCCAATAATTTTTCTTCGGCTTTTATCATGCTCATACCATTTCAAGAATTCGAAGCCCATTAGTCTATCATTCTAAAAAATAATAAAATTTATTTTACTCGGCCTAAATGATATTTTTTAGCCAAAATCACTCCTAGGTCATAAACAAGGTTGATGAGTTTAGATCATTGGCTCGTATGGCATCGAACTAGGTCCAAAAAACCTAAAACTTAGGTCGATAGTTCTTTTTCAATTATTGTCATGCTCATATCGTTCCATTAATTCCAAAGATCATTAGTCCACATCGCCTTCAAAAATAGTAAAAGCTAATTTTGGGTGCCAAAATGATTTTTTTCGACCAAAATCACCCCTAGGCAATAAGCGAGGCCGATGAGTTTCGATCATTGGTCCGGTTGGCATTGTATTAGGTCCAAAAAACCTCAAAATTAGGCTAATAGTTTTCTTCATTTTTAGACATGCTCATACCATGCCAATAATTCCAAAGTTTGTTGGCTTGCATCATCTTGAAAAATAGTAAAAGCCGATTTTGAGGGCCTAAATGACTTTTTTAGCTAATCTCACACCTAGGTGATGGGCAAGGCCTAAATGATATTTTTTTACAAAATCTCACTTAGGTCATAGGCAATGTCAATAAGTTTTGATCCTTTTTCCGTTTGGCTTCGAACTAGGTGTAGAAAACCTCAAAATTGGATAAATGATATTTCTTTAGATTTTTTCCATGCTTATCCCATTCCATGAATTTCAATGTCCATTGGTCCACATCATTCCAAAAAAAAATAGTAAATTTTGATTTTGAGGCCGAAAAAATATATATTTTGTTTTTTGCTAAAATCACCCCTAGGTAATTGGTGAGGCCGATGTGTTTTAATCATAGGCCCATTTGACATTGACATAGGTTTAAACAATCTCAAAATTAGGCAAATAGTTTTTCTATATTTTTTTCCAAACTTATCCCATTCCATGAATTCCAAAGCTCATTGGTTCACATCATCCTCAAAAATAGTAAAAATTGATTTTGAGGGCCTAAATAACTTTTTTTGGCAAAAATACCCCTAGGTAATGGGCAAGCTAGATGATTATTGATCATTGACCCATTTGGGATCAAACTAGGCCCCAAATACCTCAAAATTAGATCGATAGTTTTTCTTTAATTTTTGTCATGCTCATACCGTTACATGAATTCCAAAGTCCATTGGTCTAGATCTTCCCAAAAACTATAGAAGCTGATTTTGAGAGCATAAATAATGTATTTTGGCAAACATCACCCTTAGAAAATGGGTGAGGTCGATGAGTGTTGATGGTTGGTGCGTTTAACCTCGAAATAGGTCTAAAAGACCTTAAAATTGGACTCGATAATTTTTCTTAAGTTTCTACCATGCTCATACTATTCTAAGAATTCCAAAGCCCATTAGTCCGTATCATCTCAAAAAGTTATAAAAGCTGATTTTAATAGCCACAATGATGTTTTTTAGCCAAAATCACCCCTAGGTAATGGATGAGGTCGATGAGTATTGATCGTTGGCTTGTTCGGCATCATACTTGGTCCAAAAACCTTCAAAATTTGATCAATAGTTTTTCTTTAATTTTTATCGTGCTCATATGGTTACAAAAATTCTAATGCTCGTTAGTCCGCATCATTTCAAAAAACAATAAAAGCTACTTTTGAGGGGCTAAACAATGTATTTTTGGAAAAAAATCACCCTTAGGTAATGGTTAAGGCCAATGAGTATTGATCGTTGGCCCCGTTTGGCATCATGCATATAGTTTTTCTTTAGTTTTTACAACACTCATACTATTCCAAGATTCCAAAGCCCATTGGTCCGCATCACCTCAAAAACTATAAAATTTGATTATGAATGCCTAAACAATGATTTTTGGCCAAAATCATCCCTAGGTAATGGGCGACGCAAATGAGTATTGATCGTTGGCTAGCATAGCATCAATCTAGGTCTAAAAAGCCTTAAAATTAGGCTGATAGTTTTTCTTTTTTTTTTTATGCTCATACTATTCAATGAATTCCAAAACTCATTGGTCCGCATCATCCCAAAAAATAAAAGTAGTATTTAAGGGCATAAATGATGTTTTGTGGCAAAAATGACTCTTAGGTCATAAGCAATGCCGATGAATTTTGATCATTAACCCATTTGAAATCGAACTAGGTCTAAAAAATCTTAAAATTAGGTCTATAGTTTTTCTTAAGATTTTATCATGCTCATACCGTTTCCCGAATTCCAAAGCTCGTTGGCCGACATCGACCCAAAGAAATAATAATAGCTAATTTTGAGGGCCTAATCGATGTATTTTTATGAAAATCACCCCTAAATAATAGGCAATGCTAATGAGTTTTGATCATTTGCTCGTTTGGCATCTAACTTAGTCCAAGAAAGTTACAAATTAGGTCGATAGTTTTTCTTATGTTTTTATCATACTCATACTCGTTACACGAATTTCAAAGCTCGTTGGTCCACATAGGGCCTAAATGATGTTTTTTTTAAAAAAAAATCAACCCTAGGTATGGGTGAGGTCGATGATTATTGATCATTGGCCCGTTTGGCATCAAACTAGGTCAAAAAACCTCAAAATTAGGTCGACATGTTTTCTTCGGCTTTACCACTCTCATATTGTTACATGAATTCCAAAGCTTGTTGGTCGACATCATCCAAAAAAATAGTAGAAGCTAATTTTGAGGCCTTAAAATGACATTTTTTTTATAAAAAAAAATACCCCTAAGTAATGGGTGAGGTCGTTAAGTATTAATCGTTGGTGTGTTTAACATCAAATTAGGTTAAAAAACCTTAAACTTGGGTCGACGATTTTTTTTAGTTTTTTCCACACTCATACAGTTTTAGGAATTCTAAAAACTAGTGGTTCGCATCATCTCAAAAATTTATAAAAGCTAATTTTGATGGTCAAATGACATTTTGTGACTAAAGTCACCCCTAGGTAATGGACGAGGCCGATGAGTATTGATCATTGGCTGGTTTGGCATCGAACTTAGTCTAAAAAACCTCAAAATTAGGCTAATAATTTTTCATTAGTTTTTGTTATGCTCTTACCATTATATGAATTCTAGAACCCGTTGGATTGAATCATCTCAAAAATTAGTAAAAGCTGATTTTTAGGGCCTAAATGACGTATTTTTTCAAAAATACCTCTAGATAATGATCAAGGTCGATGAGTATTGATTGTTGGTGCGTTTGGCACCAAACTAGGTCCAATAGGCCTCAAAATTGGACGAATAACTTTTCTTCAATTTTCATCACACTTATATCATTTTGAAAATTCCAAAGCCCATTGGTTTGCATAATCTCAAAAAACTATAAAAGCTAATTTTTAAGGGCATTTTGGCCAAAATCATCCCTAGGTAATGGATAAGGCCGATGAGTATTGATCATTGAGCCATTTAGCATCAAACTCGATCCAAAAGACCTCAAAATTGGGTTGATATTTTTCTTATGTTTTTACTACGCTCATATCATTCCATGAATTCCAAAGTCCATTGGTCCGCATCATCTTAAAATATATAAAACTAATCTTGAGGGTCTAAATAATAATTTTTTGCCAAAATCACCCATAGGTAATGGGCGAGACCGATTAGTTTTGATCATTAGCTCGTTTGGCATCGAGCTAGGTCAAAAAAACCTCAAAATTATATCGATAGTTTTCTTAAGTTTTTGTCGTGCTCATGTTATTCCAAGAATTCCAAAGCCCATTGGTTCACATCATCCAAAAAAATAGTAAAAGCTGATTTTGAGGGCCAAAATGATTTTTTTGGCTAAAATTACCCCTAGTTAATGAGCAAGGCCGATGAGTTCTTATCGTTAGTTAATTTGGCATCGACCTAGGTCCAAAAAACCTCAAAATGAGGTTGACGGTTTTTCTTTAATTTTTTTTCCTGCCCATGCCGTTGTATGAATTTCAAAGGTCATTAGTCTACATCATCGCAACGGATAGTAAAAGCTAATTTTGAGAGCTTAAACGATTTTTTTGGCCCAAATATCCCGTAGGTCATAGACTAAGCGAGTGAGTTTTGATAGTTGGCCTATTTGGCATAAAACATGGCCCAAAAAATCTCAAAATTGAGCTAATAGTTTTCCTTTAGATTTTATCATGCTCATACCGTTATATGAATTCCAAAGCTCGATGGTTCTGCATCGTCTCAAAGATAGAAAAAGTTGATTTTAAGGGTTTAAATGATGTTTTTTTTAGCTAAAATCACTCCTAGTTAATGGTAAGGTTGATTAGTATTGATTGTTGACCCGTTTGGTATTGTATTTGGTCTAAGAAACCTCAAAATTAGGTTGATGGTTTTTCTTTAGTTTTTGTCGTTCTCACACCATCTCATGAATTCCAAAGTTTGTTGGTTGCATTATTTCAAAAAATAGTAAAAGCTGATTTTAAGGGCTTAAATGATGTTTTTAGCCAAAATCACCCCTAGGTAATGGGCGAGGTCAATGAATATTGATCATTGGTCGGTTTGGCTTCGAACTAGGTTAAAAAAAAATTAGGTCGATAGTTTTTTTTTTAGTTTTTGCCATACTTATATCGTTCTATCAATTCCAAAGCCTCGTTGGTCTACATCATCTAAAAAAATAGTAATACCTAATTTTAATGGCCTAAATGATTTTCTTGGCCAAAATCACTCATAGGTCATCGGCAATGCCGATGAGTTTTGATTGTTGGCTAGTTTGGCATTGAATATGATCCAAAACACCTTTAAATTTAGCCGATAGTTATTCTTAAGTTTTTGCCACATTCATACCATTCCACGAATTCCAAACCCCATCAATCCACATCATCTCAAAAAATAGTAAAAGCTGATTGAAAGGGCATAAACAACGTTATTTGACCCAAATCACCCGTAGGTAATAGGCGAGGCCAATGAGTGTTGATTGTTGGCATCTTTGGTATCAAATTTGATGAAAAAAACCTCAAAATTTAGCTAAAAGTTGATTTTGAGGGCCCAAACGATGTTTTTTTACCCAAACTACCCTTAGGTAATGGGCGAGATGGATGAGTATTGATCGTGGGCCATTTTGACATCGTACTTTGACAAAAAAAAAAACCTTAAATTTGGGTTAATAGTTTTTCTTTAGTTTTTTCCACGCTCATACTCGTTCATGAATTCCAACTTCCGTTGGTTCTTATAATCCCAAAAATATAATAAAAGCTAACTTTAGGGGCCTAAATGATGTTGTTTTGCCAAAATCTCCCCTAACTAGTGGGTGAAGTCGATGATTATTGATCATTGACCCATTTGGCATTCAATTTGGTCTAAAAAACCTCAAAATTGGGTCGATAGTTTTTTTTTTGTTTTTGTCATGCTCATACCATTGCATAAATTCCAAAGCTTGTTGCTCCACATCATCCCGGAAAATAGTAAACACTTATTTTGAGGGGTTAAATGATTTATTTTGGAAAATATGATCTCTAGGTAATGGGTGAGGCCAATGAGTATTGATCGTTGGTCCGTTTGGAATCGAACTTGCTCAAAAAAAGCCTCAAAATTAGGTCAATTTTTTCTCTTTAGTTTTTGTTACGCTTATACTCGTTTATGTAATTTCAAAGCTCATTGGTCTACATCATCTCAAAAAACTTTAAAAGCTAATTTTGAGAGCCTAAATAATGTTTTCTTGGCTAAAATTAGCTCGAGGTAATGGACAAGGCCAACAAGCATTGATCGGAGGCCCATTTGGCATCAAATTAGGTCTAAAAATCCTTAAAATTGAGTGATAATGTTTCTTCAATTTTTGTTATGCTCATACCATTACATGAATTCCAAAGCTTGTTGGTGTGCATCATCTTAAAAAATAGTAGATGCTAATTTTGAGAGCCTAAATGATGTATTTTGTTAAAAATACCCCTAGGTGATAAGTGAGGCCAATTAGTATTGATTGTTGGCCCATTTGGCATCGAATGAAGTCCAAAAAACTCAAAATTGGGCCTATAGTATTTCTTCAATTTTTGCCATGCTCATACTATTCTTGGAATTCCAAAGCCCGTTGGTCCGTATCATGTCGAAAAGTAATAAAATCTTATTTTAAGGGCCTAAATAATGCCTTTTTCAAAATCACCCCTAGGTAATTGGCGAGGTCGATGAGTATTGATTGTTGGTTTGTTTAGCATCGAAGTTCGTCCAAAAAACCTCAAATTTGAGCCAATAATTTTTTTTTAGTTTTCTCCATGCTTATATCATTTCACAAATTCAAAATCCCATTGGTCCACATTATCTCAAAAAATAGTAAAAGCTAATTTTTAGGACATAGATGATTTTTTTTTAAAAAAAAAACCCCTACATTATAGGCAATGATGATGAGTTTTTATCATTGGCCCCGTTTGGCATCAAATTAGGTCCAAAAATCCTCAAAATTAGATTAAAAGTTTTTGTTAAGTTTTTATCATGTGCATACCGTTCTATAAATTTCAAAGCCCGTTAGTCCGCATCATTTTTAAAAAAAGTAGTTAATTTTCGGGACCTAAATGATGTGTTTTGGACAAAATCACCCTAGGTCATAGGCAATGCTTTATCATACCCCATTCTTAAAATGAGTTAGGCACTAGAGCTAATGGGTTGTGTTAGAGCCGAGCGATGAAGAGCCGTCACGCACACTACCAAGAACAATAGGGATGTGCTTTCATAAGCCCCATGTGAACACTTGGGCACGTGCACTAGCAAGCCCCCTTCACAAGTTGAACGCGCTTACTCATAGGCCATCCGCTCATGCTGGCCACCTTCGCTTGTCGGCCCCTGCGTATGCTAATGGCACTTACTCATAGGCCCCCTTTCATATGTCTGGGCGGGCTTGCTTGTAGGCCCTTAGTGCATGCTTGGACGCACTCACTTGTTGGCCCTATATGCATACTAGGTGCGTGTTGGCTTGTAGGCCTCTTGTGCATGTTGGGCTCATTCGCTCATAAACCCCTTATGCATGCTAGGCATGCTTGCACATAGGCTCTTTGTGCATGCTAGGTGCGCGCGCTTACAAGCCTCCTATGCATGCTAGGTGTGCTTTCTTGCAAGCTTCCTACGAAAGTCGGGTGCTCGAGTGTTCGTGCTCAAAGAGCCTCTAGTGATCATGGGGGAGCTTGGCACTTGGGGCTAGCCTCATGGCTTGAAGTACCTAAAATTATTCATTTCGATAAGAAAAACTAGACCATTTCGTAAAAAACCATACCAATAAATCAAAAACATTATTATTGGGCTTCACTAAAATTTTGGGATCGTTCTAACTTAATGTCTATTTTTTTTTTTTTTTTGCATTCTTAAAGATCAAAAAATAAAAAAGCATACTCTTTAATGTTGGAAAATTCAAAAATTTTCCAAAAAAAAGATTAGATTTTCCAAAATATGTATGAAATTTCAACTCAAAGTAAAAAATAATAATAATAATTTTTTTAGAGAAGGAGTGACACTTGGGACCTAGTAGTATCTACCCTTACTATAACTAAAATTCTACATATTGCTCTATAGGGAAGCTATTAGTGTAGGTGCCCAAGATTCAACCATGTTTGAATGGGTTTGATTTAATATATTATTGTATTATTTATTTTAATAGTAATAAAGAAATCATTCTATTAATTCTTGTGTTGTATGTTTGTAAACTCGGTAGAATTAGATAAAATTCCTTATGATATGCATTTGCAATGGTTATTGATTGAAAGATATAAGACAAACACTAATGCTTATAAATGATATAATTAAATGTTCTAAGTCCCCGCATTGTCAAGAATGGACATTGACTACATACGGGTAAACATATGATAGTAGTAGGAGATCTCACACTTATTGGCATCGTGATGCCAAAGCAAGCCCTTAGGTGATTTTTGTTAGAGAATATATAACTAGACATGAATATATAACTAGACATGACTCATACGAGATGGGTACAAATGGTCTTTAGATTTGAAGTCATCACGGTTGTCTCATTACAAGACTTATGCACTTTGATACTTATCTTGATGGACCCATTAAAGGATTGCACATGGACGATTTGTTAGGTGCACTAGAAATCTAATGGAGGTAAGTGTACGACAAAGATAGGACATGTCATTCCTTTTATGCTAAACGAGTTATCACATTGCACTTTGATAAATGTTTGCTCAAGAGATCTATGGTCATAGTAGGAGTACACTAATAGAGCATAGTTGGTTTACTCTAAGAGCTAAGACATTTGAGAATCGAAAAAAACTTATGTGATCACAATCAAACTAGACTTATAACCAAGTTCAAGATCGGCTATGATAATTGATATGAGGACTCGAATTGTATAGTAACCATGCTCATGAAAGGTAATAATGGATTAATTAATCCTTCTCAAAAATTAGGTAGTCATGATGGCTTGTTAGAGGCCAATCTTCATTTATGTATCAAGAGATAAAAGAGGAGTCTTTTATTCTTAATACATTAATAACATATCTAAGAGCCTATTCAGCCACATGCATAAGCTCAAGTATTCACATTATAAATGAGAAGCAAAAATATTGGAAAATTTTTCCAAAAATGAATGTTTTTTGTTTTGTAAAGGGTTTTGAAAATGGAAAGTTTCCTTAAATCGAAAGTTTCTTAAAACAAAAAGTTTCCTAAATTAGAAAGCTTCTAAAAATGAAAAGTTTTCTATTTTAGAAATCGGTTTCCTAATTTGGAAGTTAGTTCCAAATTTAGAAGTAAATAACCTAAAATGGAAATAAGTTTCCTAATTTAAGTTAAAGGGTATTTTCAAAAATTACTTCCTAATGTGGATTTACCTAAAATAATCTAAAATTATTTATTTGGATTGTCAAAATAAATTACTTAGACTAAAACAGTTTTAGCCTATTAGGTTTAATTAAAATCTTTAAGATATTTTGGTGGGAGAATAAACATTAACCTTATTAGATGAGGATGAATGTTTTGAAGATAATAATCAAAAGTTCACATATAGAAATAACTCCTCATCCTTGAAGGGTAAAGAAGCGACAATCTAGAGTCTTAAAAGGGAATTAATGCCACCCCTCACCTTAGAGGATAAGAAAACTCTTCTATGAATATAAAAGAGAGAGAGACAGATAAGCTGCGGCAACTAAGCAAAAAGAGTGAGAAAAAGGAAAATTTTGGTCAGCCTTAAAAACTAACTAGGGCACATGACAAAGTGAAGAAAAAAGGAAAAAATAGTTTCTCTAAAAACGCTAGCACACGTATACTCTTTCCTTCTCTTTTAAGGTTGTCACAAAATTTCTTAGGATTTATTTTTGTAAGAAATGCTACACAAATCGGACAAAGTTAGACCTAGCACCCTACTAATCTTGAGTACTTTTGTATGGATATTTGAACTGCGTGGATCATCAATAATGACTGGATAATTGGAAAGCTTTTTTAATAAAAGAATTTAGATCTATACTATAAGACGTAATTCTTTATTCATTACTCTAAATTCATGTATGTATGGTTAATAGATTCAATAACTTGATCTTGGGCCATTAGATGAAGGAAAATTTTTGTTTATTTTACACCTCCATAGGATGCATGATCCTTCAATTGGTATCAAAGCCTCCATTGAATCTTTGATTTATGATTTGTTAATTATGATGAACTATTTGAATTAGCTATGCATGATTATAAATCTTGTGTTTTTGGTATTTTATATAAATATGAAACTGAATCTTGGATCAAAATCAGTAGGGGATATGAGGCCAACCTTTGATATCGACGTTTACATGTATAACGACCCTACTTACTACCGTACGCTTGCAATGTCCCCGAACGTTGGGTCTAACTTAAATGATTTGCGGGGTTTGTTGAGATAACTCAAGTCTAATAAACTTATAAGTAAGGATTGGTATTCACATAACATATGATAAGACAAGGAGTTATCATACCAATGAAATTCGAAATTACATTAGATATAATTGGTAAGGAGTTACCTACCTAATCCTTCATGTATAGCTTGTTGAGATAACTCAAGGCTAATGCATTTAGAGGATGGGATCCTAACCCACTAAGAAAATGAATCGAACAGTTTTCTCGAGTCCTATATTGAAGGTTACAAAACTTGAAGAAAA
Source organism: Dovyalis caffra (assembly GCA_963924115.1). NCBI lineage: Eukaryota > Viridiplantae > Streptophyta > Magnoliopsida > Malpighiales > Salicaceae > Dovyalis > Dovyalis caffra. The sequence goes on along the minus strand of CAWUPB010001154.1, from coordinate 1,569,299 downwards.
TAGTGAGAATAAACATAGGTTTTACTTCTTTAATTTATGTGTTTTTATATTTTGTGCAATTTAATTAGCCCAATCGTACGGTTTTCTATGTTGTCAAGGTTGTTGTATCGTATGACTCGGTAATACATCGATGAGATTGATGGTAAATGAAGGAATTCTTTACTTTGCCATCACCATGCCAATAGGTGTGAGATCTCCTACTCGCTATCATATAACATAAGCATAGTACTCGTAAGTCTATATGCATATAGTCGGTATCCATTCTTGACAATGCTACAACTTATGACGTTTAATGATATCATTTATACGCATTAGTGTTTGTCTCACATCTTTCGATCAATCACTATTGCAAATTCATATCATAAGGAATTTTATCTAATTCTATTGAATTTACAAACATAAAACACAAGAATTAATAGAATGAATTGTTTATTATTATTAAAATAAATAATACAATAATATATTAACTCAAGCCCATCCACACATGGTTGGATCTTGGGCACCTACGATAACACTATATCCTTGTAATAGCCCCGTTAGAGTGATCTTTGCTTGATAAGAATGACCTCAACACTTGACTCATCCCCTTATCTCTTTGACATTGTGGATTTTTTAGATTGTGGTGTCACAAAGGAAAGCTACCGAGTTGATCCTACCAATAGTCATATGCTTGTCTCAAAGACTAAGCCATGTATAAGTAAGCATGAACTAATTCGGATGGTGAAACTACAAATGGCTTATTAAATTGGTTCTAGTTTGTTCGATGGTATTTGCTACTTGGATAATCATAGTAATTCTAGAGCTAATACATGCAAACAAACCCTAACTTCTAAAAGGGATTCATTTATTATATAAAAGGTTAACACAAGCTTTACCCATTACTCGATGATTTATGATAACTTAACGAGATGACATGGGCATTGTGCTAGTGATGTATCATACAAATTTCTACCTTATCAAATTTTGATGGTAGGATAGAGACCTACCATGGTTGTGATAGGTGAAGGAGAATTAGGGTTTGATTTTAGGAAGGGAACTTGAGAAATGGCTACCACTTCCAAGGAAGGCAACAAACGTGTAAATTACCTAATCCTAACATAGGGAGGCGAGTGATAATAAATAATAATATCGAGCTCTTTAAGTTTGGTAATTAGAATGAGTACAATCTAAATCCCTTAACGATGATTCATTGGAGGGCAAGTCCGGTGCCAACTGCTGTCATAATTCAAACTTTAATAGCGTATATTTAAGTTGTTGTAGTTAAAAAGCTTGTAGTTAGACTTTGGGTTAGGTTAGTTAGTCCACCTCAAGTGTGTGCCGATCACCTCCTCTCTTCTATTAATGATGTGCTTTTAGTGTTAACTAGCCAAGTCATGCCTCGATATTGGTACTTTGAAGAAATTAGAGTGCTTTAAGAAAGCCTATGCTTTGGATACATTAGCCTAAGATAACATCATAGATCTCAATCCTATTGTATTGGCCTTTGGGATTAGAGTAATGATTACCAAGGATAGTTGGGGGCATGCATATTTCATATTTAGAGGTGAAATTTTTAGATTTATGAAAGATGAACAACTACGAAAGCATTTGCTAAGGATGTTTTCATTAATCAAGAATGAAATTTGAGGGCTCAAAGACGATTAGATACTATCCTAGTCTCAACCATAAACAATACGGACCATGGATTGGTGGATGTCGCTTCTAGGACTCCATCAACTCCTTATCGAAATCAAAGTTTTTGGGTTAAGGAGGAGTATGTTCGTAAGGCTAAAACTTAAAGGAATTGATGGAAAGGCACCACCAAAAGTAGAGAAAATGGCTTAATTTGACTCAACATGAGGAAACTTACTAGCTCCAAAAAGAGTAAGAATTGATAGATCGACAACTTCTTCGACTCTATAGTTGGTGGTTGGTGGTTGGTAATGCATGGTCGTTCTTTGTTGGTGAGTGATTTTTTTGGTTAATTTAGTTAATGAATAAGACCTCGACCTACTAACTAGCTCTATGAACGTGACCCTCCGTGACCGGTTACTTAGAGGGACTATGGCCTTTTAGGCTAAAGAAGTTTGAGCCATTAACCGATTTATGATGCCCTTAGATGTTCTAGGCCGCACGTGCACTACACCGATGTATTCAATGGTAAGTCATCATGATGGGGATAAATCATTGTAATTTTTGGTCTTCAATGAGATATTCCTAGAGAGCATCGATCATTAGCTCATATTGACTACATCCCTACCCTTTACACATATCACACATCGCTCCTATAGATTGAATGGTTTGGTGAAGTGTTTGTATCATAGCGATGTAGGCGAGTTTACTAATGATGACATCATGACAAGTCAAATAAACCTTATTATTTAGAAGAAAGAGAAGTTGTGATAAATTATTTCCATAGGTGAACTTGCAATAGGGTCATTGTAAGAACTTGCGTAACAAAACGACCTATGAACTTATGGTCGAACATACTATGGTCGTAGGGGACTCTTGCCCCGGCATCCTTTGGGGTCATGGAGGGATGCATCTATATCTAACACAGCTCAAAAACAAACATCGATGTAAGAAGCGTCAAGGAACTAAAGTACGAAGAGCACACCCCACCTTGAAAGGTTACTAGGGGTGCATCTCCAATTCGTGATAAGTTAAACGAATCTCGAAAATGGATATCTTGGTTATTTCATCGATGAAAAATGTAGTAAAATGTGTTACCGAGTGTGAATTATAGAATCTCATAAACTATCAAGTTCTTAAATGTAAGTTATGCTTGAGGCCTTATGGCCGAGGGCATGTCCGCTTGTGTGTTACCCATCATTGCCCCCAAACCCCTTAGTTGATGAGGGCAAGGGAGGATACTAGTCTCTTGCATGCTTCTACTTTCCGTTGGCTAAAAATTGAGTCCTTAACGATGGCTAACATAATGAATGGTGGTTGAGAGATCCTCAATAGCGATCATGTGCATGCCCTATTAAACTTTGGGATAATGAAGACCCTTGAGCATCATCAATTTTTCTAGGATGCTCTTATTGTGACCCTAGGTCAAGCAAGACTACCATTGAGTTTAAGCATATCAATAAGTAGAGGAACGAAACTTACAAGGATTCTCTTAGTAATGGTGGGCAAATCGAGAAATGCTTAGCTTGAGAATCGAGTGCTCGTGGCATTTGAGTTTTTATCCGAAGAAGCATCCTTAGTGATGGACTAGGCCTAACTCTTTTAAAACGTGGCACCGAAAAGGGTGACGACCTCATCATGATCGAACCTCGTTGCACCATAAGGCATTGTCCGGAGGTAAGGGTCGTTAAGGACTACACCTTAATCGGATGGTAAATTTTGTCTAAGGCTAAATACGGGTGAGAGACCAATAGCAAACGAGTACCGTAAGGGAAAGATGAAAAGGAATTTTAAAAGAGAGTCAAATAGTGCTGAAAATTGTTGTGAGGAAAGTGGATGGGGCCGACGATGCACCCTAATTAGATGTGGAATGGTGCTAGTTGGTCTATCGATCCCATCGATCAAATCAAGGCATGGATCGATGCGAATTATGATTGTAGCCTAAGCTTGAGCTTTGAAAACGATTGTAGCGATGCTATCATCATAATTTTGGACTTCATCATATCCCATTATGACATGTCTTGGGACTAGCACATGCCATCTAGTGCTATTACTATAAAGAAATTAGAGTGCTTGAAAGCAAGTCTATGCTCTAGATACATTAGCATAGGATAACATCATAGGATTTCAATCCTATTATGCCGGCCCTCGGTATCAAAGTAATATTAATAGGAATAGTCGGGGATTCATATTTCATATTCTAAGGTGAAATTCTTGGATTTATGAAAGATGAACAACTACAAAAGCATTTGCAAGGATGTTTTCTTTAATGTAGAATGAAAGTCGAGGGCTCGAAGATGATCGGATACCATCCTAGTCTCAACCATAAACAATATTGACCAAGGATTAATGGATGTTGCTTCTAGGACTCCACTAGAACCTTATGAGAAATTAAAGTTTTTAGGTTCTACGGGGGTTGCAAGGCTGAAACTTAAAGGAATTTATGGAAGGGCACCACTAGGAGTAAAGCCTAAGGCTTAATTTGACTCAACACGAGGAAACTTACCCGGTCCGGACATAGTAAGGATTGATAGACTAAGAGCTCTTTCTTGATTATGTGGGTGGTGACGGATGGTAATTCTTAGTTAATGGTTCCATTAACAAATGAGACCTTAACCTCGCTAACTAGCTATGTAGAGGTGACCATCCTTAACTAGCTTCTTAGAGGGACTATAACCTTTTAGGCCAAGGAAATTTGAGGTAATAATAATTTTGTGATGCCCTTAGATGTTTTAGGTCTGTATGCACACTACACCGATGTATTCAACAAGTCTATAGCCTTGGCCGATAGGCTTGGGTAATCTTTAAAATTTCATCATGATGGAGATAGATCATTGTAATTGTTGGTCTTCAATGAGGAATTCCTAGTAAGCGTAAGTCATTAACTTGCATTGACTATATCCCTACCTTTTGTATACACTACCTATCACTCCTATTAATTGAATGGTTTGATAAATGTTCGAATCGTGGTGACGTGGGTGGTTCACCACTTGTGACGTCATGAGAAGTCCACTAAACCTTATCATTTAATGGAAGGAGAAGTCATAATATACTTGGTGTGAATTGTAGAATCTCCTAAACCATAGGGTTTTTAAATGCAACTTGCTCTTGATGCCTCATAGCCGAGGGCACATTTGTTGAAGTGTCACGTATCGTCGCCCCCAAACCCTTTAGCTAAAAAGGTTGGGTTAGTCAAAGAGGGGAAAGGTCCTATGTCAACGGCACTTACGCATGGGTTAGTCGATCCTAAGAGACGGGGAAGCCCATTCGATAGTGCGTTCATGTGCAAGCTTCGAAAGGAAATCAAGTTAAAATTTTTGAATCATGATGTGGTCACTAATGCTAACATTAAAAAGTCTAGAGACATCTACGGTGACCTCGTAAAGAGTTATCTTTTTTATTTAATAGCCTCTCCACCCCGAAAAGAACTTAGCCAAAGGTAGGGTTTAACGACTGGATGAGCATTGCACATCATGTGGTGTCCAACACATCCCTAGTGGCTCTTAAAAATCTAAACGATCAAGTGCCAATCTAGGTGGAAGATATTGTTAGGTAGGGAGTTTTGTTATGGTAACACAGTTCGTTAAAAGATAATGCAAGTGTCCTAAGATGAGCTCAACGAGAACGTAAATGTTATGTGGAACAAAAGGGTAAAATTTCATTTGATTTTGATTTTCAATACGAATGCAAACTATGAGAGCATGGCCTATCAATCCTTTAGACCTTTGAAACTTGAAGATAGAGGTGTCAAAAAAGTTACCACAAGGATAACTAGTTTGTGGCGAGTGAAGCGTTCATAGTGATGTTGCTTTTTGATCCTTCGATGTCGGCTTTTCCTATCATTGTGAAGTAGAATTCATCAAGTGTTGGATTGTTCACCCACAAATAGGGAATGTGAGATGGGTTTAGATCGTCATGAGATAGGTTAGTTTTACCCTACTAATGGTAGTGTTGTAATAGTAATCCAACTACTATGAGAGGAACAGTTGGTTCATATAATTGGTCATTGCATTTGGTTACAAACCCAGTGGTGTGAAACTACTATACACCTGGATTATGACTAAATGCTTCTAAGTCGGAATCCGGGCTAGATGCAATGCGAGCACCACCATTTAATTTTTGACCTACGAGTAGGGGCCTAGTGGCCCTAGAGGCACATGTCATTAGCTGAAGCCCTCATGGTGAACAAGCTACATAAGCCACCTTGAAGAACCATTCTCATTGAGTGGTGGGTAGAATTCTTTGTAGAAGACTTAAATATGTGATGAGGTATTGTAATCGGTAAAGTGGCCTTGGTACCATAATCCATTAAGATTCAAACCTATATCACTTTGATTCATCCCTCTATGTCCCATCTCCCTATGAGGGGCATAGAGGCTGGGACCTATTTAGTGGGGCTTCAAGAAAAAACTCAAGCCATGACCAATAGATCGAAATGATGTTAGTTATAAAAGTATTATAATCATTACAATTTTCAAAAAGCATTTCCTTATTTTTTATTACTTAAGAACTTTGCTTGTATGTCTATCATATCTATCGCAAAACTTGTTAAAAGGAAAAACCTAGATACACTTATGAAAAAAATGAAATCAATAAGAATTCTTTTTGAAGAAACCCTCCAATTCAATTGGTATTTTTCGGAAAACGTAAAACACAACTACGATGCTTCTTCGAGTTTAAGTTTTATGGGTGCCTTGGATATCAAGTCCGTAGATAGATGCTTCCTATACTCATAAAACTCTAAGATTCATTTCACATTGAACAATTTCGTGATCAAAGTGCTAGAGGGCAAGTCCCAAGACTAAGGGAAGGACACGAAACTTCTCGAGTCCTAGGGTATTTCCACGACCTAAGGGATATGACTCATTTGAGATCATTAAAAATAAATTTTTATAGCATCGAAAGACAAGGATCAAGCTCGGGGGCAATTGGCCAACCGCCCGCGAAGCCACTCGCCAATTACCTAAGAGCCATTTGGTTTACTAGCCTAAGACTAAGGATTGGTTGCACAAGTTGGCATGCCCCGTGAGCCAAGGCTGGTTGGGCATGCATTGGTGCCTAGCAACAAGTGGACGAGTGAATAAACGTTGGTAGGGCCTATGCGCTAAGGGAGGTCAAGCAATAGGGGCTTGTCACAAGATGTAAAAGACTTGGCATTCCACAACCTAGCAAAAAAAGGCCATCTCTTTTAAATAAAAAGAATTCCAATAATTCCATGACATTTTTATTATCTTCCCTAAAAAAAATTAAGAATGTACTCGGGTTATTTTCTATTTTTCTTAATTTTCTACATTTTTAAACACAAAAAAAAAAAATTATTCTTTAAGACATCAAAAAATTTTAAACATTTTGAGAAAATGGTTGTATTTTTCCAAACATGAGTAGAAAATTTCAGCTCAAAATATCAATAATTGAATTTTTTAGAGTGGAAGTGACGGTTCGGACATTATAGTATCTACCCCGCCTGTGCTCACTCCCTAGGCCCCCGAGTATGCTTGGCGCATGCTCGTTCATAGGCCCCCTGTATATTCTAGGTGCACACTCACTCACAAGACCCCCGCACACGCTAGGAGCGCTCGCTCTCGGCCCCTATGCTAGCTTAGCACATGCTAGCTCGTAGGCCCCCTACGCACGCTAGGAATGCTTACTCATATGCCTCCTTTACATGTTATGCGCGTGCTTTCCCATAGCCATCGGCACCCACTAGGCATGCTCGCTTGCACGCCCTCTATACATAATGGGTGTACTTGCTAGCGGGCCCTCTACACATGCTAGTTGCGCACTCTCGTAGGTGGGTTGAAAAACTAAACTCTTTCACACAAAAACCATCCCAATAAATAAAAAATGTTATTATTAGGCTCCCCAAAAATTTTAGGATCGTTTTGACTTATTTTTTCATTCTTAAAGATAAAAAAATAAAATAACATACTTCCCAAAGTTAGAAAATTTTAAAATTTCAAGAAAATAGATTGAATTTTTCTAACCTTATGTAAAAAAAAATTAGCTTAAAATAAAAAAATAAAAATTTTTTTTAGAGTATGGATAACACCTAGGGCCTAGTAGTATCTATTGTTGCCATAACTAAAATCCTACATATTGCTCTGTAGGAAACCCTACATCCCATAAAACAACCCCCACATGGTCACACGCCCACTCGCGTCTAGGACACGGGCATTGAGGCCTTGGGGTCGCGGGCCGTAAGCTATGCTAAATCATGTATCATTCACAAAATGAGGTTAGGCACTAAAGCCGAGAGGGGTAGCCCTAGCATAGAGATAAGCAACGAGAGCCATCGTGCTCACCCAATCAAGCACATAGTGCACACTAGCCCAAGGATGAGCACTCTCGCCGGCCCCCTGTGCATGCTCGAGCATACGGGCTCACAAGCCCCTTAGTCAAGCCGGGTGCGCCCACTCGTAGGCCTCCTACATAAGTTGGGCACACTCACTTGTAAATCCCCTGCGTAAGCCGGATGCACACTCGCTCATTCATAGGCCCCCTAGACACGTTGGGCATGCTTGCTCGTAGGCCCCCTTATGCATGCTCGGGCGTGCACTCACTCATAGGCCCTTGTGCACACTAGCCACGCTCACTTGCAGGCCCTATGCGCACGCCGGGTGCACTCGCTCTCGGGCCATTTATGCACTTGTTCATGCGAGCCGACGGGCTCGGTGCACCTGCTCGTAGCCCCTGCACATGATGGGCTCTCCCGTTCGCAGGCCCCTTGTGCACACTAGGCACACTAGCTTGTGGGCCTTCGTCCATGCTGCATTTGCCCACTATCCGACACTAAGCATTGGGTGTGCACACATTAGCTTGCCTAGTGCACCAAAGGAGGTTAGGCACAACCGCTACTCGGGTAACAAAGCCTAGCCTAAGGGCCCGATGGACCTAAATATCTACTTTGTAGCATGAAAAATTCATCCCTTTCAAACAAAAACCATCCCAATAAGTCCAAAACATTATTATTGCGCTCCCCCATAATTTTTTGGATTGTTTCAACTTTTATTTTTTGTATATTCAATGTTAAAAAAAATAAAAAATTTCCTTCCCGACGTAGAAAAATTCTCAAATTTTTTCAAAAAGTAGAATGTATTTTTCCAAACTATTGTACAAAATTTTAGCTCAAAATTAAAAAGAAAATTAAAATTTTTAGGAGTGACAAGTGTGATGTAATAGTGTCTACTCATGCCGTAGCCGAAATTCTACATATTGCTCAATAGGAGAGAGGTATCCGTCCGCCTATGGGGGCCAACAATGGGTTAGTGTAGGAGTATTATGGGTGGTGCCTTAGCTATCATTCTTCATGTGGTCGGTTATGTTTCGGGCCAATGCAGATTTTTGTTCACCGTTGACCCCCTCTAGTCACTTTCTCTAGCGACCCCCTCTAATGACCCTTGGTTTTTTCTCTATAGCTTTTTCATAACATTTCGGTACTATGCTTCGCTAATTGGTGGGCGGTAGGTCTAGGTGTTTTATTTAATTTTGGCAAGCGGGTTGTTCATTTTTATTATTGCAATGGCAAGTTAAAAAGGTGGCTGGATTGAGGCTACTAGGATATTGCATGGGCTTGGGGATTCCAAAGAGAGCTTTATGCAAGCACTTATTGGACATTAAGTTGTTTTGCTTGTGTCAACATGTGGGCTCATGGCAAAATCTTTGAGCCTTTATCATGATGATATTTTTGTTGTCAAGGCTTGGGCATCACCTTTTCTAGCCGAGTGGCAAAAGTGTATGCGCGAGTGGCCGACTTGATACGTAGCGACAAGCTTAGGAATTCCAAGGAGAGCTTTACACTAGTGCTTACATAGCATTAAGTTGATGTGTTTGTGCCAATGTGTGTGCTTTCCGGATAATCCCTCGACCTTTTTAACGATCATATCTCGACGACCAAGGAATGGGCATCGATATTTTGAGTCGAGTGGTAAAGGCATGTGGGCGAGTGGCTAGTCTAATGCCAATCATGATGTAGTAATGGGCTTAGGGATTCTAATGAGAGCTTTATGCTAGCTCTAGCATGGCATTGAGTTGTTGGGTTTTTTTTGATGTATCTCGCTCTCTATGCAATCCCTTAGCGTTTGTTACGATTGTATCCTAATGGCTTGGGCTTGAGCATTAGCGTTTCGAGTCGAGTGGCAATGGTGGGTGCACAAGTGGCTAGTTTGACACAATAAGGATGTATCGATAGGCTGGAGGATTTCAACTAGAGCTTGACATAAGCACTTACATGGCATTAAGTTGATGTGCTTACGTTGATGCATATGCTCTCGTGTAATCCCTAAGCTTTCGTTGTGATCGTATCCTAACGAGTTAAGGACTAAGCATTAGTGTTTTGAGCCAAGTTGCACAAGTGGTTGAACTTGCTAGTAGTCATATGATTGTCTCAAAGATTAAGCCATGCATATGTAAGTATGAACTAATTCAGATCGTGAAACTACGAATGGCTAATTAAATCGGTTATTATTTGTTTGATGGTATTTGCTACTCAAATAACTCGTAGTAATTCTATAGCTAATACATGTAACAAACTCCAACTTCTTGAAGGGATTCATTTATTAGATAAAAGGTCAATGTAAGCTTTATCTCGTTGCTCGATGATTCATGATAACTCGACGGATCGCGCAAGTCATCATACTAGTTATGCATCATTTAAATTTCTACACCATAAACTTTTGATGGTAGGATAGAGGCCTACCATGGTGGTGACAAGTGATGGAGAATTAGGATTCAATTATGGAGAGGGAGCTTGAGAAATGACTACCACATCCAAGGCGGTAGGCATGTAAATTACGTAATCTCGATACAAGGAGGTAGTGCCAATAAATTACAATATTTAGCTTTTTGAGTCTAGTAATTAGAATGAGTACAATCTAAATCCCTTAATAAGGATCCATTAGAAGGTAAGTCTAGTGCCAACAGTTGTGATAATTCTAGCCTTAATAGTTTATATTTATGTTGTTGTAATGAAAAAGCTCATAGTTAGACTTTGAGTTGGGTCGACCATCTACCTTAAGTGTGCACCGCTCGTCTCATCCCTTTAACTAGGGATGTGCTATTGGCTTCAACTAGTCGGTTCGTGCCTCCGGTGCTATTACTTTCAAGAAATTAGTGCTCAAAGTAAGCCTATACTCTAGATACATTAGCATAGGGTAACGAGCATAGGATTTAGGTCCTATTATGTTGGCTTTTGGGATCGAGTAATGATTAATAGGGACAATTATGGGCATTCGTATTCATAATTAGAGGTGGAATTCTTGGATTTATAAAAAATGAACGAGTTGTAAAAGCATTTGCCAAGGTTGTTTTCGTTAATCAATAATGAAAATTGGGTCTCAAAGACGATCGGATACGGTCTTAGTCTCAACCATAAATGATTCCGACTAGGGATTGGCAAATGTTGCTTCTAAAGCTCGCCAACACCTTATGAGAAACCAAAGTTTTTGGGCTCGAGGGGAGTATGGTCGTAGGGCTGAAAATTAAAAGAATTGATGAAAAGGCACCACTGTAAGTAAAGCCCGAGGCTTAATTTGACTCAAGGAAACTTACCTATTTAGACATAGTAAAGATTGACGGACCGAGAGCTCTTTCTTGATTCTATGGGTATTGGTGCATGGCCGGTCTTAGTTGGTGGAGTCATTTATCTAGTTAATTCCTTTAACGAACAAGACCTTAGCTCGCGAACTAGCTATGTGGAGGTGACCCTCCACGACCATTTTCTTAAAGGGACTATGGCCTTCCGTGCTAAGGAAGTTTGAGGCAATAACCGGTTTGTGATGCCCTTTGATGTTCTAGGTCATACGTACACTACACTAATGGATTCAATGAGTCCATAGCCTTGGTTGATAGGCTTGAACAATCTTTGAAATTTCATTATGACCGGCATAGATCATAGTAATTGTTGGTTTTCAATAAGGAATTCCAAGTACTCATCGACTTGCATTAACTACGTCCCCGGCCCTTATACACACTCGCTCGTGATGGATCATGCATCCTATGAAGGTGTAAAATAAATAAAAACTTTTTCTCCATCTAAGGAGCCAAGATCATGTCGTTGAATCTACTAATCATACATACATGAATAATAAGCTAAAACTAAAGGATTACCTCTTGTAGCGCGAGATCTAAATTTCTTTTTTTGATTAGTCGTCCAAGTGTCTAGCATCTATTGATGATCAATGCAACCCAAGTATCCACAAAGAAGCACTCAAAATTGATGAGGTGCTAGTTCCACCTTTTTCAATAGAGTGTTTCCTCTAGAAATCAATCTCGGACAATTTTGTGACAACCTTAAATAAGATGGTAAGAGTATTTCTTGCTAGGGATTTAGGAGAAAACTATTTTCTCTTTTTTTCTCTCATGGCCGTGTGCATTTGATAATTTTTAGGGCTGGCTGAATTTTGCATTTTTCTTTTCTTTTATTGACTGAATATTGTCTTACAATTTTACTTGGCCAAAAATACTCTTTTTAGGTCATCATTCTACTACGCTGCACCTCTCTTCCTATTTATAGGGGGAGAGTTTCTTTGTCCTCCAAGGATAAGGAAAGGGGCAGCTATAAGTCCATTGAGGACTCTAGGTTGTTCCTTCTTTATCCTCTAAGGATGAGGAGTTATTTTATGTTATTATCTTTAAAACATTCATCATTATCCAATAAGGTTGTTGTTTATCCTCCCATAAAAATTATCTTAAGGCTTTTAATTAAACCTAATGGCCTAAAACTATTTTAACCCGGTTAATTTATTTGGACTATCCAAATAAATATTCTTAGATTATTTTGACGGGGTCCACATTAGGAAGCAATTTTCTAAAATACCCTTTAACCTAAATTAGGAAACTCCTTTCCTTTTAGGTTGTTTATTTCCAAATTTAAAACTCACTTCCAAATTAGGAAACCGATTTCCAAAATAAAAAACTTTCCAATTTAAGAAGCTTTCTATTTTGGAAACTCTTTCCAAAATAGGAAACTTTCATATTGTAAACTTTTTCCAATATCTTTTGCTTCTCATTTGTAATTTTGCTTCTCATTTGTAATGTGAATACTTGAACTTATGCATGTGACTCAATAGCCTCCTAGATATGTTGGCAATATATCAAGAATAAAAGACTCCTCTTTTATCTCTTGATACATAAATCAAGATTGGCCTCTAGCAATGCATCATGACTACCTAATTCTTTAGGAGGATTAGTTAATCCATTATTACCTTTTCACAAGCATGGTTACCATACAATTCATTCCTCATGTCAACTTATCATAGTGTGATCTCAAACTTCGTTATTAGTCCGGTTTAATTATAATCACATAAGTTTTCTTTGATTCCCAAATATCTTAGTTCCTAGAGTAAACCAAATATGCTCTATTGGTGTACTACTAATATGGCCATATATTTCTTGAATAAACATTTATCAAAGTGCAATGTGATAACTCCTTTAGCATACAAGGAATGACATATCCTATCTTAGTTATACACCTATCACCTATCCGCATTGGATTCCTAGTACACCACCCAACGAATCACCCACGTATAACCCATTAACGGATCTATCGAAATGAGTGTCAAAGTGTATAGGTCCTCCAATGAGATAACTATGATAACTTCAAGTCTAAAGACCATTTGTACACATCTCATATGAGATTCCCATGGACTAAAACTAAATGGGTTTTCATGGTGAGTCAAGTTCGGTGATATATTCTCTAACATAAATCACACGAGTGCTTGCTCCGGTATCACCATGCCAATAGGTATGAGATCTCCTACTACTATCATATAGCATGAACATTGCACTCATAAATCTATCTATATTTATCAATATCCATTCTTGACAATGCTACAACTTAGGACATTTAACGATATCATTTATATGCATTAGTGTTTATCTCACATCTTTCGATCAATCACTATTATAAATGCTTATCATAAAGACTTTTATCTAATTTTAATGAAGATGTAAACAAAAGAATTAACAGAATGACTTCTTTATTATTATCAAAATAAATAATACAATATTACATCAACTCAAGGTCATCCATACATGGTTAGATCTTGAGCACCTATACTAACAATCTCCCACTTACACTAGAGCCAACCGAGTCACGTCCCTTAATCTCGACGATTGAGTAAAGGACTTATGTTTTTGTTGTGAAAAAGGCTTAGTCAAGGGGTCTGCTATGTTATCATCGGTGTAGACCTTTTCTATCCTTATACTAATAATCTCTCTAATCGGATGATAGTGTCACAATACATGCTTGGACCTTTGATATGAGCTTGGTTCCTTGGCTTGTGTTATAGCTCCGTTGTATTCATAGCACAATACTATTGGATCAATAATGCTAGGAACCACTTGTAGTCTAAAAAAATTTACGAATCCAAACAACCTCCTTAGTTGCTTCCACGACTACAATGCATTCACCCTTGGTTGTTAAGTCGACCACTTGTTTCTTACTTAGAACTTTTCCAACTAATAGTGCTACCATTTAATTGGAAAATGAATATTGACTGTGATTTAAAGTCATCATGATCGGATTGAAAACTAGCATTTGTGAACCCTTTCATGACTAGTTCATCTTCTCCATAAACTAGGAAGACATCTTTAGTTCTTTGTAAGTACTATAGAATGCTTTTCACAACAATCCATTTCTTTTCATCCGGATCGGCTTGATTTCTACTACATATACTCAAACCATATGAGACATCAAGCTGTGTACATAACATGACATACATGATAGATCCTATGGTCGACGTGTATAGAATGTAATTCATCCTTTCCTTTTCATTTTGTGTGTTGGGACACTTAACCTTACATAATTTTATACCATGTGACATTGGAATAAGTCCTCTCCGGAATTCTTCCATACTAAACCTCTTTAGTGTTTTATCAATGTATGTGCTTTGGGAAAGACCTAACATTCTTTGTGATCTATCTCTATAGATCTTGATTCCTAGAATGTAGTTGCCTCACCCATATCTTTTATGCAGAAATTATAAGATAGCCAATCTTTATAGATTGCAACATAGTGGTATCATTGCCTATAAGTAAAATGTCATCCACATATAGTACAATAAATATAATTGAGCTCCTACTAACCTTTTTGTATGCATAAGGTTCATCTTCATTTTGGAAAAAATTAAACCATTTGATTGTTTCATTGAAATGTTGATTCAAACTCCTAGATGATTGCTTAAGTCCATAAATGGACCTCCGTAATTTATAAATATTATTTGTATGACTTTTGGTGACAAAACCATCGAGTTGTGTCATGTACACATCCTCATTTAATTTTTTGTAGAGAAAGAAGTTTTGACATTCATTTGCCGTATCTCATAATCGTGATATGTAACAATTACAAGCATAATTCGAATGGATTTAACCATTGCTACTCGGTGAGAAAGTTTCATCATAATCAACACCTTGCTTTCGATGATATCTTTTAGCCATCAATCTTGCCTTGTACGTATGTATATGTCCATCCACGTTAGTCTTTCTTTTAAAGACCCACTTACACCTAATAGGTTTAACACCTTCAAGGGGATTAACCAAAGTCTATACTTAGTTAGTGTACATGGATTCCATTTTGGATTTCATGGCCTCATGCCATTTTTGGAGTCAATGTTTAACATTGCTTCTTCATAGGTATTAGGTTTGTCGTCTCGTATGATAGACACATATTCATATGTTGAGACTAAAAAGCCATATCTTTCTAGCTCTTGACGAATCCTCTTAGACCTACGAAGTTCTTATGTATTGATTTATGGAGATGTTACAATGCTTTGTAACCTTTCTACTTTGTGTTCCTTTAACACGGTGTTAATCTATAAGTCTTCTCGAATCTTATCTTTCCTCCCACTTGGTCCTAGCATCTATAAATTCCTTCTCAAGGAACACGAGTATGCCTAGCGACAAACACCTTTGGTTCTTGTGATTGGTAAAAGTAATATCCATTTGTTTCTTTTGGATATCCCACGAATTTATACTTTATTAATTTAGACTCCGACTTGTTTCCATCTAAACGTTTGACATATGCTTCATAGCCCTAAATCTTAAGGAAAGATAAATTTTCTTTCTTTCCTTTCATATCTCATATGGAGTCTAATCAATAGACTTTGTTAGAACTCAATTCAAAATAAATATCACGATAAGGAGTGCATATCCCCAAAATGATATTAGGAAATGATATTAGGATATCGGTTTGACTCATCATGGACCGAACCATATCTAATAATGTCCTAGTTCTCCTTTCGAACACACCATTCATTTGTGATGTTCTATATGGGGTCCATTGTGAGAGAATCCCATTCTCTTTTAAATGATCTAAAAATTCAATGCTTAAGTACTCTCAACCTCAATCCGATCGAAGTGCTTTAATACTTTTGCCAATTAGTTTCTCGACATCAAACCTAAATTCTTTGAACTTTTCAAAAGCTTCATATTTGTGTTGCATGAGATATACATAACCAAAACATGATCTATCATTGGTAAAGGTTACGAAATAGTCATATCCTCCTCTAACTTGGGTTGACATGGGCCCATATACATCACTATGTATGAGGCTTAACGGATGAGCAACTTTTCTCCTTTTCACTAAAAGGAGATTTTGTTATTTTTCTAGGCAAACAAGATTTGTAGACATCATAAGATTCATAATCAACTAATTCTAAATATCCATTCTTATATAGCTTGGATATGCAATTTTTGTTTATATGGCCAAGCCAATAATGCCATAGATATGTTTTATTTAGATCATTAGTTTTATGTCTTTTCACATTTATGTTATATACTAGTGTGTCTATGTTTAGAACATATAAACCGTTATTCACATCAGCACTTCTATATAAAACATCATCTTTATAAAAGGAATAACTTTTGTTCTTAAATAAAAATGAAAAACCATCTTGGTCCAAACAAGAAATAGAAATGATCTTCCTAGTTATACTAGGAATATAATAATAGTTTCGAGTATAAGCACAAGTCTAGATGGTAATGCCAACTCATAGATGCCTACCACTAATGGTATAATTCTTGAACCATTACCCATACGCAAGTCAAACTCACCGAAGTAGTCTTTCTAGCCTCTTTTAGTCCTATTAAGTTTGTTCAAATATGTGCACCACAAATACCCAAGATGTTGGACTAGACGTATAAAAATTTACATCAATAACATGAATACTTAAGGTGCATTGAGAACGCATCTCTTATACCACTTTAAGATGCTCCTTATCGTCTATCGTATAGAGCATTTTTCCATGTCGAAGGACATTCCTCTCTTTCATTTTACGATCAACGAAGTTTTTGTAATTTAAGGCATTCCTTCCATTAGTCATCGATCTTATCAATGTATTGCTAGTTATACTCGTGCAATAACCTTGACAAGATAAAAAAATGTATAGTTTCGTTGATAAAATTGCATAAATTAAAGAAGTAAAATCTATGTTTGCTCTCACTATTTTCTTCAAGTTTTATAACCTTCAATATAGCACTCGAGAAAACTTTTTGATTCATTTTCTTAGTGGGTTAGGATCTCATCCTCCAACATGAATTAGCCTTGAGTTATCTCAACAAGACATACATGGAGAATTAGGCAAGTAACTCTTTACCAATTACATCTAATGCAATTCCTAATTCTATTGGTATGATAACTCCTTATCCTTTTCATATCTTATGTGAATACCAATCCTTACTTACAAGTTTATTGGGCCTTGAGTTATCTCAAGAAACCTAATAACTCATTTAAGTTAAACCCAATGTTTGAGGACATCATATGGCCCATGATTTGTCTCTCTTGAGGAAGAAGTGACCTTGAGTTATCTCAACAAGCCAACAACGATCAAGAGAGTTTCTACCTCATAATGTTGGAAAGCATTTAACTTAATATCTTATTTGAAGGATTTAATAAGGTTGGTCTCATCCTAACATGCATACTAAACAATAATCACATTATTCCTAATCATGCATACTAACATTTATCTCATTACATTCATACATCTCATGCATTACTCAAGGACCGGTGAATGGTAATGGATTTTTAGTATTAGGCCCCTTAAGGCATAAGGGGACTAGTGGGTCAATTCTTAGATGAAAAATTATTACAAATTCTTTATGGATGTCTTCATTGCTTGACATCTTCTCCTTATATCTATTCTAATCCCTATCTTTCACTTTTACATTTATTCAAAATGAGAAACTAATAAGAAACCTCAAGTTACATTTGAGGGGAGTAAGATGAGAAGAGAAATACGGTAGTGTAATAGAGAAGGCAAGACACGCAGATCCTATTTATCCAAAAAATACCAAGCTTTCATAAAACTAGGTTGACTCATCCATACCATTCATTCATGCTTCAATCACGGTGATACATGACATACTCATGAAACAATTTCATTCTTAAAATAATTATAAATATATAGTTTTGGTCATTTTATAAATTTATCAAAATTTCTCTAAATTTTAATTTTAAAACTTTTTAGGCCTTGGGCCTACTTTAGGCCCATAGACTTTTGGGCCTCGAGGGTTCATGGGTTTTTGATGACCAAACCCGTAGTTTCGCACGTGTCCACTTCGTAGTGCTTAGCCAACATGCTCTTGGCAAGCCAACAACCTACCTACTACGCACATAGCGTACTCGGTGGCGATAAGGCTACCATGCGTATGAGGTTAACATCCAACGTTGACCTCGCATGCCGCTATTGATTTTGACCCAAACTTTTAGTTTCATACTTATATGAAATACCAAAAATACAAGATTTATAATCAAGCATATCTTATTCATGTAGTTAATCATAATTAACTAATCATACAATCAATGATTGAACGAAAGTTCCGATACCAATTGAAAGGATCATGCATCCTATGAAGGTATGGAGGAAATAAAAAAATTTCTCCATCTAAAGGCCCAAGATCATGTTGTTGAATCTACTAATCATACATACATGAATAATAAGGTAAAAGTAAATGATTACCTTTTGTAGCATAGATCTAAATTTCTTTTTTTATTAGTTGTCCAAGTTTTCGACCTCTATCGATGATCCACATAACCAAAGTATCCACAAAGAAGCACTCAAAATTGATGGAGTGCTAGCTCCGCCTTTTTTGATTAAGTGTTTTCTCTAGAAATCAATCTTGGACAATGTTGCAACAACCTTAAAGAAGATGGTAAGAGTATTTCTTCATGGGGTTTTAGGAGAAAACTATTTTATTCCTTTTTTCTCTCTTCGTCGTGTGCTCGACATAATTTTTGGAACTAGCTGAATTTTTCCTTTTTGTTTTCTTTTATTGGTCGAATATTGTCTTACAATTTTGTTTAGCCAAAAATACTCTTTTTAGATCATCATCCTACTATGCCATACCTCTCCTCCTATTTATAGGGGAGAGTTTCCTTGTCCTCGAAGGACAAGGAAAAGGTTATGAGTTCATAAAGGACTGCGGGTTATTTCTTCCTTATCCTCCAAGGATGAGGAGTTATTTTATATGTGGACTACTTGATTATTATCTTTAAAACATTCAACCTTATCCAATAAGGTTAATGTTTATCTTTAAAACATTCATTCTTATCAAATAAGGTTGATATTTATCCTCCCACCAAAATTATCTTAAGGCTTTTAATTAAACCTAATGGCCCAAGACTATTTTTTCCCAATTAATTTATTTGGACTATCCAAATAAATATTCTTATATTATTTTGGTAGGGTCCACATTGGGAAACAGTTTTTCAAAATAACCTTTAACCTAAATTAGGAAAATCCTTTCCTTTTAGGCCGTTTATTTTCAAATTTCAAACTAACTTCCAAACTAGGAAACCAATATCTAAAATAGAAAACTTTTTATTTTAGGAAACTTTCCATTTTGAAAACTCTTTCCAAAATAGAAAACTTTCATAATTGCAAACTCTTTTCAATATCTTTTGCTTCTCATTTGTAATGTGAATACTTAAACTTATGTGTATGACTCAATAAGCTCATAGATATGTTGGCAATGTATTAAGAATAAAAGACTCCTCTTTTATCTCTTGATACATAAATCAAGATTGGCCTCTAGGAAGGCATCGGGACTACCCAATTCCTTAGGAGGATTAGTTAATCCGTTATTACTTTTTCACGAGTATGGTTACCATACAATTCAGTCCTCATGTCAACTTATCATAGTGCAATCTCGAACTTGGCTATTAGTCTAGTTCGATTATGATCACATAAATTTTCTTTGATTTTCAAATGTCTTAGAGTAAACCAACTATGCTCTATTGGTGTACTCTTTCTATGGCCATAGATTTCTTGAGTAGAGATTTATCTAGATGAAATGTGATAACTCCTTTAGAATACAAAGAGTGATATGTCCTATCTTAGTTATACAGACTATCTTCATTAGATTCCTAGTACATTTAACGAATTGCCCACGTGCGACCCATTAATGGGTCTATCGAAACGAGTGTCAAAGTGTATAAGTCCTCCAATAAGATAACAATGATGACTTCAAGTCTAAGGATCATTTGTACTCATCTTGTATGAGTTCCCATAGACTAAAACTAAATGGGTTCTCATGGTAAGTCAAATCAAGTGATATGTTCTCTAGCATAAATCACCTAAATGTTTTCTTTGGCATCACCATGCCAATGGGATGCCGATGGGTGTGAGATCTTCTACTTGCTATCATATAGCATGAGCATTGCTCTCACAAGTCTATCCGCATTTATCAATTTCTATTCTTGACAATGCTACTACAAGGGACATTTAATGATATCATTTATATATATTAGTGTTTGTCTCACACCTTTCGATCAATCACTATTGCAAATGCATATCATAAGAACCTCTATCTAATTCTATTCAACATGTAAACAAAAGAATTAATAGAATGACTTCTTTATTATTATCAAAATAAATAATACAATATTACATCAACTTAAGACCATCCATACATGGTTGGATCTTGGGCACATACACTAACACATGATCTCATATGAGATTCCCATAAATTAAAACCAAATGGGTTCTCATCATGAGTCATATCTAGTGATATGTTTTCTAACATGAATCACCTAAGTGCTTGATTTAGTATAACCATGCCAATAGGTATGAGATCTCCTACTGCTATCATATAGCATGAGCATAGTACTCATAAGTCTATCCACATAATGTCAATGTCCATTCTTGACAATGCTATGACTTAGGACGCTTAATGATACCATTTATGTGCATTAGTGTTTGTCTCATATCTTTTTATCAATCACTATTGTAAATACATATCATAAGGATTTCTATCTAATTCTATTGAATTTACAAACACAAAATATAAGAATTAATAGAATGACTTTTTTATTATTATTAAAATAAATAATGCAATAATACATTAACTCAAGCCCATCCAAACATGATTGGATCTTTGATACCTACACTAATATCCAAATCAATCTTTTAAAATTCTTCCCTAATTTTCGTCGAACCTTAATTTTTTTATTCTTCAAAATTTTCTTTCCATTGGTCTTAATTTTTATTCCCTAACCCAATTTCAATTTAATTTGAAAAAATCCCCAAATTTCTAAACAAAACCTAAATTGACAATAAAATTAAAAATTAAGGAAATTGAAGGAGGTTACCTAGTAGAATTGATTGAAGATGATATGGATTGCAGCTTTAGTTCAAATAAATTCACTCTCTCTCCCTTTTTTTGTAATTGTAATTTTTTTTTTAAATCCTTTCCTCCTAGACTAACTAACTCATTAGTTTGTGTTTCTTAATGTTATTTATACATATAATTGTGCTGATTCTCTACTATAATAGTGTGAGATTTTTTCTTGCAGGATATGGTGTGAGGTAGGCTATGGTAGTAGTAGGGGCGGCTATTGGCGGTAGGGGGAGGTTGTCTTGTAGGAGTATGGGTTGTAGGAATTTTTGACTTATGAAAAAAAAAAGAGTTGTAGCGGAGAAAAAAAGATATGTGAACGAGTGAATGCACAATAAGCTATGTTTGTATGAATAATAATATGTACAATAATTTTATGTTTTGTTTTAGCTTCTTTTATTAATGGTGGAGTACATGAAAATACATGTCCGCTTGTCTTTTAAGTGAAGACACCATTTGTTAGTGTGAATACACATCCACATATGGGTTTTTTCTCATTTGAATTTGAAGCCCAATTTGGTATACATGAAAAAAATGAACTAAACACATGTCTATCATCTAACCAGTATGGCTACCAATATATGTGATATGTCAAAAAAAGTTAATAATAAATAGTAGTCACATACTCTTTTATGGAGACTAAAAATTCTCAATACTAGTTCTATAGAGATTACATATATTATGGATAAAAAGTTAGTTATGTTTAGGAAAAAAAAGACTCAAAAAAACATCAATTCTAAGAAAGGTTATCAATTTATTCTATTCCAAAGTCAATTTCTAAAATTTATTTACCAAAATATTTATAAGCCTATTTTTGAATAGTTTTAGGACGAGATAAAAAGACATTATTATTTGTTGTAGAACCATGTAAAATTGATATCGGATCCTAATCTCAAGAGTCATTTTAATTTAACATCGGATCAGATATGGTATGAATAATTTAACCATTTAAAACATATCGGATAAATTAGATTTTTTTAAAAAAAAATTGAATCATGTTAAGTTACCATGGCATCCTAAAATTAGAGATTTGTGTTAATTTAAACATCGAATTCTATTAAAATTGAAAGTAAAATATTTAATCAATTTATTTTAAAGGAAAAAATTAACCATATAACATGAACATAAAAACAAAATTTTGATGTTGATCTAAACGACTCCAAAAATTATAAAACTTGGCATTTAATTAGAAATATAATAATAATAATAATAATAATAATAATAATAAATGTCCATGACCATTTCAATTTCTACTTCTCATTTGATTCAATTCACCATTCAATATGAGAAATTAAAAAGATGATGTAATTTATTAATTTATTTATGCATTTTTTAATGGTTCATAATTCTTTCAAATTCTTTTTCTAATCTTGAAAGCTATAAATAGGCTTGATTGTTGATTAATTTAGACACAAGTATTTTATAAAGATTGAAAGATTATTTGGAGTTGTTATCTCTTTTATTTACTTTATCTTATAGTGAATTCATTTTTCTATAATCTTTCTCTTGAATTATACTATTGTTATTATTTCTTTCACAACACATTATCAGCACGAAGCTCTAACCAATCGAAAAAATAGACCATGAGGTATGTATCTACCAAAAGACTTAATCAATTATTTCAACCATTGGATTTCTTTTACTCAAGTGCTCTATCAAAAGATCTAAATTATTTAGATCATCAAGAGGTATGCATTTAATTTATCATGTACTTTAAACCTAATGATACATAGAATATATATATTTGAAAAACTTAAATGATTTAATATATAAAATATAATAAACTAATATATATTATTTAAAAAATTCAAATTTTATTATTATGTTTTTTTATTTAAATTTTTTTATTATATTTTTTCTTTAATTCTTAATATTATTATTATACTTTGTAATGTACAATTTTAATGATATCAACCATCACAAAACTTGATTTTGTGACCTTTAACATTTTGGGCAAGAATTATTGATCATAAGTGCTTGATGCTGAGTTAATATCAACTATTTTTCATGTCTCGAATATGCTCTTGTAGTAGCATATCGAGAAAATGAGTTTAAGAAATATTTTAAATCACTTTCATATTTGTTTGTGCTTAAATAAAATGAAAAGCTATTGATGAAAAGGAATAAGTCTCGTCCAATTGAATCCACTCTATTCTCTAAAGTGAATGTGATAATTTATAATAAATTTAGGCATGGACGAAGACGTGGTCATAGCCATAGACGTAGTTGAAAACATTATCACCATGATAATTTATCTTGCAACCAGAAGTGGATAAACTATATAAAAAATAAAGGATCATGCATCCTATGGAGGTGTGGAATAAATAAAAAAATTTCCTTCATCTAAGGACCCAATATCAAGCCGTTGACTTTACTAATCATACATACATAAATAATAAGCTAAAAGTAAATGATTACCTCTTGTAGCGCAGATATAAATTCGTTTTTTTATTAGCTTTCCAAGTGTCCGACCTCTATTGATGATCCACACGACCTAAGTATCCACGAGGAAGCATCAAAATTAATAGGGTGCTAGCTCCATCTTTTTTGATTAAGTATTTTCTTTAGAAATCAATCCTAGGCAATTTTGTGACAACCATAAGGAGAAAGAAAGAGTATTTCTTGTAAGGGTTTTAGAGAAAACTATTTTCTCTATTATTTTCTTCCCTTGGCTATGTGTCCTAGATAATTTAGGAGCTAGCTGAAATCTCACTTTTCCTTTTTTTTTCTTTTGACTGAAAATACTCTATGGTTAATTCATTAACCCTCTCCATGCCACACCTCTCCTCCTATTTATAGTGGAAGAGCTTCCTTGTCCTCTAAGGATATGTAGAGTGGTGGCTTTGAGCCCATAAATGACTTTATATTGTCGCTTTCTTATCTTCTAATGATAAGAAGTTATTTCTTGCTAGGCACATGGCAATGGGCATGGCACTGCCAGTCATACACCACGCAGGCCACATGCTTGCCAGTGCCGCACGCCGGGTGCACGCCGGGTAACCTGCGAGCTCGCTGAGTAGCATGCGAGAATCCTATAAACATTAATTAGTAACCAACATCAAATTTAGTCATACAAGCAAGAATTTTATATCAAATCTACTCATATAAAAGGATATTTAGAATCATTAGGTGATGTCTAAGGAATCTTGCTTACTAACATAAGGACATGTATCCCCTTTTAGTAGAAAAGGAGAAAGAGTTACTAATAAATATAGTCCTCACATATAGAGATGTATATGGGCCTATGTTCACCCAAGCAAGAGGAGAACATGCATGTCACATAACCATTAATGATAATGGATCATATTATGGTTATTAGACATAGGTTCAAAATATTTAAAATGTTTAAAAGTTTAGACTTCAAAAGTCATGAGATGAACTAGCAAGAGTTTTAAAGCATCTTGATTAGATTGAGGAGTTGAATACTTAAATTCAAAAAATATTAGATCACCTAAAAGAGAATGAGATTCTCTATGGACATTACATGTTAGACATGATCGAGTCCATGATGAGTCAAATTAATATCCGTAATTATGAATGAATACCGCTTACTATGACCTTTGAAATGAATAAGGATTCCAATAAATTATTATAGATCACATATGAGATATGGGAAGGGAAAGAAAAATAAATTAATCTTCCCTTAAAAGATTTAAGGCTATAAAGTGTACCTCAAAGGGTTTGACAATGATAAAATGAAACCTAAAATCAATGAAGTGTTAGATTATGAGATACCCTAAAGTAAGATTAGGATATAAAGATCCAACCACTAGAACAAAGTGTTGTTCCCTCCTAATCACACTATGTTCCTTGAGAAGGAATTTATGGATGCTAGAAACGAGTGGGAGGAAATTTGAACTCAATAAGATTTGAGTAGACTCACAAATTAACACTTTAATAAATGAATCCTAAATTAGAATAATCATAAAGAGTTGTAACACTCGTCACAAACAAAACATAAGAATTTCGTGAGTGTCAAAGAAATTCATCATAAGATAAAAAGGGATATGATCTTCACATCTTGACATATGGTGATGTGAGCCTTGAAAGGGATGAGAAGCTAATACTTGTGAAATGGCAATGTAAGACATTGATTCCTGTAAAAGGTAAATAAAAGGGATGTGTAGTTGACACACCCTAATTGTTCCTAAGGACATGCAAATAAGATTTCCAAAATGCTAAGGTCTATTAATAGACTTAAGCATGCCTTTAGGAATGTAAGTTGATGTTTTATGAAATGATCGAAGAGTTTGATTATTTATAAAATAAAGACAAACCTTGTGTATATAAGAAGTTAGTGGGAGTCTACTAGTCATGGTTATTTGATACAAAAGCACACCTCGATCATAACATTATGTTGCAAATAAGAGATTAGGGAATCTAGAAGAAATTTCCTTAGAAATAGATGTGAGAGGAACCTACAATCTAAGAGTATAGATCATCAATTAGAAAGATCTATAGAGATAGATCAATTAGAGTGATCTATAGAGATAGATCACTTAAAATGTGAGGAGTCTCCCAAAGTAGTTACAATGACATGATACTAAAATCTTTAGCATAGAACAATCAAAGAAGGTTTTGTTCTAATGTCATATAGCTTGATGACATACAACAAAGGATCCATAGCATAAGATAAGGAACCAAGGTCTCATCAACGGTCCAAGCAAGTACTATAATGTTATTACTTGTTTATAGAGATAAAAAAGTCGCGGTAACATAAAGATAGAAAAGAACCACACGTATGATAACACTACTAATCCACACTAAACCTTTATCACAACTGAAACATCGATCTCTCACTCAAACGTTGAGATTAAGGGACGTCACCTGGTTGGCTTTAGTGCAAGTGGGAGATTGTTAGTATTGGTGACCAAGATCTAACCATGTTTAGATGGGCTTATGTTAATATGTTATTGCATCATTTATTTTAATAATAACAAAATTTTATTTTATTAATTCTTATGTTTACATATTGATAAATTTAATAGAATTTGATAGAATTCTTTATGATATACATTTGCAATAGTAATTGATCGAAAGATGTGAGATAAACACTAATGCACATAAATGATATCATTAAATATCCCAAGTCGTAGTATCGTCAAGGATGGATATTGACAATATGCAGATAGACTTGTGAGTGCTATGCTCATGTTATATGATAGTAGTAAGAGATCTCACACCTATTAGCATGGTGATGCCAAAGCAAGCACTTAAGTCATTTATGTTAGAGAACATATTATTGGACTTGACTCACTATGAGAACCCATTTGGTTTTAGTCTTTGGGAATCTCATACGAGATGGGTATATATGGTTATTAGACTTGAAGTCATCAAGCTTATCTCATTAGAGGACTTATGCACTTTGACACTCATATCGATGGACCCATTAATAGGTTGTACGTGGACGATTCATTAGGCGCACTAGAAATCCAATAGAGATAGATGTATGGCTAAGATAAGACATGTCATTCCTTATATGCTAAAGGAGTTATCACACCGCACTTTGATAAATGTCTACTCAAGAAATCCGTGGTCATAGTAGGAGTACACCAATAGAGCATAGTTGGTTTACTCTAAGAGCTAAGACATTTGAGAATCGAAGAAACCTTGTGTAATCATAATCGGACAAGACTAATAACTAAGTTTGAGATCACACTCGTGATAAGTTGACATGAGGACTCGAATTGTATCGTAACCATGCTCGTGAAAGGTAATAAAGGAATAACTAATCCTCCTAGAGAATTGGGTAGTCATGATGCCTTGCTAGAGGCCAATCTTGATTTATGTATCAAGAGATGAAAGAGGAGCCTTTTATTCTTGATACATTATCAACATATCTAGGAGTCTATTGAGTCATATGCATAAGTTTAAGTATTCACATTATAAATGAGAAGCAAAGATATTGAAAAAAATTTCAATTATGAAAGTTTTCCATTTTGGAAAAAGTTTCCTAAAGTTGAAAGTTTCCAAAATTAAAAGTTTCCTAAAATGAAAGTTTCCTATTTTAGAAATCAGTTTCCTAATTTGGAAGTTAGTTTCAAATTTGGAAATAAATGACCTAAAAGGAAAGGAGTTTCCTAATTTAGATTAAAGGGTATTTTAGAAAATTATTTCATAATGTGGACCTCGTTAAAATAATATAAAATATTTATTTGGATAGTTCAAAAAAATTAATTATGCTAAAATAGTTTTGGCCTATTAGGTTTAATTAAGAGCTTTAAGATAATTTTGATGGGAGGATAAACATCAACCTTATTGAATAAGGATGAATGTTTTAAAGATAAATATCAAGTAGTCCACATATAAAATATCTTCTTATCCTTGGAGGATAAGGAAGCAACAACATAGAGTCCTTTATAGACTCAAGGTCGTTACTTTTCTTGTCCTTGGAGGACAAGGAAACTCTCCTCCTATGAATAGGAGCAAAGAGGCGGCAAAAAAAGAGGAGAAAAAAAAAACCTAATAGAGAATTTCAGCCAAAAAGAAAAACGAAGGGAAAATTCGGCCAACCTCTAAAAACAAAATAGGCACACGCTTAGAAGGCAAAAGGGGAGAAAATAGTTCTCCCGAAACCCTAGCAAGAAATTCTCATACCCTCTCTTTTAAAGTTGTCACAAAGTTGCTTGGGATTAATTTCTAGAAGAAATACTTAATAAAAAAGGTGGAGCTAGCACCCCATCAATTTTCGAGTGCTTTTTTATGGATATTTGGGTTGTGTGGATCATTAATAGAGGTCGGACACTCGGATGACTAATCAACGAAAAGAAATTTAGATCCGTGCTACAAGAGGTAATCCTTTACTTTTATCTTATTATTCATGTATGTATGGTTAGTAGATTCAATGGTATGATCTTAGGGCCTTTAGATGGAGGAAAATTTTTATTTATTATACATCTCCATAGGATATTTGGTCTTTCGACTTCATCATCCATTTTAAGGCTCACATCACCATATGTCAAGACGAGAAGATCATATCCTTTTGTCCCGTGATGAATTTTTTAAAACTTATGAAGTTTTTGTGTATTTTGTTTGTGAGAGAGTTACAACACTTTATAATCGAGTGTACTTTAAGATTCCTTTATTAAAGTGTTAATTTGTGAGTCTAGTCAAATCTTATTAAGTTTAAATTTTCTTTCATTATTTCTAACATCCATAAATTCCTTCCCAAGGAACATAATATTCTTTGTAAGGAACAACACTTTGTTCCTAGTGGTAAGATATTTACATCCTAATCTTACTTTAAGATATCTCACAATCTAGCACTTTATTGACTTTTGCCTTCATTTTCTTTTCGTCAAACGCTTTGACGTATATTTTATAGCCTTAAATCTTTAAGAAAGGATTAACTCTTTTTTTTCCTTTCCTATATCTCATATGTTTTCTATCTTCAATAATTAGAATCCTATTTATTTCAAAGGTTATAGTAAGGAGTATTCATTCATAATCGGGGATGTTAATTCGACTCATCATGGATTGATCATGTCTAACATGTGATGTCCATATAGAATCTCATTTTCTTTTAGACAATCTAATATTTTAGCATTTAAGTATTCAGCTCCTCAATCTAATCAAGATACTTTAAAACTCTTGCTAGTTTGTCACATGACTTTTCAAGTCTAAACTTTTAAACATTTTAAATATTTTGGACTTGTGTCTTATAACCATAACATGATCCACTATCATTAATGGTTATGTGACAAGCATGTTCTCTTTTTGCTTGGATGAACATAGGCCCATATACATCTCTATCTATGATGACTATATTGATTAGTAACTCTTTCTCCTTCTCAATTAAAAGAGGATACATATCCTTTTAGCAAGTAAACAAGATTCCTTAGACATCATCTAATGATTCTAAATATCCCTTTATATAAGTAGGTTGGATATGGGATTCTTGCTTATATGACAAATTTTAATGTTGCTTACTAATTAATGTTTATTTAAATCATTTGAGTCTTCTAGTATTTATGTTATACGTTTAGGAGTTATGTTTAACACATATAATCATTATCGAATATTTCCATAATAACTCATTCTTAAAAATATCTATTATTCTTAAAAATGAAACACTTATTCAAAACAAGAAATGGAAATAACATGCTTAATCTCTCCTAAAATAATAATGATTGAGTCGTAGCACATCCTAACATGGTAGTGCTAGCTCATAAATACCTACATCTAATGGTCCAACTCTTTAATCCATTGTTGTTATGTAGATATTCTCCCTTGGAGCTATCTTTCTTCTTTTTCTAAGCTCCTACACATTTAAAAAATGTAAGCACCATATTTAATATCATTTACTCATGAGGTGAAATTTAGAAATAAAAGGATTAGTATTAATAACATAAATACCCGAGGTGGTGGTAGAACTCTTCTTTTGAACCCCTTCTAGGTACTCCTTACAGCTTGCACTTTCAATGCCCTTTCTTATTATAATGAAAGCAAACTACATCCTTTGGGCTATTCTAAGCCTCGACCTTTTCACTCCTCTAGTAGGTGCAATTGAAGACTTATTTTTCTTTTTGGCTTTTTCTTGCCCTCTACTATGCCTTTTCCTTTATTAACTAGAAGTACGTAGCTTTTGTTCTTCTTATTTAATTCGGGATGAGCTTTCCTTACATAGATAATAACTCTCCAAGAATTTTTTACATGTGCATCATGTTGAAGTTCATGATGAACTATCCAAAGCTATTGGGTAATAATTGTAATACTAGGTCAATGGATAATTCAGCATCCATTCTAACTTTAAGTTCGCCTAGTCGATCGATGTAACCTATCATTTTGGTGACATGCTTTTCGATATTAGATCCCTCATCTATTCTAGCCCTAAAGAGCTTCCTTGTTATCTTATAGCGCTCATGCCTAGTATTCTATTCAAATAAGCTCTTGAGCTTTGCTATGATATCAAAAGCTTATGACCTTCTATGTTGGTGCCTATGCTCTAACGTCATAGTGGCATACATGATACTCTAAGCAGTGATCACATCATCTTTATGTTTGATCCATGCTTCATGAGCTTCAACTTGAACCAAAAGAGGCTCATCTCGGAAGAGCTTTCTCTATCGTATAGAGAATTTTCTCATGTTAGAGGACTCTCCTCAAATTCACTTTCTAATTGAGGAAGTTTATGCCATTAAAGGGATTAGCTCAATCAATGATCGATCGTATCGATGTGCTACCATTCATACTCGTGCAATTTGATAGGGTAGAAAAGCATACGGTTTGGTTAATTAAATTGCATAAAACTAAACAAAGCATAAATTAAAGAAGTAAAATCTATGTTTGCTCCACTATTTTCTTCAAGTTCTTTAACCTTCAATATAGTACTTGAGAAATTTTTTTGATTCATTTTCCTAGTAGGTTAGGATCTTATCCTCTAACATGCATTAGCGTTGAGTTATCTCAACAAGCTATACATAAAGGATTAGGTAAGTAACTCCTTACCAATTACATCTACTCGTGATTCCAAATTTCATTGGTATGATAACTCCTTGTCTTTATCACATCTTATATGAATACTAATCCTTGCTTATAATTTTATTAGACCTTGAGTTATCTTAACAAACCCAACAGACTCATTTAAGCTAGACCTAATGTTCGAGGTCATCGCATGGCCTATGATTTGTTTTCCTCGAAGAAGAAGTGACCTTGAGTTATCTTAACAAGCCAACAATGACCAAGAGAGTTCCCGCCTCATAAAGTTGGAAAGCATTTAACTTAATATTTTATTTGAATGATTTAATAAGGTTGGTCTCATCCTAGTTTGCATACTAAACAATAATCACATTATTTCTAATCATGCATACTAACATTTATCTCATCACATTCATACATCTTATGCATAACTCAAGGATCGGTGAATAGTAATAGATTTCTATTACTAGTCCCCTCGAGCCACAAGGAGACTAGTGGGTCAATTTTTAGGTAAAAAATTATTACAAATTCTTCATGACTATCTTCATTCCTTAGCATCTTCACCTTGCATCTATTCTAATTCCTTTCTGCTACTTTTATATTTATTTGAAATAAGAAACCTTGAGTTACATTCGAAGGGAGTAAGATGAGAAGAGAAATACAATAGAGCAATAAAGAAGGCAAGACATTCGAGTCCTATTTATCCAAAAAATATCAAGCATTCATAAAACTAGGTGGACTCATCCATACCATTCACCCATGCTTCATCATATTGATAAATGGCATACTCATAAAACAATTTCATTCATAACATGATTATAAATCTATCAAAATTTCTCAATATTTTTAATTTTAAAACTTTTTGAGCCATGGGCCCACTTTGGGCCAATAGGCTTTGGGCCTCGAGAGTTCACGGGTTTCAAAGCCCAAACCCTCGGGTTCGAGTGCATCCGTTTGCTTGGCCATTGTTGTGCACCTAGCAAGTAGCCTAGCGAGGCCGGGCCACTTCCGCGAGAGCCTAGCACGTGGTATGGCACGTTAGTAGCTCGCTCGCCGTGCACCTAGCTCGCTACCGGCAATAAGGCTACCACACCCGCGAGGTTTACATCCAATGTTGATCTCGCATGCTCTTACTAATTTTGACCCAAAATTTTAGTTTTATATTTATATAAAATACTAAAAACACAAGATTTATAACTAGGCATATCTTATTCATGTTGTTAATCATAATTAACCAATCATACAATCAAAGATTCAATGGATGCTTTGATACCAATTGAAGGATCATGCATCCTATCAAGGTGCGTAATAAATTAAAAAAATTTCCTTCATTTAAGGCCCCAAGATCAAGTCGTTAAATCTACTAATCATACATACATGGATAATAAGCTAAAAGTAAAGGATGACCTCTTGTAATGCAGATTTAATTTTCTTTTCTTTGATTAGTCATCCAATTGTTCGGCCTCTATTAATGATCCATGCAACCCAAGTATCTATAAGGAAGCACTCAAAATTATTAGGGTGCTAGCTCCATCTTTTTTGATTAAGTATTTCTTCTAGAAATCAATTCCGACTAATTTTGTCAAAACTATAAAGGAGAAGGAAAAAGTATTTCCTACTAGGATTTTGGAGAAAACTATATTCTCCTTTATTTTCTTCTCTTGGCCCCGTGCCCTAGATAATTTAGGGGTTGGCCAAAATATCCCTATTTCTTTTTTTCTTTTGGTCAAAAATACTCTATCATTAATTCATTAAACCTCTCCCTACCATACCTCTCCTCCTATTTATAGGGGAAGAGTTTTCTTGTGCTTTAAGGACAAGGAGAGTGGCGGCTTTGAGTCCATAAAGGACTCTAGGTTGATGCTTCCTTATCCTCCAAGGATGATGAGTTATTTTATATGTGGACTACTTGATTATTATCTTTTAAAACATTTAACGTTATCCAATAAGGTTAATGTTTATCTTTAAAATATTTAACCTTATATAATAAGGTTGATGTTTATCCTTTCACCAAAATTATTCTAAGGCTTTTAATTAAACCTAATGAGTTAAACTATTTTAGCTCAATTAATTTATTTGGACTAACCAAATAAATATTCTTAGATTATTTTGGCGAGGTACACATTAGGAAGCAATTTCCTAAAATACCCTTTAACCTCAATCGGAAACTCCTTTCCTTTTAGGTTCTTTGTTTAATTTGAAACTAACTTCTAAATTAGGAAACCGATTTCTAAAATAGAAAACCTTTCATTTTAGAAAACTTTCCGTTTTAGAAATTCTTTCCAAAATAGGAAACGTTTCTAACTAAAAATGTTTTCTAATGTCTTTGCTTCTCATTTATAATGTGAATACTTAAAAATTTATCTCTTGATACATAAATCAAGATTGGCCATTAGCAAGGCATCATAACTTCTCAATTCTCTAGGAGGATTAATTAATTCATTATTATCTTTCACGAGCATGATTACCATACAATTCATTCCTTATGTTAACTTTTCACGAGTGTAATCTTGAACTTAGTTATTAGTCTTGTTTAATTATGATCACATAAGTTTTCTTCAATTTC
Organism: Dovyalis caffra; assembly: GCA_963924115.1. Lineage (NCBI taxonomy): Eukaryota > Viridiplantae > Streptophyta > Magnoliopsida > Malpighiales > Salicaceae > Dovyalis > Dovyalis caffra. The sequence continues at coordinate 1,536,097 of CAWUPB010001154.1, read as the reverse complement.
CAAATGTCTTAACTCTTAGCGTAAACCAACTTGCTCTATTGGTGTACTCCTATTATGGCCATACATTTCTTAAGCGGACATTTATCGAAGTGCAATGTGATAACTCCTTTAGCATAGAAGGAATGATATATTCTATCTTATTCATAAAGCTACCACCATTAGATTCCTAATACACCCAATGAATCGCCCACATGTAACTCATTAATGGGTCCATCAAAACGAGTGTCAAAGTACATAAGTCCTCTAATGAGATAACCATAACGAATTCAAGTCTAAGGACCATTTGTACCCATCTCATATGAGATTCTCATAGACTAAAACCAAATGGGTTTTCATGGCGAGTCAAGTCTAGTGACATATTCTCTAAGATAAATCACCTAAGTGTTTCCTTTGGCATCACCATGCCAATAGGTGTGAGATCTCTTACTCGCTATCATACAAGTATGAGCATAGTACTCACAAGTCTATTCGTATTTGTCAATGTCCATTATTGAAAATGTTACAACTTGAAACATTTAATGATAATATTTATGTGCATTAGTGTTTACCCGACATCTTTCGATCAATTACTATTACAAATGTATATCATAAGGACTTCTATCTAATTCTATTGAATATATCAACATGTAAATATAAGAATTAATATAACAAATTTTTTCATTATTAAAATAAATGATACAATAATGCATTAACTTGGGCCCATCCAAGCATAGTTGGATCTTGGGCACTAACACTAATAGAAAAAAGAATAAAAATGGATCAAATTAGCATTCTAAAAATGAATGTTATAGATGCGGCGTGAATAGATATGGTCACGTACCTATTGTACACCAAAGCACCTCATTGAGCCTTATGAAGCCTCGTTGAAAAAGAAAAGGAGTAAAATATAGAGGCTAATTTTATATATCAAAATGGAGGTAATTGAAATTAATAACTTGTTAGCTTTTCTATTTATAAAAAAAAAAAAAGGAAGGGAAAGTTGTTTTATATTTTCTTCTAATTTTTATTGCATAGAGATAACAATAAACTTATTTTACTATATATTTATTTATTTATGGTTATGAAGAATTTATTTATTTATGTTAATATTATATCTAATAATATCAATTTAATAGAAAGCTCGAGAAGCGCAGTTATATTATGACTTGGAGAGATAAATTTTTTAGGTTCTAGAAGAGCAAATATATTACTTGAAGAGATAACTTTTAAAAGCTCTAGAAAAGCAAATTTATTATTATTTGAAGTGACAGAATTTAAAGGCTCCAAAAGAACAAATATATTATTATCCGAAAGGATATATTTTATTATAAATGATGTACTATTCTCTTCAAAGTCTCATAGAAATTTGTTGAGTTTCAAATATATTCATCTATGTTGATATCATATCAAGTTAGCAAAAGTGAATACTTATATATTATAATTATTATATGGGGTAAAAAATAGGTATTGAAAAAATTTATCTCGCTTTCTCTTTTGGTCTTTATTACTAATACTGGAATGATTGATACGAATGCTATATTAAACTAGAAGTTTACTAATTAAAATACTTTTATTATATGGCATGACCAGTTATGTTATTCTAGGTCTTTCATGATGCGAAAAATTATTTAAAATTCATATGAACATCTATTAAAGAGTTAGAAGATTCTTTAATTTAATAAATTTTTATATTCCGCATGTTCTCAAGGCAAATTGATGATTAAGCCATCACCAAGTAAAATTGAGATTGAATATTCAGTAGTTTTAGAATGTATTCAAGGTTATATGTGGATCATTTAAATATTTTATGATTTTAATAATCGTATCCACAAGATGGTCACATATATGCTTATTATCTACTCGAAGCCTAACGTTTTTGAGATTGCTAGCAAATAATTTTGAGTATGATTTTTAGATTATTCCATTAATTAAAACAAGTCACCTTGATAATGGTGGTGAATTTATTTCAAAAGAATTAAATTATTATTGATTATCTATTAGAATAAAGGTTAAACATCATGTTGCTTATGTTCATACTTAGAAAGATTTAGCACAATAATTATTTGAAATAAAACTCCATGTCTATGTTTGGGGACATGCAATCTTCCATGTAGCAACACTTAATCACATCAAATACATAAGTTATGAGAAATTCTCTCTCCTTTAATTGGTTTATGATCATGAGTTAAATATTTCTTATTTAAGAATTTTTTAGCATTGTAGTATATATTCGCAGTGCTCCTCCATAGTGAACTAAAATGAGCACTTAAAAGAGATTGAAAATATATGTTGGATTTGAATCCTTTTTTATACTTAAATATCTTGAACCATGAATAAGAGATATTTTTAGAGCTCGATTTATCGACTTTTATTTTGATGAAATAGTTTTCCCAACATTAGGGAGAGAGAATAAACAAAATAAGCGAGTTAAAAATATTGGAAAAAGAGATTATTTGGAGTACTCTATCTTATATCATCTTGATCCTCGTACAAAACAATGTGAACTAGAAGTTCAAAAGATAATTCATTTATAAGGTATTATAAACCAATTGCCGGATGAGTTCTTAGATTTTAAATAAGTAACTAAAATCCATGTCTCTACCGAGAATGCTCCTATTATAATTGATGTCCTATAAGGACAATCTATTGATGTTATAACTAATGAATCTAAAACATGCCTAAAGTGTGAAAGACCAATCAGTTCTAAAAGCAAAAATCCCTAAAAAAAAAAAGAAAAATAATTAAAATAAAGGATGTAAATATTCATAAAGCAATCCAAGAAATTTCGATAATAGCTTCTAGAAGAAATCCAAATGCTTGAGAAAAATCAAGAGATTTTGATAAATTATGTCAATACCGAGAGAAAATAGGACCGAAAAGAAACATTTATTGATAAGATTTTTACATATAATGTTTCAATTGATATCTTGAATGAAAATAAGGATCCTAAGCCTAAATTTATTGAAGAATGTCGACATAAAGATAATTGGTCTAAATGAAAAGGGCAATCTAGGCAAAATTATGTTCTTTTACAAAAGAGTAGTTTTTTTTAACCTATAGCTAAAACACCTAAACATGTTAAGCTAGTGGGATACAAATATGTATTTATATGAAAATAAAATTAAAAAAATGAGATTATGAGATACAAAGAAAAACTTTTAATAGAAGAGTTTTCGTAAAAAACTAACATTGACTATGAAGAGAAATATTCTCCTATAATGGATGCAATTATTTTATTATCCTATTAGCCTGGTAAAATATATAAAAGAAATTTATATGCATGCATTTAATTGATATCTATAAGTCCTAGAAGGACTTAAGATGCTCGAAGCATATAATACATATTCTCGAGAAATGAATTCAATTAAATTATAAAGATATCTATCATAATTATTTTAGTTTTAGTTTTATTATTTTAGTTTTTAGAAATTCAATTTATGTTATACTTTTTATATTTATTTTTTATTTCAATATCTACGCTTTATTATTAACCTATGTGCATGTGGTATAATTAATTCAATAAATATTTGTCGAAAGAAGGTTAAACAAATAACCATATTTATTCATGTATTTTTATAAATAAATTCAAAAATGGGTTTGTAATAACTACTATATATGATCATGATTTAAATATTATTGAAACTTCGAGGAGATTCCAAATGCTATAAGTTAGCTAAAAGGAGAATTTGATATAAATACCTTGGGCGATAAAATTTTATCTCAACTTGCAATTCTAACACTTAAAGAATAATATTTTTATTCATTAGTCGGTTTACATAGAAAAAGCTCTACAATTATTAGATATAAAGATCATCCATTGACTAGCCCAATAGTAGTTCATTCTTTCGATATCCAAAAGACCCTTTTCGACCTTGAGAAGATAACAAAAAACTACTTGGTTTTGAAGTACCATATCTTACTACCACTAGTGCGTTGATATATCTTGCTAATAATACTCGACTCGATATAATCCTTTTTTATAAATTTATTAGCAAGTCATAGTTCTACTCTAAAATGTAGATTGGAATGGAATTACACATTTTGTACGTTATCTTCGATGGAAATTTGATATGGTATTTATTTTACTCAAATACATCAAAGTCAAGTTTAATTAGTTATACGGATTCAAGTTATTTATATGATCTATACAAAACTCGATCACAAATGGGTTATATATTTACACTTGATGATACATTTATATCATGAAGTTCTATGAAGAAAACTATAGCTACTAAATATTCAAACCATACAAAAATATCAACGATCCAACATATTTTAGAAACATGCAGTTTATCTACCAACCAAAAAAGTTTCAGCAATATCATATGAAAATAATATTACTTGCATAATTCAATTAAAGAAAGAATTCGATTAAGTGACAATCTAGCAGATTTGTTCACCGAGGCATTACCTGCCATAACTTTTGAGAAGATGATTCATGAGATTAAAATGCATCATCTTAAAGATCTCAAATGATGTTTTCAACAGGAGAAGCCCAACATTGAGATTAATGTGTACAAAGAATATTGTACTCTTTTTCCTTTATTAGGATTTTTTTTTCATCGGGTTTTTTCCTAATAGGATTTTAATAAGGCATATTCCTTGTGTGATGGACATTCAAGGGGAGTATTATAACATAATGAATGTCCATGACCATTTCAATTCTCATTACTCATTTGATTCAATTCATCATTCAATATGAGAAATTGAAAGGGTGATGCAATTCATTCAATTATTTATGCATCTTTTAATGGTTCATAATCCTTTCAAATTCTCTTCCTAATCTTGAAGCCTATAAATAGGCTTAATTGTTCATTAGTTTAGACACAAGTATTCTATAGAGATTGAAAAATTATTTGGAGTTGTTATCTCTTGTATTCACTTTATCTTATATTGAATTCATTTTTCTATCATATTTCTCTTCAATTATACGATTGTTATTATTTCTTTCATATATAATGCGATAATATGAACTAGAAAAAATTCAGATTTGTGTCTAAACAATCTCATAAAATTATGAAATTTTATATATAATTACAAGACACGTATATCCGCAACATATGAGCAATTTAGCTTAAAATCACATTAAAATCTTACCTAATGAATTAAAGAACCAATCTTGAGAAGCATTCAAAAATTTTATGGTACTTAACAAATAACTAATAATACTTATTCTATAATAGAAAATTAAAAATTATTTTACGGATTCATATAATTTTCTTTTTGGTGTCTCTATTTATTTTTTTTCCTTCTTAAAATAGATCCATAAAATAAGTATTAATAATTAATTTTAAGTAATTTTAATTTTTTTCCATAAAGTATTACTAGAAAAAGCTTGTTTGTTTATTATTAAGAAATCCTTTAGTTAAGATTTCGAGTTTGAAATCCTTTTGGATTGATTTCTCAACTCTTGAAATAATGTTAACAAAAGGATTTCATGATTAGAAAAGAATGTAAGGATTTGTCTCAATTCAAGAAACATAAGGAAAACTTTCCCTGGTCTAAAATACTATGTTTGGTTAAAAGATAAATTTCACTACAATTTCTTTTATTTCCTTTAAAATTCATTTGGAAAGAGCTTACAAACTGATTCCAATATATTCTTTATCATTGAATTAAATATGTTTTTATACCAATTTAAACTTCAAGAATTAAAAATAATTATACCAATTTAAATTTATTGTTCAACTTCAAATTAAATCCTTTGCCTATGGTGTATAAAAAAAAAAAGGAAAAAATTGTTTTTTCCGCCTTTTTTGTCGTATGAAATTGCAAAATATTATATTTGTTATGAAATAATAAATGTCCATATGAATGTCTATCTACTTTTCATATCTCTACTACTCATGATCCTTAATGTGATTTAATTCACCATTCAATATGAGAAATTGAAAGGGTGATGCAATTGATGTACTTTTAATTATTCATAGTCCCTTCCAATTCTTATCTCAATTTTGAAGCCTATAAATAGATTTGATTGTTCATTAGTTGATGTACAAGTTTTTAGAGAGATCAAGAGAACAATTTGAAGTTCTTATCACTTGTATTCACTTTATAGTGAATTCTTTTCTTGTCATCCTTCCCTTCAATTCTCCTATTATTTCTATTTTTTCATAATACGTTATCGACTCGATTATTCTACCAAACGACATAAATCATCTAACCTATTAAGAGGTATATACCCAATCTATCTTTCATTTTAAATCTAATGGTACATATAATATATATTTGAAAACTTGAATAATCTAATATATATTCTAATAATCTAATGCATGTTGCTTTGAGAAGTTTGAATATTATTATTATTATTATTATTATTTTCTAACATCATTATTACATCTTGTATTCTAGAATTTTTATCATATCAAGCATCACAAAGCTTGATTTTGTGGCCCTTAACTTTTTGGACAAGAATTATTTATCATGGATGCTTGATGCGAAATATATTTAAATGCTAATTACCTTGGACAAAAAATCATGGATGATAATCAAGAATCCTTGTAAAATCGTGCTAAGGCAATGATCTTGCTTCATCATCATCTCCGTGAGGATTTGAAAACTGAATATTTAACGATGAAAGATCCACTTAAACAAGTAGAAAAATTTAGAGGACGGATACTACCACCAAAAGATGGTAATTCTTCCAAAAGCTCGTTATGATTGGATGCACTTAAGGTTACAAGATTTCAAAACAATAAGTAAGTATAATTCTACAGTATTTAGAATTACTTCCCAACTAAAAATGCGTGAAGAAAATATTACTAATTCGGATATATTAGAGAAAACATTTTCTACTTTTCATGCCTCGAATATGCTCCTACAACAACGAATATCGAGAAAAAGGTTTAAAGAAATATTATGAATTGATTTCGTGCCTACTTTTGGTTGAACAAAATAATGAACTACTAATGAAAAATCATGAATCCTAGCTCAACTGGATCTACTCCTTTCCCCGAAGTTAATGTGACATCTTATAATAATTTTAGGCATGGACGTGGTCATGGTTGTGGCCGTAGCCATAGACGTGGACGTGGTTGTGGCAATAGTCATAGTTGAAATAATTATCGTTATAATCATAGTGGTAACAATAATACACCTCACCCTCGAAGTGAATAAATTATGAAAAGAAACAAGAAAAGAATAAAGGTGGATCAAGTTAGCACTCCAAAAATGAATGTTATAGATGTGGTATGAAGGGACATTGATCGCGTACCTCTCGTACGTCAAAGCACCTAGTTGTGCATTATCAAGCCTTATTGAAAAGGAAAGAAAGTGATATAAAAGCAAATTTTATATATCAAAATAATGTTTATGACAATGTTCCTTTCGAAGGTTTCAGTAACTTGACACATTTAGATATTGTTGATTTCTTTGAAGATTCCGAAAGAATAAATCATTAGGTTAATGATAATCGTTGAAATTTTGTGACCTTTTCTATTGATAAATAAAAAGTTTTATGTTTTATTTTTATAATTTCATCATAGTAGTTGCAATATTTATTTATTTGTTTGTTTTTGTGTTTATGAAGATTATATTGATATTACTAAGTTTGTAATTGGTTTAAACATCATGGAGGAGAATCTATGCATCATGGATAGTGCAAAAACACATACTATACTTAAAAATAAAAGCTATTTCTCTAATTTAATGATGGACAAGGCAAATGTTAACACTATATCTAGTGGTGTTAATTTCATTGATGGCTCCGAAAGAGCAAATATATTACTATCCGGAAGGACAACTTTGATTATAGATGATGCATTATTCTCTCCTAAGTCCCATAAAAATTTATTGAGTTTTAAAGATATTCGTTTAAATCGATATCATATTGAGACAACAAATGTTGAGAATATTGAGTACTTATATATTACAAAAACTACATCGGTTAGAAAATATGTATTGGAGAAATTACCTGGTTTCTCTTTTGGCATTTTTTATACAAATATTCAAATGATTGAAACAAATATCATAGTAAACCAAACGTTTACTAATCCTTTTATTTTGTGGCATGATCGATTGGGCCATCCTAGATTCATTCGATGTGAAAAATTATTGAAAATTCATATGGACATCCATCGAAGAACCGGAAGATTCTTCAATCTAATAAGTTTTCATGTTCGCATGTTCTCAAGACAAACTTATTATTAAGCCTTCACCAAATAAAATTGGGATTAACTTTCTAGCATTTTTAGAATGTATATAAGGTGATATATGTGGACCAATTCATCCACCATGTGGACCATTTAGATATTTATGGTTTTAATAGATGCATCTACAAGATGGTCCCATAGATGCTTATTATCAACTCAAAACCTAGCATTTTTTAGGTTACTTGCTCAAATAATTTGATTACGAGCATAATTTTCAGATTATGCCATTAAAATAATTCACCTTGACAATGCTAGTGAATTTACTTCTCAAGCTTTTAATGATCATTGCATGTCTATTGGAATAAGAGTTGAACGACCTATTACTCATGTTCATACTCAAAATGGTTTAGCAGAATCATTTATCAAAAGCCTCCAATTGATAGCTAGACCATTACTTATGAAAACAAAACTCCTTGTTTATGTTTGGGGGCATGCAATTTTACATGCAGCAACACTTATTCGTATAAGGCCCACAAGTTATCATAAATTATCTTCCCTTCAATTGGTTTTTGATCATGAGCCTAATATTTCTCATTTGAGGATTTTTGGATATGCGGTATATGTCCCAATTACTCCTCCACAATGAACTAAAATGGGTCCTCGAAAGGAGATCGGGAATATATGTTGGATATGAATCTCCTTCTATAATTAAATATCTTGAATCATTAACAAAGGATGTTTCCATGGCTCGTTTTGCCGACTATCATTATGATAAAATAATTTTCCAACATTAGGGGAGAAAATAAACAGAATAAGCGATTAAAAATGTTGAAAAAACAAATTACATGGAATACTTCATCTTTATATCATCTTGATCTCCATACAAAACAATGTGAACTTGAAGTTCAGAAGATAATTCATTTATAAAGTCATGCAAATCAACTACCGGATGCATTCTCCGATCTAAAGAGAGTAACTAAATCATATGTTCCTGCCGAGAATGCTCTTATTAAAATTGATGTCCTAGTAGGACAACCTATTAATATTATAACAAATGAATCTAAAGCACGTTTGAAGTGTGAAAGACCGATCGACTCTAAAGATAAAAATCTCTAAAAGAAAAAAAGGGAAAATAATCAAGATTAAAACATAAAGAAGGCGGATAAAACGTTCTAAGATGTTTTTGGTAACAAGCTCCCAAAAGAAGCTCAAATGATTGAGAAAAATCAAAAAAAATTTGATAAATTATGTTAACAAAAGGAGAAAATGGGATCGAAAAGAAACATTCATTAATAACATCTTTGCATATAATATGGCAATTGATATTTTGAATAAGGATCCTAAGCCTAAATATATTGAAGAATATCGACATAGAGATGATTAGCCTAAGTGGAAAGATGCAATTCAAAAAGAATTAAAGTCTCTCCACAAAACGACCAGTTTTTGGACCCATAGTTAAAGCACTTGAAGATGTTAAGCTAGTAGGATACAAATGGCTATTTGTTCGAAAACAAAATGAAAAAAATGAAATAATGAGATACAAAGCAAGACTTGTAGCGTAAGGGTTTTCACAAAGACTTGGCATTGACTATGAAGAGACATATTCTCCTATAATGGTTATAATTATATTTCGTTATCTTATTAGCTTGACGAGCATGTGAAAAACTTCATATGCATTTAATGGATGTCATCACAACCTATTTATATGGGTCACTTGATAATGATATCTATATGAAAGTCTCAAAATGACTTAAAATGCCCGAAGCATGCAAAATACATTATCAAGAGATGTATTCGATTAAATTACAAAGATCCGTATATGGATTGAAACAATCTAGACGCATATGGTATAATCGTCTTAGTAATTATTTATTAAAAGAAGGTTATAAAAATAACCCAATTTGTCCATGTGTCTTTATAAAGAAATTTGAAAAGGGGTTTATGATAATTGTTGTATATGTTGACGATTTAAATATAATTGGAACTCTTAAAGAGATTTTAAGTGCCATAAATTATTTAAAAGGTGAATTTGATATGAAAGATCTTGGAAAAATAAATTTTTTCTAGACTCGTAGTTCAAACACTTAAAAGATTGAATTTTTATTCATCGATCAACATATACAAAAAAAGCATTACAAAGATTCTACATAGATAAGACTCATCCATTTACTAGTGCAATGGTAGTTCGTTCACTTGATATTCAAAATGACCCTTTTCGACTTCGAGAAGATAACTAAGAACTTCTTGGTCCGAAGTACCATACCTTATTGCAATTGGTGTATTAATGTATCTTGCTAATAATACTTGACTCGATATAGTATTTTCTATAAATTTATTAGCAAGGTATAGTTCTACTCCAATATGGAGACATTGGAATAAAATTAAACATATACTCGTGTTATCTCCGAGAAAAAATTGATTTAGGCTCGTATTACTCTAACAAATCAAAGATTAGATTAATTGGTTATGCAAATGCAGATTATTTATCCGATCCACACAAAGTTCGATCTCAAACTTGTTATGTATTTACATATCGAGATACAACTATATCATGGAGTTTTATGAAGCAAACTATTATTGCCACATCTTTAAACCATACGAAATAATAGCAATTCATGAGGCAAATCGAAAATGTATTTGGTTACGATTAGTGACCTATCATATTTGAGAGACATCCGGTTTATTCACTAGCAAAGAAGTTCAAATAGTCTTGGATGAAGATAATACTACTTGTATAGCTCAATTAAAAGAAGGATATGTCAAAGATGATAGAACGAAGCATATATTATCAAAATTATTTTTCACACATGATCTTTAACAAAATGGTGATATTAATGTTCAATAAATTCGATCAAGTGATAATTCAGCAGATCGTTCACTAAGGAATTACCTACCACAACTTTTGAGAAGATGATTCACAAGATCGGGATGTATTGTCTTAGAGATCTTAAATAATGTCTTCAACAGAGTAGACCAAAATAGGGATTAATGTGTATAAGGAATAATGTACTTTTTTTCCTTCAATAGGATTTTTTACCATCGGGCTTTTTCTAGTAAGGTTTTAATGAAGCATGTTCCTTATACAATGGATATTCAATGAGGAGTGTTATGAAATAATAAATGTTCATCTACTTTTCATATCCCCACTATTTATGATCTTTAATGTGATTCAATTCATCATTCAATATGAGAAATTGAAAGGGTGATGCAATTGATTTGTTTTTAATTATTCATAGTCACTTCTAATTCTCATCTCAATTTTAAGCCTTATAAATAGGCTTGATTGTTTATTAGTTGATGTATAAGTTTTTAAAGAGATTAAGAAAACAATTTGAAGTTCTTATCATTTGTATTCACTTTACAGTGAATTCTTTTTTTTTTTTATCATTCTTTCCTTCATTTCTTCTATTATTTTTATTTTTTCAAAATAATATTTATTTACGTGGAAAAGGGTAAAAAAAAAGTCTGTGGCAAAGGTTGTCCTTGAACTACTACCTTTGTGTTTCCCAAAATATCTATAAAGAAACAACACTGCAAAGTCCAAACTCAGACAAGAACTGGCACTCATCTCTAAAACCAAAAACCTATAAAGTCCCACATCTCTTCCTTCCACCAAGTTGTCAAATTTTCCATCATAACTTGGAAGCGAACACAGACCCCTCTCAGTCACTACCTCTTTATGATCTCCTCATCTTAGGGGCTTCAGGTTTCACTGGCAAATATGTTGTCAAAGAATCTTTCAAGTTCCTCAACGTCCCTTCTTCTCCTCTCAAATCTCTTGCCCTTGCTGGTCGCAATCCCACAAAATTAGCTCAAACCTTTAAATGGGCCTCCCATCCCGACCCCTCCTCCTCCAATTCCTATCCTCACTGCTGATACCACTGACCCAGCTTCTCTCCGCCTCCTTTGCTCCCAATCCAAGCTCATCCTCAATTGTGTCGGCCCTTTCGCCTCCTTGGCGAGACTGTTGTAGCTGCTTGTTCAGAAACTGGGTACCCTTTTCATTTCTCTCTATGTTTATGTGTGTGTGTGTGTGTGTATGTGTGCATAACAATAATTGTAGTTTTTGATGGGGTTAGTGTTTGTTGAAAATTATGCTAGGTGTGATTACCTGGACATATGTGGGGAGCCTGAGTTTATGGAGAGAATGGATGTGAAGTACCATGAGAAGGCGATGGAGACAGATTCTTTAGTGGTTTCTGCTTCTGGGTTTGATTCAGTTCCGGCTGAATTGGGATGGATGTTTAATTCCAAGCAGTGGGTGGTTCCGGCTGCACCAAGCCAAATTGAGGCCTATTTGAGCCTGGAGTCAGATAAAAGGATCGTTGGGAATTTTGCCACGTATGAATCGGCAGTTCTGGGAGTGGCCAATGTCGAGCAGTTGGTGGAACTGAGGCGATCAAGGCCCAAAAGAGCAAAGCCAGCGGTAAGAAATTTGTTTTTTGAGTCTTGTGGTTTCCTTTTTATAAAAACAAAACTGAAGTGCGGGCCAATCCCTCTGAATGTAACGTTTTTATGAAACAATGGTGGTTTATATTGTTTGCTCCCACAACTGTCTCATGATATGCTAATTATTTGTAGATGTGGTTCCAAAACATGCAAATATGGTCTTAATTAATGGTTGAACTTCACACTGGGATAATGTGCTATACTGTAATCATGTGTAATGAAATCACTTTAACAAGTATCCTTAACTGTCTCCATTTTTATGAGCCATTGGTTAGTTCTTGTTGCCATTTTCAATCTTTTAATTACGTTACTGGACTTTTTAAACAAAAATGTGCTTCATATGGATATATAAAGCAATGTGCAACATGTTGAAGTCCTTGTTATAGCTGTGAAAGTAATCGCAGAAGTTTGAGGGCCCTGATGCCGTAAAAGGATACGATAGACACATAATTTAGATGCAGTAGCTATAGTTATGATGATATTGTGATGGCTGCCATGTTGACCGAGAATGTCATTGGTAGTGCCATGATGATTGTGCTTTCAGCAACTTTAGAATGCTGATTGTAGCAGCAGTGGTGGCAGGTGCCTGTGAATTCAATCTGTGTACGGATAACATTGGTGGTTATATCACTAGCAGTGGTGCTAACAGTGTTGCTGTGGATTCAGCTCTAATTATATTATTAAGTATAGTATGTGACAGTAAAAGTGCCTTTTTTAGGGGTTCGATTCTTGACTTGCATGCTTCTTGAACTTGTCAACATTTAAGCAGCAGTGTGTTTTATATTTTTCTTATGGTTGCTCCCGTTTGCTTGTGACCTGAATCAAGGAAGAGGTTGCATGGCTTTGATTGATCTTTCTCGTAACAAAATAGCCAAAAATTTGAAGGGAAAACATAAGCTGTACTTCACTGTTGATTATCATGACTTTGTTTCCGAAGGAACTGAGTCAAGATGGGAGATTGTTGCAACGTGTTGGTGCAGGAGTCTTCATTTTTAGAATACATTTATTTTGCATGGATGCTTGCACTGCTAAAAGTCTGAAGTCCCACCTAGGTGTTCTCTAAAATACTCTGGATATGAATTGTCGTCAATGTCATGATGTTGGTCTGCTCCTGATCAGGATTGGCCACTAACAACAAGAGACTTGAGTTTTCCCTGATAGTTTCCAGATTGGCTGTCTGATTGCTTTTTAGTGAAATTTGTTATTGATCTGCAGCTCCAATAGGGAAATATATTATCATTTCCTTAGGTTTCTTACCATATGCAATAACAAAGCTTGCTAAGTTTCAGATCAACATAGACAATCTTTTCATCATGCATTGTGCTTCCTAGTTGCATCACGACATGTAGCTAATGTCATCAATTTACCTGCATTTTTCCAGATTCTTCGTCCCTTTCCTACCAAAGGACCAAGATACATGGATTATGCTTTCTATTTGCACAACGAGATGCAGCTAATGTCTTTAGTTACCTGTGTTTTTGCAGATTCCTGGTTCCTTTCCTCCCAAAGGACCAATGATAGATCATCAAAAGGAGATTTGTCTTTGGGCTGTGAAGCTACTTTCTGCAGATTCTGTTGTTGTTTGCAGAACTCTTACAACTCTGACAGAAAACCCTCGTGGTCTTCCTGGGGTCAATGAGAGTCCTGAACAGATAAAAAAGAGAGAGGCTTTCTGGTCAACAATAAAACCTGCCCATTTTTCGGTGAAGCTAGGCTCTAAGACACTACTGGGAATCTTACGATTCATTACAGTTGGCATGTTCATTAGCCTCTTGGGTAGAAATGCTATTGAGAGGTGGCTTCTCTTAAAGTTCCCTTCATTTTTTAGCCTTGGTTGGTTCAGGAAGAAGGGTCCCTCAGAAGATGAGGTGAGAAGTGCTTCATTCAAGATGTTGTTTATTGGACGTGGTTTTAGCGACACAAATGTTTCTCAGGACAGAATGAAACCTGACATGGAAATAATAACACGAGTAATGGGACCTGAGATTGCCTATTTAACCACCCCAATCATCTGAGTTCAATGTGCTCTTATTCTTCTAAGTCACCGTAATAATCTGCCGAAGGGAGGAGTTTTCCCACCAGGGATTGTATTTGGCTCGACAGATCTCCAAGAACGGCTGAAATAGAATGGAATATCTTTTGATCTCATTTCAAAGAATGCTATCCTAGCTTAACTACTTAAAACTTCTCAAGAAAAAGAGCAAGACCTTGACTAGTTAACACTGACAGATAATAGCCAGGTTATTTTCTTGCTTTTTGTTCAGTCTTCAGACATCTAAGAAACAGAGAGGAATGCCTTGTTGTAGTTATAGCTTTGATGTGACTATGGTTTGAATGAGCCTGATGTCTTTTGTAATATGTATGCTTATTTTCCGCTCTCATCTTTTATTGATGAACATTATAATTATATGGTAATGATAATAAAGATGCACACACTCAAACAAAGGACGCAAGATCCTCTTGACTTCAGAACTTCTTCCACATGCTGATGAGTTCAGTCAACTGCTTGTTAGAACTTTTATTGATGAACTTTCTCTCGACCCCACCCCCGGCTCTTCACCCAGATTCCCATTCCAATCCTCTCAACAACATTTGCGTTGATTTTCTGGTCTCCATGCTGGGGCCAAGCTAAGATTGGCACTCCATGCCATACAGCCTCCATGACGGAATTCCACCCACAATGACTCAAAAATCCACCAATTGCTTTGTGGCCTAATATTCCCTCTTGTTTTTAACCAATTCTTCACCACTAGTCCTTTTTCCTTTGCCCTCTCCATCAATCCATGTCCAATTACCTCTTCCAGCTCTTCGTTATCTTGTCTATCACCTTTCTTGTCCTTCACCACCCAGAGAAACCTAACCCCACTCCTTACTAGCCCTTCACCCAGCTCTCTCACTTGATCTCTTGACAAAGCAGTTCTACTTCCAAAGCCAACATACAGTATTGATCCAGCTGGCTGACCATGAAGCCACGCTAATGGTTTGCTCTTCTCAAAATCACATGGTGCAAGTGGTCGGATAGGAATAACTGAGGGTAGTCCGGCTATAACTTCACCATGATTTAGTTTTCTGAGTGATTCTTTCTCAAAACTTTCAAATGTATTAACCAGAATCCCACTCGATTTTATCATCTTCTTACCGTTCTCTATGAAATAGCTCTTTGTGGAATTGTTGCTTTTTTCAAGAAGTGGTGGGGGAATCCATGATTTGGGCATCATCTCCGGACCTGACTTGATGACATCCATCTCATGTAAATCATCCTTTCCTGAACCAGCTGTAATGTGTGGTAGGACAGGAACAATGTCATCATTTTAGCAGATGTCGTGAAAAGAACATAATTAGGAACGTTAATAGCTTCAGTGATGGGAATAACCACGGAAGCCAACTCATGCCTGTGATAAAAGCCGAGAGAGGAGGAGATAGTGAAGATAGCAGAGGGGATAAAAGGTGAGAAGACTGTCTAATAACAAAATGGTAATAAAAAGGGTCATCTGAAATGGTAGGATTTAGCTTTTCAAGTGGAAGGAGATGAAGCTGCTTTCTGGTGATTTGAGGAAAGGAAGCAAACAAGCTAGATAATGCTTGTGACTCAGCCAGGGAGACCGTTGGATATGGGGTGATGAAAGTAACTTGGACATTTTGGACCGAGAGTAAAGCAGCAATTCTAAGGAAAGGTGTGAGGTGACCCATGCCAGCACTCGGGAGGAGAGCTACGTGAGCAAGTTTCTGGTCGCTGGAAGAAATTGATATTCTTTTGTAAATTGAGGTTGTATTTTGTGTTCTACCTCTGTAAGAATTTAGACTTATTACCATTATATACAATATGCATGGGTTGGTGCATGTGGTGAGATCGAGTGGAAATAAAAGAGTCAAACACGGCAACTTACGCTTGGACATCTTTCATGATCACTGGGAGATGCGTACTGAACTTGCGTGGTTATGTTATTCGTATCTTGGAGTGCACGAAAAACTTTTAATTGAAATCACGCCTACCTGATTAAGTCAATGAAGCCTTGCACTTTTTTCACGTTTTATTTATGATAAAAATGTGCATTCATTCAACATTGTTTAGCAAAGAGCAAATTGTGCATAGCCTGATTCGATTCTTAATAAGACAATAACTGGTGGTTCCATTGAGAGAAATCATTGTATATTTTATGTAGAACAGAATCAATTACTCACGAAATTATGGTTTATAGAATTTGTTACTAACAAAATTGTTAAACTTGATTTTTAATCTTGAGATTTCATATTCAATACTTTTTTTTAATGAATCAATTTGTACTAGTAAATGAAAATAGTATTATAATAATTAATTATAGGGTAATTTTTTTTTTTTACACCTATAAATTCAACTATATACCTTTCACCTCTATCTTTCTGTTTAAATGTTCTTAATGTGATTCCTTTAGTTTTATAAGGTTAAATAATTGAGATTGGATTCTATCCAAAAGACTTAAACGTTATGTTAGGTGTTTTTTTTTAATTTTATATATTAATCATTTTTTGTTTGACTATTTATTGTGAAATATGTTCTCTAACATCCTCCTCATTTGCAATCCATCTTTTAGAATCTATCGAGTGACTTGAGTTTTAAGATTTTTGTTAGATCATTGAGCCTTTTTGAAACTCTAATACCATATAAAATTAAATAATTGATATTGAATTCAATTCAAGAGACTTAAGCTTTATGATGGATGGTCTTTTCTCAATTTTATATATTAATTATCTTTAGTTTAACTATTCAATGTGAGATATATTTTCTAACAAGTTTCAATGAGAAATTACAATTATTTAAATAATTTGGATATATTAAGATGATGCATATTGGATTGGCATCCTCCATATGATCTAAAGCCAATCAATTATAACATCAAGGTGTTTTAAGAGTCACAATCGAAAATAACTTTATTTACTATATAATGCATAGTCCAATTGCATATTTGTTTAACAAAAGTAAAATTTAGAATATTGGAATTCCAAATTAAACGAGCATCATCTTGTAAAATCATGTGAGGCTTAGAATTGTTGAAACAACTTCTTCTCATGGCTTGGATGAGTAACAAAGCATCTCCTTCCCTAATGATGGAAGATGCTGAAAAGGATGATGCCAAAAAGAGTGTTTCCCGTAATGATGGAAGATGTTAAGAAGGACAACAAAGCATCTCGCTTCCACAATGATGAAAGGATGTTGCTGAAAAGACTACTTCATGTAATGCCATGGCCTCCATTAGGGCCTTCTCAAGAATATTTGTAGCCCTAGGCAATAGTTATTTTGATGGCCTTCTAATAATATATATAAATTAAAAAAATATATATTTTTCTTGCCTTATGAGATGCAAAATCATTAGTTAATTTTTTTTTATTTGAGTTTAGAAACAAAAAAATTTTCAATTGATAATATAGCCAAATTACTTAATCTTTATTATGACATCACTTTGATACTTTAAGATCTTATATTATTACCCTACAATCTACATAAAAGTAATAAAAAAATAAATATCACTATACTTATAAACAAAAGCATGATACAAACAATCTCATAAAATAATATACTGACCCAACTCAATCCCACAATAGCATTTTCAATTAATAATCTTTTCTTGATTAAGATTGACACAATCCAATCCCATAACAAAGGAACAACATTTTCAAGTAAAAGTATTGTCTTGATTAAGTAAAAGACAAATATTTGGCATTTGGAAAAAATAGAGACAAACATTGGGTGAAGCACAAAAAAAAAAAAAAAGAGATTAAAGAATCATTGATGGAGATTGATTTTACAGAGAGTGTGAGGACTAAGGAATGGGTCTTGTAAGAGGGAGCAACTCGATTTTCATTTAAATCGCTAGAGTTAAAGACCTAGGATATGAAAATATGAAATTTGACCTTGATAGAAACTTAGAGACCAAGGATATAAAATTTGGTTTTGTTATTATGAAATATGGTTTCGAACTCAAAACTCTAATACTTAATAAGCTTTACTAGTTTTTTTGGGCCCCCTCTTTTTTTTTAGGAGACCTTAGGCATAGGTCTTAATGGCCCATGCCTTGAGACGACCTTGGCCTCCATGACAGCAGGATCAAAGGCATGAGAAAAATAGATCCCTTTAGCCCTTAGAACTAAACCTACACGAGTCCACGGAAACCACTCCAAGTCCACTTGATTTAAGAATAGGATGAAAAGCTCCATTGAAGTTGATCTTAATGCAACCTATGGTAAGAACCCTCTTTGTTCCCCAAACTAAAGAAATTGATACAAACTTAAAAACCTAAAAAGAGACTAGAAAAAGAAAAACTACATCTACTTGTTGAGAGCCCCTAATTCCTTAATCACATCTAGTTAGCAAATACCAATAGCTTGGCATGTTCTCTCTCAAAAAATATGAATCATGTTACTCCAAATGTTGCTCTCTTGTATAAAAAAATGAATGCAGGGAGCATAAATGCAATCTCAATTTTTACAATTCCTTTATCCCAAGAGTCTTATTTAATGTATTTTTAATAAAATTTTACTAAAAAGTATAAGACTTTATAAAAAATTGTATTATCTTTTAAATCTCATCTCAAAAACTTAATATCACTAAAAAAAATAGATAAATAGTGACGGACATGAAGTTATCGATATATAGTGATGGATTAGTGAATTAGTAATGATTTATATCAGTTTCTTAACATTTTGGCTTAATAGAGATGAAATACCAACATATTAATAATTAAAAACTTTTGTTGTTGAATTACGTAGTAAATTTTTTGTTTTTAATTCAATGACGGAATACCAACCGAGTTACGAGGGATTGTAATGGCGAGATGGTGCTCGTCTATCACTAATTTTGAATGACATATGGAGAGATGATTTAGCGACACCAACGATGGATCTAGTAACAGAATTGAGTCCGTCACTAAATCAACAACGGATTTAGTGAACAATTTGAGTCCATCTCTCAAATCAATGATAAAACATTTCGTCATAAATTACACGAAAAAATGGCATAATTTTAAAAAATCAAACAATGATGGACGCTTATTTTTATCGAAATAATTGCATTTGTCGCTAAAAAAATCCTTAAATTTGCCGAACCTTCCTTCTTGCTCCATTTTTCCTCTCCTTCATCCCTCAAAAACCCTAAGTTACTCGTCGCTACTCTTCCTTTCCTCCATCCCTTAAAATCTCTCAACCACCAATCCCATTCATCATGACCATCTTCATTACCTCTTTCTTCATCCTTTTATGCCATCTAACATTCACTTTCAATCCGATATCAATTTTGGTAAGGTCAAACACCAACTTTCTCTCTTTTTAATTAATTAACAATGTTACATTTTACAATTAAGTTCGATTAGACATAGATTACACTTTATGTAGACCTTTTTTGTAACACCCTTGGCCTAAAAGAGACTAAGAGTGTTAAGACAATGCCTCAAACCTATAGGATGCAAGACCAAAGGAAAAACATCCTATTGAGGAGCAAAATAAACAATAAAATTATTTTCCTCCATCTCAAATCCTAAGATCACCATTGTTTGTATAGACGCTCTAGATCCAACCTTGTTTGGATATGTTTGACTTATTGTAATATTACATTCTTTATTTTACTAATAAAATAAGTCTTTTTATTAATTCTTATTATTTATATTTATTGAATAGAATTATATAGAATTCCATATGATGTTTGTTGCGTTAAGGATTAATCGAAAGATATGAGATAAACATTAATGTGCTTAAATAATATCATTAAGTATCCCAAGTCGTAGAATTATCAAGAATGGACATTGATAATATATGATTAGACTTATGGGTAATATGCTCATCCTCTATGATAGCGAGTAGGAGATCTCACATCTAATAGCATGGTTATACCAAAGCAAGCACTTAGGTGATTAATGTTAGAGAATATATCAATGAACTTGACTTGCCTTGAGAACTCATTTAGTTTAGTTTATGAGAATCTCAAATGAGATGGATACAATTAGTCATTCGACTTGAAGTCATCACGGTTATTTCATTACGGGATTTATGTACTTTGATACTTGTTTTGATGGATGCGGAAAAGGTTGCATGTGGATGATTCATTATGTGCACTAGGAATCTAATAAAGATAGGATGGATAAGATAGGACATGTCATTCTTTGTATGCTAATGGAGTTATCACATTGCACTTCAATAAATGTGTGCTTAAGAAATCTATGGCCACGGTAAGAGTACACTAATAAAGCATAATTAGTTTACTCTAAGAGCTAAGATATTTAGGAATTCGAAGAAAACTTATGTGATCGTAATCAAATAGACTAATAACCAAATTCAAGATCACACTATGATAAATTATCATGATGACCAAATTGTATGGTAATTATGCTCATGAAAGGTAACTATAGATTAATTAATCCATCTAGAAATTTGATAGTCATGATGCCTTGCTATATGCTAATATTGATTTATGTATCAAGAGATAAAAGAGGTGTTTTTTATTCTTGATATATTGCCCATATATCTAGGAGCCTATTGAGTCACACACATAAGTTTAAACATTCATATAATAAAAAAGAAGCAAAGATTTTGAAACGGGTTTTCAATTTTCAAAGTTTTCTATTTTTGAAAAAGTTTTCAAAAAATGGAAGTTTCCTAAAATAGAAAGTTTTCTATTTTAGAAATCGATTTTCTAATTTGGAAACCGAGTTCAAAATTTAAAAGTAAGTTACCAAAAAGGAAAATTAGTTTCCTAATTTAGGTTTAAAAGTAATTTAAGAAATTTTTTCCTAATGTCGGCCTCCTAAAAAATATCTAACCTAATTTATTTGGATAGTCAAATTAATTGGTAATTAATTATAAGAAAATAGATTGGGCCAATAAGTTTAATTGAAAAGCTCGTAAGATATTTTGATGGAAGAATAAATATGAACTTTATTAAATAAAGATCGGGGTTTATGAGGATATAAGATAAAAAATCCCATATATACTATAACTCATTGTCCTAGGAGGACAAGGATACCGCCTACAATATAAATGAGAGGGAGGCGAGCAAAGAGGTATCAAGAGAGAGTGATACACGATTAAAGAAAAAGAAATAGAGAGAAAGAGTTTCCCTCCTCCAAAAACTATAGTTGTCACATCCCTTTTTAAAAAGTCGAGTTATCCCATAAAACCATAATTTGATTTCTAGAATACAATTAGCTATACCGAAGAAGCACTTTATGAATTCCGTGACTTTCTTTATGGGTTTTTAAGTAGCGTGGATTATCAATAGAGGATGGAAATGTGGACAACTATTTTCTACAAAGGCTAAAATCTACACTACAAGAGGTAATATTTTACTCATGCTTTAATTCATGTATATATGATTAATTGATTCAATAATTTGATCTTGAGAGGCTTAGATGGAGGAAATTTTTTTGTTTTATTTTGCACCTCCATAGGATGAATGATTCTTCAATTGGTACTAGAGCCTCCATTGAATCTTTAATTGTATGCCTTGTTAATTATGATTAACATGAATTATCAATTCTTGATTATAAATTTGATTTTTTGGTATTTTATATAATTTTTTAAAACTAATTTTTGGGCTTCAAAATAGTGGGGCACATAAGGCCAACATTGGATGTTGGTACACATAGGTTCAACAAGGAGGTTGGTTAGTCACACGTTGGTCGTGCGATAGGCCCAGTCGCTTACACGCCGGGCATGCGACAAGCTCGGCTGCTCGCGTGCTAGGCACTCGATAAGCCGGAAAATGGTTAAGCCAACCGTAACGCTAGGCATGTGAGAGGCCAAGCGTGTGTCATGCATGCCAAGCCTCTTAGCCGGGCTTGTCGCGCCCTAGGCATGCCCCATGCATGCTAGGCCTTCGATCGAGGTTAGTCATGTGCAAGACACACGATATGCCGGGCATGCCTTACACACACCAAGCCTACTAGGCGAGCCGATTAGGCGTTGGGCATGTGACGTGGTTGGTGTGTGTTGGGTGAACGTCGAGCTTAAAGGCCAAGCCAAGACATGCCTTGAGCACATCAAGTACACACCTAACGTGAATGGGCCGGACCTACACGTACTAGGTGCACGTGTGCACCAAGCAGCGAGCTAAGCATGCACGAGCACCAAGCGATTGGCTCGGCATGCACGAGTAAGCTTGGTCAATGACGGTTATTGGCCGGTGCTAGGAACTACCCGGCTAGGGTAATGAAGACCATGGGTCTTCGAGGCCCAAAAGCCACGACCCTAAAGTGGGCCTAAGGTCCGAAGAGTCTTGAAATTTAAATTTAAATTTTTCTTAATAATTTTATAAAATGACCAAAATATAGATTTATAATTGTGATTAAAATAAAATGTACTTCATTAGTTATCGTGTATCAATGTGATTGAAGCATTGGTGAATGGCATGGATGAGTCGACCTATTTCATAGAAATGAATATTTATAATATTTAGTTAAATAGGGCTTATGTGTCCTGCCTTGTCTATCATTCTATTGTATTTCTCTTCTAATCTTACTCCTTTCAAATGTAACTTAAGGTTTCTTATTCAAATAAATGTAAAGTAGTAGATAGGATATTAGAATAGATGCAAGGGGAAGAAGCCAAGAAGTGAAGACAAACCCAAAGAATTTATAATAATTTTTTTACCGAGGTATTTAACCCACTAGTCTCTTCATGGCTCGAAGGGGTTAGTAGTAGATATCGATTACCGATCACCGATCCTTGAGATATGCATAAGATGTATGTTTATATTTTATGATTGTTAGTATACATGATACGATTAATGTGATTGATGATTAGTATGCATGCTAAGATAAGACCTACCATATTAAATTCTTTAAATTAAATATCAAATCAATTACCTTCCAACATTATGAGGAGAGAACTCTCTTGGTCGTTATTGGCTAGTTGAGATAACTCAAGGTTACTTATTCCTCTAGAGAATCAAATCCCGGGCCATGCCATGTTCCCGAACGTTTGAGTCTAACTTCAAATGAGTTATTGGGTTTGTTGAGGTAACGCAAGGTCTAATAATCTTATAGGAAATATTGCTATTCATATAAGATGTGAGATGATAAGGAGTTGTCATGCCAATGAGATTAAAAATTAGATTGGACACAATTGATAATGAGTTACCTACCTAATCCTTTATGTATGATTTATTGAGATAACTTAAGGTTAATGTATGTTAGAGGATGAAATCCTAAGCTTACTAAGGAAAATAAATCAAAAAGTTTTCTCGAGTCCTATATTAAAGGTTATAGAACTTGAAGAAAATAGTGGGGGCGAATATAGATTTTACTTATTTTATTTATACTTTGTTTTATTTATGCAATTCAATTAACCATACCATATATTTTTTCTATCTTGTAAGCTTGTACGAGTATGACTAGCAACACATCGATGCAATTAATCATTGATGAAAGTAATACCTTTAATGGCATAAATTTCTTCACTCGGGAAATAAATCTAAGGGTAGTCCTCTAAGATGAGAAAATTATTTATAAGATAGAGAAACCTTAACCAGACTAATCCTTTTAAGGATTAAGTTGAAATTTATGCAACATGGGTAAAACATAAGAATGATGTGATCATCTCTTAAAGTATCATACTGTCTACTATGACATTGAAGCATAAGTGTCAATATAAAGGCATAAACACCTTTGATATCATAACAAAGCTTAAGAGCTTATTTGAGAAGAATACTAGGCATGATCACTATGAGATAATGAGAAGGCTTTTTAGAGCTAGAATGGATGAAGAATCCAATATCGAAAAACATGTCACCGAGATGATAGACTATATTGATAGGCTAGCCAAGCTTTAAGTTGGAATGGATGCTGAATTATCCATTAACCCGATAGTGCAATCGTTACTTAATAGCTCTGGATAGTTTGTCATGAACTTTAATATGATGTACATGGAAAA
This sequence comes from Dovyalis caffra, assembly GCA_963924115.1. Lineage (NCBI taxonomy): Eukaryota > Viridiplantae > Streptophyta > Magnoliopsida > Malpighiales > Salicaceae > Dovyalis > Dovyalis caffra. Next base: position 1,511,684 of record CAWUPB010001154.1, on the reverse strand, counting down.
AACTCTTGCATAGTTGTTCATGCTAAGGGAAGCTCAGTTGGAAATTAACAAGAAGAACAAGAGTTCTATATTTTTGGTTAATAAGAGAAAAGACGTGGTGAAGGGTAAGAAAAAGCCCAAACAAAAAAAATAAGAAGTCCTCAATTATGCCTACCGAAGGGGTAAAAAACCCAAGGCTCAAAATAACCCAAAGGGTGTGGTCTCGCTTTCATTACAACAAGAAAGGTCATTGGAAGCATAAGTACAAAAAGTGCCTAGAAGAGGTGAAGAAGAAGAGTTCTATAACTACCTCGGGTATTTATGTTATTAAAGCTAATTTTTTTTATTTCTAATCCCATTTTATGGGTATGTGATACTATATGCGGTGCTCATATTTTTGAAATATGCAGGAGCTTAGAAAAGAAAGGAAGATAACTTCAATGGAGTATGACCTACTCAATTGCAATAGATCAAGAGTTTGACCATTAGTTGTAGACATTGATGAGCTAGCACTACCATGTATGCTTGTGCTAAGACTCGCTAAGACTCAATGATTATAATTATTATTATTGCTAGTATAAACTAAGAATATTATTTTCATTGTCTTATTTAAAATAAGTTTTTCATTTTATTTAAGAATAATGATTATTCTTTTTAAAGATGAGGTTTTATATGGAAATATTTTGATTGATAGTAATTGTATATTTTGTACACAATGTAACTCCCGTGTATATAACATAAATGTTAAGAATTAAATGATCTAAAAATAATATACATTTGTGGCATTTTCAACTTAGCCATATAAATAAGAATCTAATATCTAATCTACTTATAAATAGCTATATAGAATCATTTGATAATGTCTAATGAATCTTGTTTACTTAGTAAAGAGACATGAATCCCCTTTTAGTGGAAAAGGAGAAAGTACTACTAATTAGTTAGGCCTTTTAGTGAAAAAAGATAAAGTGCTACTAATTAGTTAGGCCTTACGAATAGAGATGTTTTTAGGCCTTTGTTCACTCATGTAAATGGAGGACATAATTATTTAATAAATTTTACTTATAGTAGATCATATTTTGGTTATAAGACACAAGTCCAAAGCATTTGAAAAGTTCAAAGAATTTAGACTTAAAGTCAAGTAAAGAACTAGCAAAAGTATTAAGACATTTTGATCAAATCTAGGTAATTGATACTAAGCGAAATTTTTAGAGCACCTAAAAGAGAATGAGACTCTTTATCAATGGACACCATATATTGGACATGGTCCGGTCCATGATGAGTCAAAATTGATATCCCTATTTCATTTTAGGGATATACACTCCTTATCGTAACCTTTATCTTGAACAAGATTCTAATTAAGTCTATTTGATTAGGACTTGATATGAGATATGAAAGAGGAAAAAAATGAATTTTTCTTTCTTTAAAGATTTGGAGCTATAAAATATATTTCAAATAGTTTGATGAAGATAAGTCAAAGCCCAAATCAATAAAAGTGTAAATTTAAGAAATATCCAAAAGAAAATGAATGAATATCATTGTCCTACCACTAGAACAAATCGTTGTTCATAACTAGGCATGTTATATGCATTGAGAAAGAATTTATGGATGCTAGAAATAGTGAGAGGAAATTTGAACTCAATAAGATTCAAGTAGACTCACAAATTGACACTTCACTAATGAAACCCTAAGTAGATAGGTTACAAAGTGTTATAGCTACCCCATAAACAAATACACAAGAAAAATTTAGATATTGACTTCTAGAAATGGCAAATGAATAGGATGTGTAAATGACATACCCTAATGGTTCTAAAGAACATACAAATAAGATTTGCAAAATGCAAAGATCCATTTATGGATTTGAGCATCCCTCTAAGAATTAAAGTCAATATTTGGATCAAAGAGTTTGATTTTTCATAAAATAAAGATGAACCTCGTGTATGTAAAAGGTTAGTGAGAGCCAACTAGTCATGATTATTCTAAATAAAAAATTAAACAAGTTACTTCTCGACTATAACATTATCATGCTATAATCTATAAAAGATTAGGTATTCAAGAATTTCTCTATACATAACATAAGAGTGCAACCTATATTCTAAGAGTCAAGATCTATAGAGATAGATCACTTAAGAATGTAAAGGGTTTCCCAATATAGATAAATTGACATAATACTAAAAGGTTTAATATGAAAGAATGAAAGAAAAGATTTCTTCCAATGTCATATGGCTTGATGGCTAACCATATAGGTTTTTAGCATTATTGATCCAATAGTATTGTACTCGTGACAAAAATAGAGCCGAGCATAAGCTAAGGAACTAAGGTCTCATCAAAGGTCCAAGCATATATTGTGATGCTACCATTTGAGTAGAGAGATTATTGGTTGTGGCTATATAAGGATAAAAAGGTCTACACTAACGACAACATAGCTGATCCTTTAACTAAGCCTATGTCACAACTAAAACATGAGACCTTTACTCGATTGTCGAGAATAAGGGACATGAGTGGTTGGCTTTACTACAAATGGGAGATTGTTAGTGTAGGTGCTTTAGATTCAACCTTGTTTAGATAGGTTTGAATCATTATAATATTATATTCTTTATTTTATTAATAAAAAAAATCTTTTTATTAATTCTTGTTATTTTTATTTATTAAAAAAAATTAAATATAAATCCATATGATATTTATTGCGTTGGTTATTATTCAAAACATATGAGATAAACATTAATATGCTTAAATGATATCATTAAATGTCTCAAGCCATAGCATTGTCAAAATGGATATTGACTATACGTAGTTAGACTTGTGAGTGCTGTGCTTTTACTATAAGATACTAGTAAGAAATCTCACTTCTATTAACATGCCGATGCCAAAGCAAGCACTTAGGTGATTAATGTTAGAGAATATATCACTAGACTTGACTTGCCATAAGAACCCATTTGATTTAGTCTATAGGAATCTTAAGCAATAGATACAACTAGTCTATTGACTTGAAGTCAACATGATTATCTCATTAAAGGATTTATATACTTCGACACTCATTTCGATGGACCTAGTAAAGAGTTTCACATGGGAAATTCGTTGAGTGTACTAAGAATCTAATAGAAATAGATGGATAACTAAGATAGGACATGTCATTCCTCATATGCTAAAAAAATTATCACATTGCATTTTGATAAATGTTTGCTCGAGAAATCTATGGACATAGTAGGAGTATAGCAATAAGGCATAGTTGGTTTACTCTAAGAGCTAAGACTTTTGGGAATAAAAGAAAACTTGTGTGATCATAATCGAATAGACTAATAATCAAGTTCAAGATCACACTCGTGATAAATTGACATGAGAACTGAATTTTTTGGTAACCATGCTCATGAAAGGTACTTATGAATTAATTAATCCTCTTAGAGAATTGGGTAGTCATGATGCCTCATTAGAGGCCAATCTTGATTTATGCATGAAGAAATGAAATATGTGTCTTTTGTTCAATTTATATTGCCAACATATCTAGGAGCCTATTGAGTCACACGTATAAGTTTAAGCATTCACATAATAAAAGAGAAATAATGATTTTGATAAAGGTTTCCAATTTTGAAATTTTCCTATTTTGGAAAAATTTTCCAAAAAATGGAAAGTTTCTAAAAGTTAAAAATTTCCTAAAATGAAAAGTTTTCTAATTTGGAAGTTAGTTCAAAATTTAAAAGTAAGTTATCTAAAAGGGAAATTATTTTCCTAATTTAGGTTTAAGGGTAATTTGAAAAATTATTTCCTAATGTGGGCCTTTTAAAAAATATCTAACCAATTTATTTAGATAGTCTAAATTAATTAGTAATTAATTAAGTCAATAGGTTTAATTAAAAAGATTACAAGATATTTTGATGGGAGGATAAATATAAACCTTATTAGATTAGGATTAGGGTTTGCAAGGACAAGATCAAAAAGTTCATATACGCTATAACTCATTGTCCTAGTAGGACAAGGATGCTAACCTCTATATAAATAAGAGGGAGGCAACAAAGAGGTATAAAGAGAGAGTGATACATAGAAAAAGAAAAAAATAATAAAAGCAAGAGTTTTCCCGCCCCTAAAAGTCAAACTTGTCGCATCTCTTCTTTAAAAAGCTTGAGTTGTCATATAAAACCTTGATTTGACTTCTAGAATAAAATTAACTATACGGAAGAATTAGAGCTAGCACTCTATGAATTATGTGGCTTTGTTTATAGGGGTTTAAGCTACATAGATTATCAATAGAGGTTGGAACTTGGATGATTATTCTCTATAAAGGTTAAAATCTGTACTACAAGAGATATTCCTTTACTCACATTTTAATTCATGTATATATATGATTAGTTGATTTAACGGCTTAATCTTGAGAGCCTTAGATAAAGAAAATTTTTTTTGTTTTATTCTAAATTTTTATAGGATGCATGATCTTTCAACTCGTTAAATCATATAATTATATTAAGAGATCATTTAGATCATTACCTCTTGAAGCACGGTAGCAAGGTAGTAGATTGAGTCATCCAAGTTTCGGTCTTTAGTGAAGATCCATGCGACTTAGAAACCCGCATAAGAAAAGTGGTAGAAAAAATTAGAGTACTAGCTTTAATTTCTTTTTGCTACAAAAATTAAGCACCAATTTCTTTCTCGTTATGAATGTTGTGCACTTTTCTTTTCTCTCGAGGAAAATTTAGCCAACAATGTCTCTCTTAAGTTTTTTTTTTTTTGCTTGATGCATCTTATTCTTTTATAAACCCACTTTTAGGTTTAATGAATTTTTTTCAAAATTTCTCAAAAATGCCCCTCCACTAAAATACACTTTATAAGCTTTCACTTAAGCATGTTGACCCAACATCTTTGTTCTAATGACTTAGTAATTAAATGGACCATACAAACAAGCCGGGCTAAAAATTTTAAAAAGGCTAATTTTAAAAACTATTTGCTAAATTAATCCCATTATTTTAGGAAACTCAATTTAGAAAATTATTTTCTAATATTTTAGAAAACCTAATTTAGGAAAACCCAATTTAGGAAACTATTTCCTAATATTTTAAGAACCTAATTTGGAAAACTATTTTTTAATATTTTAGGAAACTAAATTTAGAAAACTATTTTTTAAATTACCCTTTTTGAATTTTAGGAAACTATTTTTTTTTAAATTCTCTCAATGTTAAAAGAATTGAAATCAATTATTTCAATTCTCATTTTTTTTCATAATTCTTCATTTCTCTAATGAGATAAAAGAATTATCTTTTGCTTCTTGATACATAAATCAAGATTAGCTTCTAACAAGACATCATGACTATCAAATTATCAATAAGGACAACTTAATCTATAATAATCTTTCATTAGTATGGTTTTTATATAATTCGAGTCCGCATGTTAGTTCATCATAGTATTTGGTATGTGTTTGATTATGATCACATAAGTTTTTTTTTTTCAATCTTCGAAATTTTAATTCACAATAACCTTTCATGAGTATGGCTTTCCTATAGTTTAGTCCTCATATCAATTTATCAATGTGATCTTGAATTTGGTTTGGTGTTTGATTGATTATGATCACATAAGTTTTCTTCAATCTTGGAATGTCTTAGTTCTCAAGTAAACCAATCATGGTTTATTAGTATACTTCCATTATGGCCATAAATTCTTGAGCGAGATATTCATCGAAGTATAATATGATAACTCCTTTAGTATATAAGGAATGACATGTCCTATCTTATTTATCCACCTATCTCCCTTAAATTCTTAGTGTACCCAACAAATCAATCTCATGCATCTCTTTACTAAGCCCACCGCAACAAATTTCAAAGTATACCAATCATCTAATGAGATAATCGTGATAACTTTAAGTGAAAAAATTACTTGTACCCATTTAATATGAGATTCCTATATATTATATCAAATGGATTTTCATGACGAGTCATGTCTAGTGATATGCTCTCTAACATTCTTCACTCGTGTGTTTGCTTAGACACCACCATGCTAGTAGGAGTGAGATTTTCTACTACTATCTTATAACAAGAGCATAACACATACAAGTCTTATAACATATTATCAATGTTCAATTTTAACAATGCTATGACTTGAGACATTTAATGATTTCATATACGTGCATTGGTATTTATCTCACATCTATTGATTAATCACTACAAAAATAAACATCATATGAACTTCAATCTAATTCAATCAAGTTATAAATAATATGTATTAATAGAAAAAACTCTTTATTAATAAATAAGCAATGACACAATATTCAAACCATCCAAACGGAGTTAGATTTAAGGCAACTACATTAATAAAGACAAAGCCCTATATCCTCTAAATCACATATAAAATTTAATGCACAACAAAAATCTTTTAGGTTTTAAGGCATCCTTGATTTACATATTAAAAACCATCAAGTTTGATAAAACATAAATCCATTTCATAAACATTCAAACTCATATATAAGTTGACATAGCAAAATGGCCCCAACGGTTCATAAGTTTACAAACAAAAGTGACCAAGCATGAGAAACACAAAAGTGACCAAATGTTGGTATAGTTTAACCTTTAAACTTTAAACCTATACATCTAGTACATAATTTGGTAAACTCAACACCTCATGGTAGCATCCTCAATGCGATAACATGTCTTCATGCATCATTTAGTTCACCTACACCATAAGACAATTATGAGCTAAAGCTCAATAAGTGTAATCATTTATGGATGCAATAAGACAATGTTTTTCATGTCAAAATTCATTTTCCTCATTGGGACGCACCTTGTTGAATATTTGATTCATCCCTCATTTAAAACCATCCTTTATGTACACCACAAAATCAACTAGACATAACCCAACCATAAACCTCATAAAGAGTAGACATTAAGTCATTCCTTTTTGTAAGCCCTCTCGGAACATGTCTAGCCGTGGGCCTTGTAAGCCTTTTTTGAAACATGAACATATCCTATCTTTGAATGCTTGAAATTATGATGAAAACATTTTCATGGCATGGATGCAATTAGAGTACAATCCTCAAGTAAACACATGAACATAAACTAAGTAACATCAAGCAAACTCACAAACTTGAAATCAACGCATAAACACAAAGCCATGTAACATAAAGTAAACACATGAACTGAAAGCATCAAGTGATCCTCACAAGTATTCCATGATTAGGCAACTTCATGAATATAATAACCCTAGGACTTCTATACCTTATGGTGGATGGTAATTACACATACTAGTCATCAAGTAAACACACCATCATTTAAAGTCTAGACAACACATAAATATATCATCCCAAGTAATTAATCATCATCTAAACACATAAACATAACAATCCTATAACTTCTATATCTCATGGTGAGTTGAGATGAGATTACACTTATTTTAGGGTTTAGCTAGAGTTGAGAATATTCTAACTCAATACATACCGATTTAAACTTATTTTCAACTCGAAACTTAAATGGTTGTTCCCTCAATCATTGAAGAATGACTTTTTTTGCAAGAAAATCAATAAATGCACCATTCTTGGACAAACAATCCATGCTCAAAATTGCATCATAGTCCTAAATTTTCAAATCCACCAAATCAACTTTCAAAATGTTATAACCAATCCATAATTTAAAATGCTAACCATATCCGTAGTCTCTAATGTCTCTTTTGATAGAAGGCCACTTCTTATTTAATCTCAAGTGTCTTGGGTATCACTCATAACTTTCTCAATAAAGACCATGGTATGAATAAATGTGTAGCACCTAAATCAACTAGGATATATACAATAAGATTAAAGATTAGAACATTACCATATATCATCGATGGATGCTCCTTCTCGACTTGTTCCTACATCATCATGTACACTTTTGTTAGTACTTTCAATAGGGTCCTCCTCTTAGGATAATTATTTTCTAAGTGCCTAACTTCTTTACAAAAGTAGCAAGAATTAATGCCAACTAAACAATTCCTAATATGTGATCAGTCAAACTTGACGTAAGTTGGCCTACCTTAAACTTCGCCCTTTGTTGTGCCTTGAAAACTTTAGCCTTTTTAGTATTGTTTGGCCATGTCCTTACGAATTGATTTTGTGTGGTAGCCCACTCACCAATTCTATTTGCAACATACAACCTCTTAACTTGCTATAGTCATGCTACCTCTTTATGGTCTTTCTTTATCTCTAGTGCTATACTAACAAATCAAAATTATCCATTGAATCTCATAGTAGACTTTGTGCTTCTAGTTTTAGACTCCTTAGAAAATGGCCTCTCTTCTATGCGATAACTCTTGAAATGAATGTCGCAAATTGCAACCATGCTTAAACCTTTGGACATACTCAACCACTAACATGTGTTTTTTTCTCTAATTTAATAAACTCTTGTATCTTTTTTTATTTCATAATAGTGAATAAGTATTTCTTGCTAAAAACCACCTTGAATTACGCCCATATAAGATTAACTACATCAAAGGAGATTTTTATCGATTCCTACCACTTCCTCATATCAATAACCAATATAAAAATGGTGCAAGACACCCTGTCCGCATCTTTCATTTCTATATTGTCAAAAATCATCTCTAAATACTCAATCCAGGTTTTAGAAACCATTGGATCGAACTTGTCTAAAAATTATTTTGAATTAAAATTTTCAATCACTCAACCATATTAACCCTATACGGCGGTCTCACCACTATTTGTTGCTGCAAGCATAACCATTATAATTCTCATTTGTTTATCATGCCTCTATTATTTCTACTCGCATCAATTCTTATTGTTGTCATAACAATCTAAAAGCTTGCTCAACTAAAATTCTATTGTCCATAAACTCATTTTTTTCCTCTCGATTGGCGACCCTCTTACTTATCTCAACACTAATATGATTTCTTTTTGGCATACTATTCTTAGTTATATGTACCTATACAAATGACATAGTTCATAAATCAATACTCAAACATATTCACATAGTTTAACTCATAACAAACATATTCATATAATTCATCGAGTAAATATAATTTAGAATTATCAACATATGTACTAAACCATAAATAAGAATTCATATTCAATAAAGTTAAACTCTTACATGTTAATGATGTTTCGAAGATTGAGTTTGCTTATACTATTAAGTCCACTAAGTCATGTCGCTATTATACCAACTCTTATAACAACCTCAACCTAAGGGAGACTAAGAGTGTTATGATAATGTCTCACACCCATAGGATGCAAGACAAACCCCTATGTCCTCTATATCACATATACAATTTAATGCATAACGAAAATCTTTAGGTTTAAAGTTTAAGGCATCCTCGATTTAACATAATAAAAACCATCAAGTTTCATAAAACATAAATCCATTTCATAAACCTTCAAAGTCCTATGCAAGTTGACATACCAAAATGGCCCCAAAGGTACATAAGTTTATAAATAAAAGTGACCAACATGGGAAACACGAAAGTGACTAAACCTTTATATATTTTAGCCTTTAAACTTTAAACCTATACATATAGTATATATTTTGGCAAACTCAGCACCTATGGTAGCATCCTCAATACCATAACATGTCTTCATGCATCATTTATCCGACCTACACCACGAGACAAATGTGACCTAAAGCACAATAAGTGTAATCATGTATGGATGCAAGAAAATGATGCTTTTCATGCTTCGAAATGCATTTCCTTTTTCGAGCGCACCCTGTTGAATGCCTATTTCAACTCTTATTTAAATTCATCCTTTATGAAAACCATAAAAACAACTAGATATAATCCAACCTTAAGCCTCATAAATAGTATACATTAGATCATTCTATTTTGTAATTCTTCTTGAAACATGCCTAGTCGTGAGCTTTCTAGGCCCCTTTCAAAACATGAACATGCCTTTTTTTTTTTAATGCTTAAAATTATGGTCAAAATATTTTTAGGACATGGATGCAATTAGAGTGCACTCATCAAGTAAACACATGAACATAAAACAAGTAACATAAAAAAGACTTATAAACTCGAAATCGGTACATGAACACGAAGCCATGTATTTTGAAGTAAACACATGAATTGAAACCATCAAGTGATCCTCATAAGTATTTCGTGATCAAGTAACCTCATGAATACAATATCCCTAGGACTTCCATTCCTTGTGTTGAATGGTAATTACACATGCTAGTCATCAAACAAATACACCATCACTTAAAGTGCAAACATGAAGTAAGTACATCAACACAAGTAATCAATCATCAATGAACCATAAACACAATAACCCTATAACTTCTATGTATTGTGATGAGTTAGATGATATTAAACTTACTTTAGGGTTTAACTAGTGTCAAGAACACTTTAAAATCTCTCAAATAATTTCCTTTTCTTTCTTGATCATTTTACACCATAAGCTTGCATAATTTCTTCATCTCGACCATACTACCTCAACCAAATTTGTCTTCCTTAACAATTCATTTTTTCTATCTTCTTTTCTCTCTTGTTGTTTTTTTTTTAATTCTTTTTCAAGGTTAAAACATCATGAACATGACTTAGTAACTCCTCCCTCCTCTCTTCCTCTCTTATTCGAAACTAGAAACATCCAAAGAACCTAAAATTGCTACTTGTATAAGACTCTTAAGGTGAGATATTTTCTTTAGGTATTTTCTTTAGGTGGACACTCATATGGAACACCTAATCAAGTGATATTTGTATATTAACACGTGTATATAACACTAATTAAGTTTTATTTTTAAGTTAACACATGTATGAGAAACTTAATCAAGTTATATTTCTAGGTCCTTCAAGTTTTAAAAGCTTAACAAACAAGTCACCTCACTTTGTCGCTTAACTCACTTAAGCCCTTAATCTTTTAATATCACATTTGAGTCTCTTAATTACCTACACACTTGAAGGATCATGCATCATATAGAGGTACGAAATAAATAAATAAATTTTCTCCATCTAAGGCCTTAAGATCAAGTCGTTGAATCTACTAACCATACATGCATAAATAATAAGCTATAAGTAAAGGATTACCTCTTGTAGCATAGATCTAAATTCATTTTCAAAAAATTTATCCAAGCATCTAACCTCTAGTGATGATCCACGTAATCCAAGTATCCACAAAGAAGCACTCAATATCGGTAGTGTGCTAGCTCCACCTTTTTTATTTAGTATTGTTTCTAAAAATCAATCTCGAATAATTTTGAGATAACCTTAAAAGGAGTGAAAGAGTATATACTTTTTAGGGTTTAGGAGAAAACTATTCTCTCCTACATTTTCTCTCTTGGTCATGACCCCTAGGTAATTTTAGGATTTGCCAAAAATCTCCCACTTCGTCTCTTTTTTCCCGGTCGAATATCCTCTCTTTTTCCTACTCCTTTATGCCGCACCTCTCCTCCTTTTTATAGGGGAAGAGTTTCCTTGTCCTCCAAGGACAAGGAGAGCGGCGGCCACAAGTCCTTTTAGGAATCTAGGTTATTGCTTCCTTATCCTCCAAGGTTAAGGAATTATTTTATATATGGACTATTTGATTATTATCTTTAAAACATTCAAACCTATCCAATAAGGTTAATATTTATCTTTAAAACATTCAACCTTATCCAATAAGGTTAATGTTTATCCTCTCACCAAAATATCTTAAGGTTTTTAATTAACCATAATGAGCCAAAAATATTTTAGCCCAATTAATTTATTTGGAGCATCCAAATAAATATTCTTAGATTATTTTGATGGGTTCCATATTAGGAATCAATTTTTCAAAATACCTTTTAACCTAAATTAAGAAACTCCTTTCCTTTTAGGTTCTTTATTATCAAATTTGAAACTAACTTTCAAATTAGGAAACCAATTTCTAAAATATGAAACTTTTTATTTTAGGAAACTTTCATAATTAAGAAAAATTTCCATTATAGCAAATTTTTTATAATTGAAAACTTTTTTTAATATCTTTTCTTCTCATGTGTAATGTGAATACTTAAACTTATGCGTGTGACTCAATAGGCTCCTAGATATGTTGGTAATGTTTCATGAGTAAAAGGCTCCTTTTTTATCTCTTGATACATAAATCAAGATTGGCTTCCAGCGAAGACATCATGACTATCCAATTCTCTAGGAGGATTAGTTAATTCATTATTACCTTTCACGAGCATGGTTACCATACAATTCATTCATCATGTCAACTTATCATAGTATGATCTCAAACTTGGTTATTAGTCTTGTTTGATTATGATCACACAAGTTTTCTTTGATTTTCAAATGTCCTAGCTTTTAGAATAAACCAATTATGTTCTATAGGTGTACTCCTACCGTGGCCACGCATTTCTTGAGCAAACATTTATCGAAGTGCAATGTGATAACTCCTTTAGCATACAAAGAATGACATGTCCTATCTTAGTCATACACCTATCTCTATTGGATTCCTAGTGCACCTAACGAATTGCTCATGTGCAACCTATTAATGGGTCCATCAAAACAAGTGTCAAAGTACATAAGTCCTCCAATAAGATAACGATGATGACTTCAAGTCTAAAGATCATTTATACCCATCTCGTATGAGATTCCCATAGGCTAAAATCAAACGAGTTCTCATGACGAGTCATGTCCAAGTGGTATGCTCTCTAACATAAATTACCTAAGTGCTTGCTTTGGCATCACCATGCCAATAGGTGTGAGATCTTCTACTGCTATCATATAGCAGGAGCATAGCACTCATAAGTCTATTCGTATATTGTCAATGTCCATTCTTGATAATAATACAACTTGAGATGCTTAATGATATCATTTATATGCATTAGTGTTTGTCTCACATTTTTCGATCAAACACTATTGTAAAAGCATATTATAAGGACTTTTATCTAATTCCACTCGAATTTATCAACATGTAAACATAATAATTAATAAAATGACTTCTTTATTATTATTAAAATAAATGATACAATAATACATTAATTGAGCCCATCTAAACATGGTTGGATTGGGCACCAACTCTAACAATCACCAACTTGCACTAGAGCCAACCGACCATGTCCCTTAATATTGATGATCGAGTGAGGATTAGATGTTTTAGCTATGATAAAGGCTTCATCTACGGTCAACTTAGTTATCATAGTAGGGTTCTTTTCTATCTTTATTTTACCACAACCCTTTTATCTCTAGAATCAAGTGATAACATTGTAGTGCTTGGATCGTTGATGAGAGCTTGGTTCCCTAGCTTATGCTATGGATCTTTTGTTGTCGATCATTAAGCTATATGACATTGGAATAAAACTTTCTTTGATTATTTCATTCTAAAACTTTTAGTATCATGTCATTGTAACTACTTTGGTGACTCCTCACATTCCAAGTGATCTATCTCTACGGATCTTTAGTCTTAGATTATAGGTTTCTCCCATATGTCATCCTTGGGAAATTTCTTCTCGATTCCTTAATCTTTTTTTTTTACCGCATGATAATATTATAGTTGAGGAGTAATTTTATGTTGAATAACCATGATTTAATAGGCTCCCGTAGCTTCTTATTTACGTAAGATATGTCTTTGTTTTTGTTAAATAATTAAACTCTTTGCTCGTTTCATAAAACGATGACTTATATTCCTAGAGGCTTGCTTAAGTTTATTAACGGACCCTAACCTTTTGCAAATCTTATTTGTATGTTCTTGGGAGCCATTATGGTGTGTTAACTACACATCCCTTTTATTTGCCTTTTATAGGAATTAATGCCTAACATTGCCATTTCAAAATTATTAGCTTCGTCATCCCTTTTAAGACTCACATGACAATCTGTTATGATGAAAAGATCATATCCCTTTTGTCTTTATGATGAATTTGTTTTGAACTTTTGAAATTGTTGTGTTTTTGTTTGAGAAAGAGTTACAACACTTTATAATCATTCTACTTTAGGACTCCTTTATTAAAGTGTTAATTTGTGAGTCTACTCAAATCTTATTGAGTTTAAATTTGCTCTCACCTGTTTCTAGCATCCATAAATTCCTTTCTAAAGAACATAATGTGCTTAGTAAGGAACAACACTTTATTCTAGTGATAAGATACCGAAATCCTAATCTTACTTTAGGATATCTCATAATCTAGCACTTTATTGATTTTAGGCTTTATTTTATCTTTGTCAAACCCTTTGACATACACTTTATAGCCTTAAATCTTAAAGGAAGATGAATTCAATTTTTTTCCCTTCCCATATCTCATATGTGATCTATTTCAATAAATTAGAATCCTATTCTTTTTAAAAGTTACAATAAGGAGTATTCATTCATAATTAGGGATATTAATTTGACTCATCATGGATTGATCATGTCTAACATATGATGTCCATATAGAATCTCATTTTCTTTTATGTGATATAACATTTTAGCATTTAAGTATTTAGATCCTCAATTTAATCGAGATACTTTAAAACTCTTACTAGTTTGTCACATGACCTTTCAAGTCTAAAGTTTTAAATATTTTAAATGTTTTGGACTTGTGCCTTATAACCATAACATGATCCACTATCATTAATAGTTATGTGACAAACATGCTCTCCTCTTGCTTGGGTGAACATATCACATATACATCTCTATGTATGAAGACTATATTGATAAGTAACTCTTTCTCCTTTTCAACTAAAAGGGGATACATGTCCTTTGCCAAGTAAACAAGATTCTTTAGACATCATCAAATGATTCTAAATATCTTTTGGTATAACTTGATTAGACATGGGATTTTTCTTACATGACTAAGATTTTTTTCTTACTAATTAATGATTATTTAGATCATTTCAGTCTTCTAGTATGTATGTTATATATTTGGGAGTTATGTTTAAAATATATAATCATTATCAAAATATTTTCATAAAAATTCATCTTTAAAAATAACTATTATTCTTAAAAATAAAATATTTATTCAAAACAATAAATGAAAATAAGATCTTTAGTATCTACTAAAATAATTATGATTGAGTCGTAGCACATCCCAACATGGTAGTGCTAGCTCATAACTACCTATATCTAATGGTCTAACTCTTTGATCCATTGTTGTTATGTAGATATTCTCCCTTTTTTTCTATCTTTCTTACTTTTCTAAGCTCCTTTACATTTTAAAAATGGAAGCACCACATTTAGTATCATATACTCATGAGATGGAATTTAGAAATAAAAGAATTAACATTAATAACCTAAATACCCGAAATGGTGGTAGAACTCTTCTTTTACACCCCTTCTAGGTACTCCTTGCAGCTTGCGCTTCCAATGCCTTTTCTTGTTGCAATTAAAGCAACCGTATCCTTTGGGTTATTTCGAGCCTCGACCTTTTTCATTCCTCCAATAGGTGTAGTTGAAGACTTTTTCTTATTTTTGGGCTTTTTCTTTCTTTTTATCGCACCTTTTCCCTTATTAACTAGAAGTATAGATCTTTTGTTCTTCTTCTTAATTTTAGGCTAAGCTTCCCTTAGCATGGGTAATAACTCTTCAAAAGTCTTTTGCATATGCATCATGTTGAAGTTCATGATGAACTATCCAAAACTATTGGGCAATGATTACAATACTAGGTCAATAGATAATTCAAGCATCCATTTTAACTTCAATTTTGGCTAGTTGGTTAATATGGCCTAACATTTTAGTGACATACTTTTCGACATTAGATCCCTCATCCATTTTGGCCCTAAAGAGCTTCCTTGCTATCTCATAGCACTTATGCCTAGTATTCTTCTTAAATAAGCTCTAGATCTTTAATATGAAGTCAAAAGCTTATGAGTTTCTTTGTTGGCACCTATGCTCCAACATCATAGTAGTAAGCATGATTCTCTAAGAAATGATTGCATCATCTCTATGTTTGATCCATGCTTCATGAGCTTTAGGTTGAACTAGATGAGGCTCACCTAGAAGAGTTTGCTTTATCGTATAGAGAATTTTCTCATGTCGAAGGACTATCCTCAAATTCATTCCTCAATCACGGAAGTTTATGTCATTAAAGGCATTACTTCCATCAATGATCGATCGTATTATTGTGTTATCGGTTATACTGTGCAATCCGACAAGATAGAAAAACATACGATTTGATTAATTAAATTACATAAAATTAAAAAAGTAAAATCTATGTTTGCTCTCACTATTTTCTTGAAGTCCTATAACATTTAATATAGGACTCGAGAAAACTTTTCAATTCATTTTTCTAGTAGGTTAGGATCCCATCCTCTAACATGTATTAGCCTTGAGTTATATCAACAAACCATATATGAAGGATTAGGTAGGTAACTCCTTACCAATTACATCTAATGTAATTCCTAATTCCATTGGTATGATAACTCCTTGTTTTTATCACATCTTATGTGAATACCAATCCTCGCTTACAAGTTTATTAGATCTTGAGTTATCTCAATAAACCCAATAACTCATTTAAGTTAAACCCAATATTTGGGGACATCACATGGCCTACGATTTGTTTCCCTTGAGGAATAAGTGACCTTAAGTTATCTCAATAAGCCAACAACGACCAAGAGAGTTCCCGCCTCATAACGTTTAAAAATAATTAACTTAATATTTTATTTGAAGGATTTAATATGGTTGGTCTCATCCTAGCATGCATACTAAACAATAATCACATTATTCCTAATCATACATACTAACATTAATCTCATCACATTCATACATCTCATGTATGACTCAAGGATCGATGAATGGTAATGGATTTCTAGTACTAGCCCCTTCGACCCACAAAGAGACTACGGGGTCAATTCCTAGGAGAAACATTATTATAAATTCTTTATGAATGTCTTCATTCCTTGGCATCTTCTCCTTGTATCTATTTTAATTCCTATCTTCTACTTTTATATTTATTCAAAATAAGAAACCTCGAGTTACATTCGAGGAGAGTAAGATAAGAAGAGAAATACAATAGAGTAATAGAGAAGACAGGACACGTAGATCCTATTTATCCAAAAAATATCAAGCATTCATTCATAACACTAGCTTGACTCATCCATACCACTCACCATGCTTCAATCACATTGATACATGACATACTAATGAAACAATTTTATTCATAAAATGACTATAAATCTATAGTTTTGGTCATTTTATAAATTTATCAAAAATTTTCTAAAAATTTTAAAATTTTTTTGGGACTTGGGCCCACTTTGAGCCCATAAGCTTTTGGGCCCGAGGGTTAATAGGTTTCAAAGCCCAAACCTTCGTGTTTGCATATGTCTACCTGCTGACCACTAGCCTAGCATAAAAGTACTAGCTATTGGTCTACTACGTTGCTTTTGCGCCTAGCGAGTATGCTAACGAGCCACTATTACACGCTTAATGCACGGTTTGGCAGTGCTACTAGGTCTACCCATCATGCATTTAGAATGTGAGCCGACTAGCGACCTACCCGTTGTTCACCTAGTGCGATGTTAGTAGTAGGGCTACCATGTATGCGAGTTTTGACATCCAACATCAACCTCGCATGCTTTTACTAATTTTGACCCAAAATTTCAGTTTCATATTTATATGAAAGAATAAAAACACAAAATTTATAATTAGAAATAAGTAACGGTTAATCACAATTAACCAATCATATAATCAAAGATTGAATGGAGGCTCCGGTACTAATTGAAAGATCATACATCCTATAGAGGTGCAGAGTAAACAAAAATTTTCTTCTATCTAAGGCCCCAAGATCAAACTATTGAATATACTAACCATGCATACATGAATAATATGCTATAAGTAAAGAATAACCTCTTGTAGCATAGATCTAAATTCCTTTTTAGAAAAGTCATCCGAATGGTCGACCTCTATTGATAATCTATGCAGTCCGTGTATCTATAAAGAAGCACTCAAAATCGGTAGGGTGCTAGCTCTACCTTTTCGATTTAGTATTTCCTATAGAAATCAATTCGGGTAATTTTGTAATAACCTTAAAAGGTGTGAAAGATTATGGTCTTTTTAGGGTTTAGGAGAAAAATATTTTCTCGTATATTTTCTCTCTTGGCCGTATGCCCTAGGTAATTTTTAGGGCTAGTTGAAAATCTTTCACTTCTCTCTCTTTCTTTGCTTAGCTAAATATCCTTTTTTTCTTACCCCTTTATGCCGCACCTCTCCTCCTATTTATAGGGGGAGAGTTTCCTTGTCCTCCAAAGACAAGGAGAGGAACGACCACAAGTCATTTTAGGATTCTATGTTATTGCTTCCTTATCCTCCAATGTTAAGAAATTATTTAATTATTATCTTTAAAACATTAAACTTTATCCAATAAGATTAATGTTTATCTTTCAAACATTCAACCTTATCCAATAAGGTTTATGTTTATCCTCCCGTCAAAATATCTTAAGGATTTTACTTAAACCTATTGGGCCAAAACTATCTTAGCTCAATTAATTTATTTGGATAGTCCAAATAAATTTTCTTAGATTATTTTGGTGGGGTCCATATTAGGAAGTAATTTCTCAACATACTCTTTAACCTAAATTAGGAAACTCCTTTCGTTTAGGTTCTTTATTTTCAAATTTGAAACTAACTTCCAAATTAGAAAATCAATTTCTAAAATAGAAAAATTTTCATTTTAGGAAACTTTCATAATTAAGGAAACTTTCTATAATTGGAAAGTTTTTCCAATATTTTTGCTTCTCATTTGTAATGTGAATACTTAAACTTATGCGTGTGACTCAATAGGATCCTGGATATGTTGACAATGTATCAATAATAAAAGACTTCTCTTTTATCTCTTGATATATAAATCAAGATTGGCCTCTAGTAAGGCATCATAACTATCCAATTCGTAGGAGGATTAGTTAATCCATTATTACCTTTCACAAGTATGGTTACCAAACAATTCGAGTCCTCATGTCAACTTATTACAATGTGACATCAAACTTGGTTATTAGTCTTGTTTGAATATGATCACACAAGTTTTATTCAATTCCCAAATGTCCTAGCTCTTAGAGTAAACCAACCGTGCTCTATTAGTGTACTCCTACCGTGGCCACAAATTTCTTGAGCAAACATTTATCGAAGTGCAATGTGATAACTCCTTTAGCATATAAGGGATGACATGTCCCATCTTAGTCATACATCCGTCTTCATTGGATTCCTAGTGCACCCAATAAATCACTCATGTGCAACCTATTAATGGGTCCATCAAAATGAGTGTTAAAGTGCATAAGTGCTCCAATTAGATAACCGTGACGACTTCAAGTCTAAGGGCCATTTGTACCCATATTTTATGGGATTTCCATAGATTAAAAGAAAATAAGTTCTCATGGTGAGTCATGTCTAGTGATATGTTCTCTAACATAAATCACCTAAGTGCTTGTTTTGACATCACCATGCCAATAGGTGTGAGATCTCCTACTATCGTTATATGGCATGAGCATAGCACTTACAAGTCTATCCACATATTATCAATATCCATTCTTGAAAATGCTATAACTTAGGACATTTAATGATATCATTTATATGCATTAATATTTGTCTCACGTCTTTAGATCAATCACTATTGCAAATGCATATCATAAAAACTTTTATCTAATTCTACTAAATTTATCGACATGTAAATATAAAAATTAATAGAATGACTTCTTTATTGTTATTAAAATAAATGATGTAATAATACATTAACCGAGCCTATCCAAACATGGTTAGATCTTAGGCATCAACACTAACAAAACTCACAACTCTTAACAATATGAACTTGTAAAGCCAATCATTCATCAATGTATGCACAAAGTATAACATACATATACTTAATAAAACTAGCACACACAATGCATAGGATTGCTCAAAGCCTAAACTATTATGTTTTTTTAGGTTACTTGAATTTTGAATATTTTTTAGCTTATCCATACAAAGAAGATGAAGTAAATTTCTAATTATTGTAATGTTTTATTATCCTTACTACTAGGGCATTATCTCCGTATCCACATATTGCGTTGTAATAATCGAGAAAGACAATGTCATTTTCTCCTCCATTGTCCAATGGATTTGGAGTATATTGGAGACTTTTTTCTATTTAAAGCGAGTCTTGGATGCTTTGGAATTCCATGAAGAACCTATCATTGATTATTGATTTTATTTCGAACTTTGATGGGAGGGAAGACCGTGAGAACTTATGGAGATCTTCGGTGTTTGTTAAAGCAAAGTGTTTTGGCATCTTTATGGTGAAATTCTCCGGAGGATATTAAAGGAGTTTCATTAGCTAATGTGCAACATCAATGGAGTGCTTTTTGTCATGACTTTTTTGCTTTCATTTTCATCTAGTATATTCTCCTAATTATATTGTACATTCTTCTTTTTTGAAATTTTAGTCTTATTGTCATACTATATATTCTTCTTTTGGTCATCAAAAGAATAAAGCCATGTAAAAAAAATCTCTCGTGATTGAAGAGAATGAACACAAGTTTTCTTAATAGAACAAACAGACCTTCAACATATTAAATAATTGGAAATTTCTTCAAATGTCTTCTCTTGAATTGTTGACATCCGTTTGTAATTTAAGGAAAGCTAAGGTGGTGGATTTAAATGTGCTTTGGTCTTTGATCAACAAAGATTAGAGTCAACCAATCATCGTTATGGTTTTCGTACACTTGTATACTAAGGCTTTCCTCTATAAGCATGTCCGTATACGTCTT
Source organism: Dovyalis caffra (assembly GCA_963924115.1). Lineage (NCBI taxonomy): Eukaryota > Viridiplantae > Streptophyta > Magnoliopsida > Malpighiales > Salicaceae > Dovyalis > Dovyalis caffra. The sequence goes on along the minus strand of CAWUPB010001154.1, from coordinate 1,491,161 downwards.
CACATCAATCTTCTACATTGTTTTCTTTTCTTTCATACGTATTACTCGAATCTTTTTTTGTTAATATTATTTTATATTTAATTTATAATATTTAAATTTTAATAATATATTATTTCTTTTAATTGTTAATTGCTATCCAGAATGTCATTAATTTAAAAATAAACAAACAAAATATAAAATTATAAATTATTTTAAAAAATATAATTAGCGATGGAATAACAACAGATTGTCGATGAATTTCCATACCGATGGCAACAGAGTTCGACAGATTTGTTTGACATTTAGTGACGACATGATAACGATCTAGCGATGGATGGAATTAGCTTTAAATATTGGCAATGGCATATCGGTCATTAAACAATAATGGTAATAACAATTGAATAGCGATGTTTAATATGATGGTTTATGGTGATCAATTTAGCGATGAACGTTATCCTTTTTGTGATTAAAATTCCATCGCTAAATTAGCGATGAAATATTTTTCACCATCGTTAAGGTTAGCGACTACCATTTTAGCGACGAAATAATATCCGTCTTTATGCCATCATTAAGCGACTTTAGCGACGGATTTCGACTAATTACCAACAAAAAAATCCATCGCTAATTGTTACGTTTCTTGTAGTGTTATTTTAATTATTAATGTGAGTTGTTTCAAAATTTAATTATTTGGTCTAGTATTTAATTTCATTTTAAATATGAAATTTTAAGGGGATATGCATGCATATACCGATAGATTGTTTGTAATTTTTTGTTGAATTTAGTTTTTGTTTAGTGTTTATTTTGTTATTTTTTGTTATGTCTTGTATATAATTCAATTGTTTTATTAATTATTTAAGTTTAAATTCATTTAGCTAGATGTGAGATCGTCAAGTCTTCTAAGTTCCAAGGATTGATGATGATGTTATATTGAATTTAGCTTGTAATTAGAAGAGAACATGTCTTCTTAGGACAAGTAGAAAATTTAAGTCGACCTAACGAGTCTCTTATTTAAATAGAGAATGATGTTAGTCTCGACCCTCAATTAAAAAAGAAATAAAAAGAAAAATTATCTATGATAAGCACAAATTAGTTTAAACACTTATAGCTAGTAGGTTGTTCCTCAACATGTTGGTCATATCGGGACATAATTAGATCCGATGCTAAATTTATGCAACTTTTAATCATGAAGTTGAGGTTAATTTAATACGATGTCATAATAAAAAAATAAAAATTAATTTGACTTCGATGATAAATAGGCTTAGAAATAAACTTAGAAAATAATTTGACAAATAAAACCTTTAGGAGATATTTGTAGGATGAGACTAAACTTGATACATTTCCTCACAAAGGGACGCTTTTGGGCGATTATTATTTTCCCAATGACATAAATAACTCTTTATTCGGAATCTCCGAATCTAGTGTCCTTTTAGGTTTCCTAGTTTCTTTTAATACTAGGTGGTGACTCAAAATTTTTTTCCTCAATTCTTTTCTCTTTTCTGTAAAATTTTTTTAAGTTTTCTAAATATCGAGTAGCGACACTCTTGGTCAGCAATAAAATAACACACAATTTCTCCTCTATTGAGTTAGAATATCATCTTTTTTTTTTTTTATAAGCATTTTGCCTTGAAATAAGAAATTTTACGGGTGCTAGGTATCAAACAAAAACATAGTAAATAAAAATAAGTAGTAAATAGAAATGGATAAAGAAATACTAGATTTCATCGTTTCTATGGTTATTTCTTAAACGGCGAGGTCCTCTCTATACGTCAGAGCCCCTTACTTCATTTAATCAATGCTATTGTTAACTTGTACAGTTCACACTTTTTGGCGAGTTAGAATATCGTACTTTGGCCTTAATACAACTACTAAAACTATTTGGTTACAGTCCTTGCTTAAAGAATTGGTTGTCCAATCATAGACTCCTCGAATATTATTGTGTGATAACATTGGTTCCATTTTTCTTTCAGTAAATCCCATTATCATGTGAGGATATAATATATAGAGATCGACTTACACGTTGTTCCTTCTTCATGATTTAGTGGCAAGAAGCTTCTAGAGGTTAAGTTTCTATCCTCCTGAGATCAAATTGTTGATGCACTAACAAAGCTTCTATCTCATGTTAGATTAAAATTTCTTCGTGACAAGTTTTGAATTCTAAGTAAAGAATGCGCAGTTTGAGGGGCGCTGTTGAAAAATAACACAATCTCAACTACTTCATAAAACTTTTTTCTTTTGGTTTATAACGTATATATATTTATTTTGTTATAGCTTAAACTAAGATATGTTAGACGCAACTACTTAATAGGCTGAAAGACTATACTTAATACGTTTGTTGCTATAATGAATACTAGAAGTAAAATATTAAGTTGCATTTTTTATCTCCTTTATTGTTCTTCAGTTTGATGTCAAAACACAACCAATCATTTCTCCTTACACCCATTGAATCTCTCCCTCAACCTTCCTATACATCCACCATAATTCCATGTTTTCTTAATAACATCCCCATAATCCGTAAATGAAATATATTTTGACTCAAACTTGAAGGAATGTTACAGTCTATCAGACCTCATTCTCCACTTTAGAATCAACGGCCTATGGTCAAAGCAGATAAAAAAACTCATGACACTTGAGCTTAGAGAAAAAAAAGACTCCCTATTCGATATGACCTACCGCCCTATCAACCATCCCTCTAATCTTCCCATTCCTTAGCCAATTAGTCCATTTGAAATAATCCCCGTTGAAACTCAAATCCATTATTTTACAATCATTCAAGAAATCATGGAATCTTGAGAAGCCCATAACTGACTACACCCTGCCTTCCTCCAATCAGAAGAAACATCGTTCGTATCCCATATATAAAACCAGGGCACATCTTCTTCCAATTTCAATATATATATATATTTTTTCATATCTCCCCTACGTAGCTCCCTATAAATGCCTCATAGCTTATCTATAGATAAAGATAGCGTGCCAACATAACTCAACAAAAACTTCTACGAAAACCCACCACTTGAACATCCACACCTGACCACCATCAGAGTGCCATTCCTTTCTAGAGTCCCATTAGGTCAGCATAAAAACTTCAAGAAAACTTGCACTTCCTATTTATTCCCTTAAAGTATCTTATATCTTTCTTTGTTTCAGACGAGAACTGGGCGATATAGATTACATAGCTCTTTTAGAGCTTGAACTATTGCACTACAACAAAAAGATAGATTTGCGATTGGAATTTAGCGACGGTCAAACAATCGTTGCTAATTTTAAAAATTTACAACGGTTTTAAGTGATTTAGCAACGGTCCAAAAAAATGTTACTAAAATTATTATTTCCAACCATTTTTTTTTTTTTTTGCAATGGTCTAACCAAACCATTGCTAATTTCACGGGTTTAATTTTTTCCCTACATGTAGACCATTTTTGCAACGGTTTTTATGAAAAAAACCGTTGCAAGTTTAGCGACGGTCCGAGAACCGTCACTAAACCGTTGCTAAAACAACATAACCTCAAAAAAAAATAAGGATGATTAGCAATGATTTTTTTAATAAAAAACTATTTCAAAAAACAATTCGGTCTAGCGACGACCTAGACCGTTTCTAAAAAAAAAAAAAATAGATTAGCAACGATTTTTTAATAAAAAATCATTGCAAAAATAATTCGGTTTAATGATGGGCTATGGACTATTGCTAAACCGTTTCTAAAATCAGAAGAATTGAAAAAAAAAAAAAAAGAAATTATGATTAGCAATAGTTTTTTAATAAAAAACCGTTGCAAAAAAATTCGGTTTAGCAACGGTTTGTCAACCATCGCTAAACTATTTCTAAAATCAGAAGAATTGAAAAAGAAAATTTTCGATTACCAAAAAACCATTGCAAACTTGGTAGGTTTAGCGACGGTCTTGGACCGTCGCTAAACCCTTGTTAAAAAATAATAGAAAATAAAAAATATTAAAACCAAATTTTGCAACATTTTTTTCTAAAAATAACCTTTGTAAAGATAACATTAGCGACGGTACGAAGAACTTCGGTAATCCGTGGATAAAATGAAACCGCCGGTAGGAAAGGACTAATTTTTAAAATTTTTATTTTAAAAACACTATTAGTGACGAGGTTTAGTGACGGACGGTTGACCGTTGCTAAGCCTTTACCTTTAAAACCTCGCCTTCTCCCTTGAGAATTGGCGGTTTCAATTCTCTCTCTAGCATCTCTCTTCTTCTCCTCCGACAACACCTCGGATCCGCCTCCTCTGCCATTTGTTCTATCCAATCTTCTCCTCTCTTTCCTCCTACCATTTCTCCCCTCCAAAAATCCCCCTTTCTTCCCTCTTTTCCTCCTCTTTTCTTTCTTTCTCTCTATCTCTCCACCGCTCATTTTCCGGCCAAACATCTCCTCGCGAAGGCTTCCACCAGTCGCAACCCCCTCTCCTCCTTCTCTTGGTGAAAGGTCCACCCCTATCTAACCCCCTCATTTTATTTTAATTTTTTCAGTTATTTAGTTACTTAATATAATTTAATTAAAAATTAACAATTAAATTTAGTTTAATTACTTATAATTGTTTATTGCATGTGTTGCTTTTTTATTAATTGATGATTTAATTAATATTATTGTTATGAGTTAATTTAGATAGTTTATTTGTTTAAAAAAATGTATTGGTATTAATTAATGTTAATTGTGATAGTTAATTTAAATGTTTAATTATTTTTTTAATGTAATTGTTAATTATTGATTTATAAAATATTATTGTTAATTGTTAATTTTATTGTTATTCTCATTTTTAATTGTTGATTGAACTAATTTGATTGTTAATTGCGAATTTAGTCGGTTGAATTGTTAATTGTTTTAGTTAAAAAATTTAATTATTATTATTTTATGTTGTTAATTTAATTATTAGTGTTATTAGTGTTATTGGTAATTGCTAATTTAGCTAACTTATTACGATTAAGTGATTAAAAAATTAATAAGTGATTAAGGTTATTTAGTGGTTCACTAAGCTAAGGTGTTAATTAAGTAATTACAAAATTAATAAATAAATTAAATATTAATTAAATTGTAATATATTGTTATTTAGTAAATTTTAAATTTATTAGTAATTAAGCTTATTTAGTTGTTCATTAAGTTAAATAGTTACGTAATTACAATATTAATTAAGAAGAAAAAAATTAAGTTTTTTCAAAATTAAATTCAATAGATAAAAAATTAAGTTATTAGAAATATTTTAAATGCTTAGAAATTAAAAAAAATAAGTTGTATTAAAAAAATTAATATATACTTGTTGAATATAGATTTAGTATGTTATTAAAAAAAATTAATAAGTTATTAAGGTTATTGAGTGGTTCATTAAGTTAAGGTGTTAATTAAGTAATTACAAATATAATTAATAAATTAAATATTAATTAAATTATAATAAAAATTTATTTAGTAAATTTATATTTTATTAGTAATTAAGCTTATTTAGTTGTTCATTAAGTTAAATAGTTAAGTAATTACAATATTAAGTAAGAAGAAAAAATTTAAGTTTTTATGATATTATATTCAATAGATAAAAAAAATTAAGTTATTAGAAATATTTTAAATGCTTAGTAATTAAGTTATTAATTATATTTTAAATGTTTACTCAATAAAAAAATAACTAGTATCTATTTTTTTAAATAGATTTATTAAAGAAATTTTTTAAGTAATTACAAAATTAATTAGTAATTTAAAAATTATTTTGTTTAAAATGAATTCGGATCATTCTTGGATTGACTTTAGATTAATTGATGGACTATTAAATGAGCGTTTCGTAGAAGGGATTAATGAATTTATTAATTTTGTGGTTAGTCATCCGAGTGCATAGATGGAAATAAGATACGATGTCCATGTAAATAAAAAAAAATACCAAAATCGTAGTTATGAAAACCACGATACCGTTAGGTATCATTTTCCGAGATATGGGTTTGCGTCTATGTATTATGTGTGGAGACATCATGGATATGTTGAACAAGAGTAAATATTTGATGATTGTCAAGTCAATCGATACCACACAATGGTGATGGATGCAATTGGTCCATCATTTAATTCGTCTAATACAAATGAAGACCCAAACCCTATTGCACAAGCGTTTTACGATTTATTAGATGCATCGAATACGTAAATATGGCCCGGGTTATAAACCATTCACGGTTATCGATAATGTCTCGTTTATTGCATTTCATGTTTGAGTATCATTTCTTAGAGAGGTGTTACGACGATTTATATCAACTTATGAAAGAGTTGATACCTTCCGATAACTCGCATGCCGGAAGACTTTTATAGTACCAAAAAAATGGTGGAAATGATGAGTTTACCTATTGAAAAGATCGACGAGTTGCATCAATGGTTGCATAATTCATTGAGGTGAAGATAGTGAGAGAATCACTTGTAAAACATGTGATCATTCTCGATATTGAGATCCTAGGTAGGGGTCGATTAGAGAAAATATGTCCCCTACAAAAATATCTATTATTTTTTGATAACCCTAGAATTACAAAGGATGTATGCATCGAACGCCACTACTAACGACATGATGTGGCATGTGCAACATGTCTATGAAACCGACCCATACTCATTCTTGCAAATTTATTCTCCTCTTTATACTCCCGAGTAAAATGGCAAGACCAATGTTAATCTTTAATAAATAAAAGACTCATTGATTCAATCTAACTTTTTTAATTAACCTGAAAAAAAGCTCTTTTATTTGTTATTATTAAGTAAAAAATGTCAAGACCACCGTCAATCTCAAATAAATAAAAAATATATTGGCTCAACCTAATTTTTCTATTTATTCTGAAATCGTAAAAGAGCGTTAGTTTTGTTATAAATCAAAATCAAATATCATGGTATGAGATCATCGTCAATCCTTAGATTCTAGAAAACGTATCGATTTCACATCCTATGAGATATCCGGTAAATCTCATCAATTCTTAACTATATTTGCATCTAAAAATGCAAATAAATACCAATGATCTCCACAAAATTTGAAACTTAAAATATAAATCACTGATAGAGTATATTTACAATGCGTAAAAACTTTTTTAAAAAAAAAGAAGTTCAACCTACGATATCAATGACAGCCATGTTACATGAATAAAGACTCAAAATAGCCTAGAAACTTAATGTTTTTTCCGATTAGGTCCCAATTTCTTCAAGATTAGTGATATAATTGCAAACATCAATTGTTATCAAGCATTGAGCTGAAATGACATAGGAAGATCAAATACCTATCCTTGTTCTTGTTATCTTGTTCCCTATCCTTATCTTTTTTTCTCTTTTTTTATTTTTTTCAACCATTCGATCCTCTTTCTTTAACCCCAAGCCTCCATTTAAACTTACAAAATGCTCCTCTTCTTGTTCTTCTCTAGCAACTGTCTAAATTTCCTTTACTGTTGTTTTTGTGGCCAGCACTTTCAAGGGCGGGAATAATGGAAAAGGACCTTAGCTGGCATGTGTTTGGGATCTTTCATGGGGAGTGCTAACCAAGGTACAAGCTGGACTGAATGGGTTTTGTCTTTGAGTGAGGGATGGCGACAGCGGTGTGAGGGAAGGACTGTCTTTTTTGTTGTTTCTAGGCGAAGAAGATGTACAGTAACGAAGGCTTCTTGCGGTTAGGGATGAATACAACAGAAGGCGGGTCGTCTAAAACTAATGCTTAAGTTCGTCCTGGGATTCATCCGTCTTTTTCATTCCAGTTATCGTGTGTTTAATTGTTTTCGATCAGACCCTCTAATCCGCAATATTTTGGTGCCAATTGTCCCCATCTCCACGAACTGAGCAATAATTGTTCTCAATTGCTTTCCCAATATTTCTAGTATTCCCAAATTAACCCATAATACTTTTAAATTAATCTCAATTAAGCTCTTTAATTATTGATTCGAAATTGATCCTTTTTTTCCCCTTAAGTAATAGCAAAATAATAAATAAAAGATTAAATTGAAATTAAAAATAAATAAAACCAATCCTTAATAACATCTCTAAAACTCATGAGAAATCGACACTATACAATAAAGCAAAGAAATTTATAAAAATATTTAAAATAATTATGGCGTAAAAAAAAAGATTATGACATAACCGATAAAGGTCATTCTTAGTTTTGCCTAGTAAGGGTTTTACTTTGGTAATCCGATAGTTCACAAAAGATGATAAGGATGAAATTCACAAAAAAACAATTATTGAATAAAAATTAAACATTTTGCACTCGTTAGACACATGTAGAAAATTCCTTAATCTAAACAAATTATTTTGAGTAAATAATGTAAAGGAACCATTGTGTGCAATGTGCATACAACTCCATTACCAATAATCAATTTATTAAAACTTTTATAATCTTCTGCAATGCTTAGGTTACCGAGGTCGAACGAGTGTGATTGGTGGTACTAGTGTCGGGATGCCAAGTAGAAGGAACATAGACAAACATATGTGTACTTGGTACTATTGAATATTCAATATAGTTGGCTTGGATTAGAAAGTAGTGGAGTTGCTTGTTGGTGTCAAATTTTTGGTGAAGTTATTGAATCGTGATTGCTTGAATTGCTTATACTTTTTCTTGCATGTATAAGTTATGTGATTTGACCAACTATAGATTTGACAAAGGCTCTTTTCTTGTTAAATTTATTGTTTATGTAGTTATTGTTTCTCAAACCTTGCTAGCCACTAGAAAATTATTGCTAGTACTTGTTTTATATACAACATTGGTACATTAGTCGAAGGTGCTTTGTTGCGAGCATTATTAGGATTTTATGTGCCAAAAGTTAGCCATGAAGTTCATAGTGTAACGGTTTATTAGTTTGCGCACGTTACAAACTTTACTAAGGTATACACACACACACACACACACACACACACACACACACACACACACACACACACACACACACACACTAATTAAGCCGGTCGGAGAAGATAACTATAAAAAAAGTATAATGACGGTAAACACACTATAGGAGAAATAATAGGAGCGAGAAGAGTTATCCTTGTCACCTTCATGCATGTTGAGCGAGGATTAGAACGGATATACAATTTGTGTCATTGCTTTTGAAATAAAGTTCTAGATAACAATTTGGTAAGAATGTTAGTAATTTGATCAATAGTAGGTAAGTAGCGAGATATGTAGCATGCCGTTATGAGCATTATCGAGTACAAAATGGAAATCAATTTTCAAATGCTTAGATCGAGAATGAAAAATAGGTGTAGTGGTAAGTTATGTGGTCGAGACATTACCACACTAAATTTTTGGTGGTTGGCCAATAGATATACCAATCTCCCTCGAGAGGGTTTTGACCCATTCAACCTTAGAACAAGCTATTGCCAAAACATGATATTTAGCTTCGGTGAACAAATGGGCAAAAATGCATTATTTTCTAGACCGCCATAAAATCGATTTATACCAAGGTAAATCACATAGCTTGATGTCATTTTATGATCATCAACATCACCACTCCAATCGGAATACGTGTAAAAATTAATAGAGAAGTCGGAAGATCTTTGATTGTGTTAGCCATGATCTTCTATGGCTTGAAGATAATGAAGAATTCATTTTAATGTAGTCTAATGTTCTCCTGTGAGTGAGTGCATATGCTGAGCGACCTTATTGACGAGTAAGCGATGTTTGAACGAGTGATGCAAAGGTGCTGTAAGCAACCCATGAGACTTCGGTACGGGAAAGGATATGAAAAGATTGTACCGCCTACTATATGTAACTTAGTGTTGGGACAAGCGAGGCATGCCAAGGCGATTGGCACGATGCATGTTAGCCTTCGGAAGAAGCTTACGGACATATTTGTGTTGGTAAAGGAACATACCATATGGACCCTAATTAGTTTCTATCCCTAAAAAAAATTAAGGCATCTAAGATGCTTGACTAGAAAACTAGAATAGAGTGTAGAGATAAAAGAAGATACCAAGTTATCATTGTTACAAGTAATAACCAAATCATTAATATAAATTAGGTTTAATCACATCAAACGTTCTTATACTCTTGACATTTTCTTAACGTGACCTTTGTACTTTTTTTTATCCAACCTCTCTCGTACTTTTAATTTTTTTTCGTATTGTGGCCCATTTGATTCGTTTTTAAGCTAATTTTTTTTATCAAAATTGAAAGCTAGCATAAAATAATCCACGTAACATGGCACGTCATATTTTTTTCCACGTGGAAAAAATAAAAAAATATTTTTTCTCCTCTCTCTTAATCTCTCTCTCCCTCTTTGTGTCTTCGATTTCAATTAACCTAGAAATCTACCAAGCACCTTTTGTACTTGCGGTATATAGTTCTTCCATTGATTATTTCCAATAAAAGAACACAAAGAGGATAAATGTTCTCTTAGAAGAAATCATGGTAGGCTATGTCTTTTTTATTGCCTTCCTAAATGCTCTTTAGAGATGCATCCATAATTAACATAAAAAATGGAAGCAATTACTACTAATTTGATCAATAAGGTCAAATTCAATCATGTTTATAATGAAATTCTGTGAAAGAGGAACTCGTAATGCTCTTTTTATATTTTCCTCCATTTAGAAAAGTCAACTGTCGAAGTTAAATTGTTTCGATCACTATTTCCTTAATTTTAAATAGTGGAAAAACACTTTCGATACTTATTTCTAGCATAAGGATGACAAACGAGAAAATGGTGACAACCTTAAAAGATCTTAATTTAACTTTTCATAGAGCAAAAATGCAAAACAAGATAGATTGAATTCGAAAATAGAAGCATGAGAACTACATTGCTTTAACTAACATGCTTTGACTACTAGTTTCTTCCTTCGTAGTAACTTGTTCATCCTTGTTACTATTTTTTGTACTCGCTAGTATCACTAGCACAATGCTGGTGCATTTCTCTTTGGGACAACCAAAACAAGCTATCTTAAATATAGAGTTTGATTCTAGCATCCAACTCGCTGTAAAGCATTGGTTTGGAATTATAAATAAGTCTAAATTACCCTAACAGGAAAGAATCAAAGTATTAGTGAAGCATACCTTTGAAATAATATCTTGAAGCCTATAGAGTATTGTGTCCTACATTGAATAATCATTAACTACTAGAGAGACTATATTGGAATCACCTTGGTCGATGAGCAAGTTTAGGTTCAATGAAGCAAGAGTACTCGAGATCATCTACTTTTAGATCGGTTCCTTCAATAAGTCGAACTTGATTTTCTTGATGATTTCTCAAGCCCACCTTTCATGTTGCCCTTGTAAACCAAACTATCTAGAGAAGAGCCAATAATGTTACTGAAGTGTTCACAAGCTACTTTAAGCTCCTACTTGCTGAATCCTACAACTTCTTTCAACATCTTAGAATCCGTGCAAAAATATACACACAATAAGACAACACAAATTACTTTTAAATAACACCGTAGCATAAGTAATGGTCTAGTAATATGGAAGCAAACCTTTGTATACTTGTCACATGATCTTTCTAACTCGATGATTTCTTCCAAGTTATTATGAGAGAAGATTTGTTATTACATCTCTAAAGAGTAGTTAGAAATGCAATAAGAAAGAGATAACCCACCATGATTTCTTTCGAGGGGATATTTATGCTTTTGGTTTTCTTTTACTAGAAATAATTAGTGGAAGACCTTCATACTTGCAAGGACAAAGGTCATTTGGTATATTCCTAGGTTAATTAAAACGAAGGGAGAGAGAGAAGGGGACATGGGAGAAAAAAATAATTTTTTTATGTTTTTCATGTGGCAAAAATAAAAATAAAAATAAAAATGACATGTCATGCCATATAGATTATTTTATGCTAGTTTTTAGTTTTGATAAGAAAAAATTAGCTGGAAAATAGTTGGAAAAGCCACATTAAGAAAAAATAAAGAGTGCAAGAAGGAGTTAAATAAAAAAAAATACAAGGGCCACATTAAGAAAATGTCAAGAGTAAAGGGATGTCTAATGCGATTAAACCACTTAAATTAGATAGAAAATGATGTCTTTTCTTGATGAATTGAAGAAAAAAGAGACATCGGTTTGTCGGTAAAGCACCTAACCATTAACAAGGCATCCGTTTTAGTCCATGAAGGGACCTTTTCAACTTACGGACTTGGGTGGGTCACTTGTGGATATATAAAGCCTTATAGTTGAGACATGTAAACCACTTTCTTTAAGGGGCCATGAAAGAATGCATTGGAGCTGTCTAGTTGCTCAACCATCCAATTCGGAGAGACAACAATAGAAAGAATTAGGGATAGAGTAACTAGTTTGATAACTAGATTGTAAGTGTTAGTAAAATCAACCCTAGGACATTGATTGAACCCTTTGGCAACTAATCTTGCTTTGTAGCGATCAATGGTGCCACCTAAATTTGTCCTCACTTTGTAAACCTATTTATTGCAAATGACATGATAAGTTGATTGATAGGAAACAAGCTCCCATATGTCATTGACAAGCGGAGCTTGTAATTTAGTGGCCATTATCGCACGCCATTGAGGATTGGATCTAGTTTAAGAGTAAGAAGTTGAATAGCTAGAGAAATCACAATATAGAAGGTGTGAGGCTTTACATGGCTTGATTTTGTATGAGTAACCATTGGATATGAATGAGCTATAACTAGTGAAGGATGTGTAATTGAAGTTGTATGAGCATGAGAGGGAGTCATTCTCTTTAAAAACTTATGACTTAGTATGAATTTGTTAGATGGAAAAGTCATGGCTATTGGAGATTGTATTATGGTGACAGCCACTGCCAAGTGGAGATGTCGTGGCTTTGGAATGGGAGAGAGCACTTAGGAGCTTGTAATTTATGGAAGCAATGGCTCTTAGAAAATTAGAGGACTTTATGATGAGTCTAAATGTGTGAGTAGTAGTAGATAGAGAGAATGTAGGAGATAAGAACTTAGTTGATGGTTGTGATTGATAAGAAAATAGGTCAACAACAATTGATATATGAGGATTAGATAGTAGGTTTGGGTTTAATGGGCCGAATAAGGTAGCGGGTCTTGGTGTATTAGGCTAGAATGAGAAGGATTGGGGCATCGGGTTGTGAGTTTAAATATGTAATGGAAGAATTAGGACATATTGGCTAGGAGTCCATAGTGGTCGGCAAGGTTTGTTTGTGAGTGATTGTTGGAGTGGGACTATGAAGATGGTGAGGTAAGGTGGTAGGTGGTAAATGAGGAAGTGATTAGGTAATGGAATAGGTATGGCAATTGTTTCGAGTGGATTCTACGAGTATAGATGAACTCGACTTGACGATGTAAAAGGAAAAATCTATTCATCAAATAAGACATTGCATGAGACAAAAAAATCTATTAAAAACAAAATAATAGATATATCCTTTATAAAGTTTACTATGACCTAAAAAAACAAAAGTAAAAGAACGAGGGGCAAGTTTATGACTCACATATAGGTATAATAAAGGATAACATAGACAATCAAAAACTTTGAGCTCAACATACGGAGGAGTAGTGCCAAAAAGAACAAAAAAAAAAAAAAATAGAACTATTACGTAAGTGAGGAGTGGGAAGTCTATTGATGGTATAAATAAGCTGTACCATAAGTAAAGGCCTAAAAAGATAGGGGGACAAAGGCATGATTGAGAAGTGTGGGGCTAATTTGAACTATATGACAATCACTTCTTTGGGAGATAACATTTTGATTTAGGTATTTGGTTAATGCACGATATTCACCTCCTCAATCAGATTAGTTAATGGATTTACGAAAAAACTTTTCAACCATATGCCTAAATTTAATGAAAGAGCTAAGGACTTTTGATTTATAACGAAGAAAAAATGACCAATAATATTTGTTAAAGTGATCATAAAAAAACACCCAATAAGAGTATCCATCAATAGAGGGTACAGGAGAAGGACCTCAAATATTAGAACAAACTAATTTAATGATTCTTTGGCCACATAATGAGAATGAGAAAATGATAATTTATGAATTTTGCTAAGATTATAAGCATGACATAATGAAGAATCTAAAAAAGAAGAAACATTTATTCCATAATTTTTTAAGACATGATGAGCTATTTTGGTTGATTGATGTCCAAGACGAGCATGCTAAGTTGTAAAGAGGCATTGTGAGCTTGAATTGGAGGATGAGCACCCAAGTCCTTATCCAATGGGAAGGTGCATTATCAATCGACCAATATGGAGAACATCATGTGAAGCCAAATCCTTCACCAAAATTTATCAAGAAAAAATTCAATAAAGCAAGAATTATTTTTGGTCAAGCTACTAATAGATAAAAGGTTTTGATTACTTGTTGGGACATGTAAAATATTATTGAGATTAAAGGAAAAATTATAAATTTGAAAAGAGGAAAAACCAAAATGAGTAATAGGAACATGTTTACCATCGGTTAATTACACCTCTTAAGACCGAGTATACTCATTATTAATGGAAAAATTTTCCAAGTGCATCATCATGTGATGAGTTGCACCCATATCCATAATCCATTGAGAGTTAAGAGAAGTAGAAGTAGAATGAGCAAGGTGTGAATAAGTCTTAGGGTTACGAGGAGTGGGGCATGAATTTGAGGAAGGACATATATTTGCAAGATGGCCATTCCCATTACAATTGAAGCATGCCACACTAATGGAATCGAGTGGACATTATGAAAAAAAGGAGGTCCTAAGAGAGAACCGAAGCGAAGGAACACCTATCATGATGACCTTAACAATGAATTGGGTACTAATGGCTAGCATAATGAACTAAAATTAGAATTTTAGTATACTAAATACTATCATGGAGTTACAATTCTTTACTTAGAGCAAGACCATAAAGGGTATCATAGGACATAGCTTTATAAAAGGATTTAATCAATCGTACGAAGGGCCTAAAGAAAGCACCAAAACCATAAAGCAAGGCTTGAACAAGATCATTTATGAGAATAAGGGAGCCAAGAGAATAGAGGGCCACTCACCTTTCCCACATCAAGCATCGGGATAACACCATGTAAGGCCAATCATCCTTTAACCATGCTTGCACTTTATGAGGCATCTACCCATTTCAACTGCTAATACATAGAGGCATATTCATCACTCAAGAGTCATCATATCCTAATGCTTCACATTCATTTAGGGCAACGACTAAAAAAGCCACTAGGCATCTAATTAATGCTACGATTAAAGAGTTAAGAAAGGATAAAAATATGGGATTCAATGAGGCTAATAAGTTATTAGTTATTAAAGATTTTTCAAGGAATATTTAGGGAATTAACCTATATGACCTAGTCAAAGTCTGTTGAGATATGCTTGGTACCAAATGCCATCATTCTAAAAAAGTTCAAGGTGCCGGAATTCAAACGGTACATAGGTTCCCAATGCCTAAATACTCACCTTTGAGTCTATTGTAGTAAAATGGTAGAGGTTATACATGATAAAAAGCTTCTAATTCACTTCTTCCATGAGTATTTGGATTGTCTTGCTCTCGGTTGGTACGTGAATTTTGATATAGCTAAAATTCAAAGGTAATCTAGTGGATGTCTTTGTTCATCAATACAAGTTCAATTTAGATGTAACTCTCGATAGAACAACGTTATAAAACATGGAAAGGATGGTAAAAGAGTATGCTCAAAGGTGGCATGAAGTTATTGCTCAAATCCATCCCCCTCTAAAAGACAAGGAGTTGATATCCACATTTTTCAACACCTGTAAAGCATTATATTTTGAGTATCTAATTAACAATTCATCTCCAAACTTTGCTAATATGATAGTTATTACTTAGAGAGTGGAACAAACTCTCAAATTTGAAAAAATTATTAATCCCTTGAAAGCCATCATAATAGGGGAAATTTTGGAAAAAAAGGATAGCAAAGTGCATAATCTCGAATCTACTAATTTCCAATAACAAGGGTAGTGGAACAACCAATGGTACTAAAAAAACTCCTATATTCAACGAGGAAACATAGCTTCTATAAACACTAACTTAATCATCTTTAACATATGACACTCACCACCAAATTATCAAACACCCCTATAAAACAACTAAGCATAGAATTGACCACCCATGAATAATCCATAGAAAACACCCTACCAAAACAACAACAAAAGATACCAAGACATCTTACCCCTACTCCCTATCTCATTAAGCGAGTTGTTTAAGCATCTCATATCCAAGTTTTTTCTATTACCATGAATTTATTACAATCGCCATATCCATATTAGTATAAGTTAGATGAGAGATGTGACTACTATTCTTGTGGGATGGGACATAATATTAAAGCTTGTTTAGCCTTCAAATGGTATGTCAAGTTTTTTCTCAAACACGAGTTGGATATCTTTAGAGGGAAACTCAAGTGCACCCAATAATAAGATTAAACCACTACCAAATCATACGATAGCCAATAATGATAATGTGAACATGTTATCGAGTCAATGAAGAGTATGATAGAAAGAGATTTGTACTGAAGGTGAACATGGGTAGGTTTTTTTGATATGATGATGGATGTTGGGTATTGATGCGAGAGCATCCACCCTCCCACTTGGTCAAAATTTTGGCACCGAGTAAGTGACCAAAACTTTCAACCCTCTATCTTTTAATTTTATGGGTTTTTGTCTATTTGGATTATTTTTAATTATTTGGGTCATATTTTAATTAGTTTGGTTAATTTTATTTGTAAAGACGTAGGTTGAAAATAATTATTCCATATGGTTCGAGTGGGTTTCCTTGTGGATTAATGATAAGGTCGAATGTGCCTATGTAGATGGATAATCTTTTGAGTTATGAATCCTTATTTGTCGGAGATTTTTTTAATTTATTTTCAGTCTATGTAATGTGGATATAGATTTAATTAGACTAGATTAATAAATTCCTAATGAAGAATGAAAGATACAAGTCCCAATCAAGAGAGAAAAAGAGTCCTAGTTATGAAAAGAGTAGAATCGGCCAAGGAAGGAAAGTCCTACCCTAGCCCATTTTTAAGGCTTTGTATGTGTGTATTTAAGCAAATTGTTATGATATTTTTAGAATAGTTTTTGATGATATTTAAAAAAAAAATTGAGATTTTTTCTCTACAAATCTTACTTATTTCTTTATTTAGATTGGCTAGGACGTCATGACCACATTCTTAGAGTGATCAACTAAAGTGAGCTAAGATCAAAATTGCATCATATGCACTCTTGAAGAATATATCTAGTAAGTACTCTTTAAATCAACTTAAGTAGTGGATCTCCGATTAGGGTGATTCATTAAGGCTTGCATTATCTTTATCATTTTTTTACTTGATAAATTATGGGTGAATTAAAATTCCAGACTAAATAGTTTTAATCTTCATGCTAATAACCAAGGCTAGAGATTTTATTTTGATCTAAAATTAAGGGGTTGGTTTAACTCCAATAAAAAATTTAGAAAATAAAAAAATATAAATGTTTGAGTTTTGTGGTCATAGAACTTGGTGTAAATTCTAGAACCTATTCTATCTAGAAAACAACTTGATAGAAAAGGGGGTTAGGGAGCTTAGATTAAGCTAAAATTTGATATATATGTTTTCCTATGTAGTATATAGGGTTTGATTAAATTTCATGCTATTTTGATATGATTTGGGTAGTGAACGTGCATGACCTAATTTAGGATATCGTTATTGTGTATTCGTTAATTATGGGTGCCTGATTGGATAGTGCGTTTGAGGGGCTTATGAATTGATAATTAATTTTTATTTTCGTATTAATTAAGGTTTTTTTGTAAGTTTTTTTATTCTTTTACTTGTCCCAAAACCTACAAACTTAAGAACTATCCATTGCTTTAAATGTTTGGGTTTATAGCGTATAATTTTAAAATATCCTAATTGGATGGTTGTGACCTTGATTAAGAAAGCCGACGAGGAGAAAGAGATTGAGTCAAAAGTTAAGTGTGATGAGGAGCTAGAGGATGAGGGCTTAGAGGAATTTGAAGCTAATATTTGAGAGCTTTTGAAGTTAGATAGAGCATGTGATCCTAACTTAGGTAATAATAAGAGGGAGAAAACAAGCATCTTTCATGTTGATGTTAAAGTTGGTGAGTGGATATTGAAGGATATTATAGATTGTGGGGTAAGATTTAATGTTATATCCAGTGAAGTGGTGCATGATTTAAAGATAGCTACTATTGATCATCTAAGGCCATATATGATAAATTTGGTAGCTAAAGGGCAAATAAGGTTAGTTAGCAAATGTTGTTTGGTGAGGTTCCATGTATAGAGATACTATTCGGATGAGGAATGGTTTGATGTGATGCTTATGAATATATGTCATTTAGTTTTAGGTAGGCCATAGCAATTTGATTGAAGGGTTACATATGATAGGTACCTTAATAATCATAAGTTTTTTTTTATTGGAGATTGCTTGATCATATTGCATTCGTAGATGAGAGGAGCCTTGGCTAGCATGGGGACGAAGGAGGAAGAAGAGAGCACAACTAACTCACCAATATTTTATCTGGATAAGTCACATCCAAATCATGATTTTGATTCTAATTTCAAAACATTGACTATGCTTGATTATGATAATGTCTTTGAGTATTCTAAGGCTAGTAGATTGGAGAATTATCTTAACATAAATACTAGTCCAAGGTATGATAATTATGATGATGATTTAGATACTTCATATGCAATTGATTTTAGCACTGGATGGAAAGGTATCCATTATCTATTATGATAGGGAAAAGAATGAAGACATGTTAGAGGCTAGAATGTAGAACATTCAGATTGAGCATGGTGAAATGCTTGAGCTTGCAAATGTCAATATCATGGGAGATGTGGTTGGAACGTTGAGGGAGTAATTGCCGATTATGTTAACCCATATGATGTTGTTAAGAGTGTTAACACCTAATTTTTTCCCCTATTACTCTTATTTTTATTGTAAACAATAGCAAACAAACAAATGATGATACATGAACAAAAATGCCAAAAAAGAAAAAAAGAACAAGGGAAAAAAAATCAAATGGGATAGTTAGCTTAGATTAGTTAATGGAGGGGCTAATTAAAAAAGAGAGAAAGTTTGAAAATAAAAATAAAAAGGACAGTTGAGGGTCTAATTAAAAAATTATAAAAAAATTTTGGTACCATATTTAAATTAAAGAGGGGCATAATTGGAAGAAATAAAAAGTTATAATTAATTGAAATTTAAAGATCCATCGAAAAAAATCAAAATCAAACTTAAATTGATGCATCATGGAGAACCGAAGACCAAATTGAACTTTTGCTAAAAACACCAATAAATAACCTCCCTTGCACTTTTTTGGTATAAAGCATTATTCATCTATCGCCTTCTTCTAATCGCCTCCCTCTCCCTTTCTACTCGCAACTTCTCCCTCACCAATACGCCCCCTCATAAACCACCATAACCCCTCAATCTCCTCTCCAACACTTCCTTTTTACAAACGACCACAACCAACTCCCTCTCCCGTGCACTAAGCTTTAACCTAAAACTCCCCCTAATCATAACCCACCGACCTTACGACCATACCTCCCAACCCTTTCACCCACATCATAATAGCCCCTCTCACCATACAACCCTTCTCATAATGCTAGTTGCCTAGGTTTTCCTCTCGCCCACAACTCTTAACTTTCTCGTATGTGGTCACCTACTCCTCTCTTATGTCCAATCACCCACAACACTAGCTTTTTTCTCTCATGCAATCACCCGCTACACCATAGCTCTATCCCAGTGGTCACCCATAGTGCCAATTCCTCTCTTGCAAGAAGTCACCCATAAACACTTGCTTCACCTAAGCATATGCTCACCTACTACTAAGCTTTCCTTTATACATGTAGCCCTAAACCATCTTGTTTCATCCTCTAAACAACCTCCCCATAACCCCCTTTTAGCTAGCCTTTTTCTCACCCAAATAGCCTTTAAACCACCCCATTTATAGCCACTAAACAACCTCCATAAGCCCCTTAAATAGCCCCCTTTGCCAGCCTCTTTTTTATACGAAGCGACCTTTTTTTACACCATTCCCTCATTTTCCATCTTTTGACAAAGGAACACCCATACTGCATCTTCAATCGTGGATGTAACGAAATAGCAACAAGAAAAAGAAGAAATGAAAAAAGGTTGGTGTTGTGAATAGTAGTTGTAATTAACAACATTAGAAAAAAAACCAAAAAAAAAAAAATTGTTAAATTACGTTTGGCATGAATAATATGATGTTGTAGATTGTATTTATATTAATTTCTTATAGAAAAAATACAACGACAAGTTGGTTGCTAAGTCACCTATGTTTTAGGAGACTTTATAAATTTACAACAAACTTTGCCAATTTATAGTGACTTTAGTGGCGGTAGTGACTTTGACCATTTGCATCGACTTTGGAGAGACTTTTTTATCACTTTGATAGGACCTATATGATATTTTAACAATGGATAGTTGCTCCCCTTCACTGGCTAACTAAAAAATCGGTTATCATCGAAAATGAAGGGAGTAGAACCGACCCTTGAGTCAAACACCGGAATTATAGAATATTTAAAGTGAAAATTATAAAATAACTACACTCCCTAAAATGTGAATAACAATGAATGCATTCGATTAAAATGTGAGTGAAATTATTGCATGGAACTTAAATATCCATGGCGTAAATGTGGTTGAATTGAATATTCATATAATGGCTATTTAGGAGAAATTATCCTATTTTCCTTTTTTATACTTACCTACCCAAATGCAAAATTTGTGATTGTTATATGGTTTGGTTAACTTACTATTTCTATTTATGATGGTAACATGAAGTAGTCGAAGGCTTCCCACTTATGTGATGAAGTCGGTAGTGATTTCGGAATAATTTTACCTATTTTCCGATGGCTCGAAATAAAGCCATCGATGGCTTCCCACTTATATGGATGGAGCCACTAGTGGCTTCCAAACCAATTTGTTTTAACATTGAATTTTTTAAATGAAACCTTCGATGGCTTCCCACTCATGTGATGAAGCCACCGAGTGGTTTCGAAATTATGTTACTTGATTGTTTGTTTGTTTGAAACAAAGCCATGAGTGGCTTCCCATTTGTGTGACGAAGCTGCTAGTAGCTTCCGAATCAATTATTCATTCCTTGCTTAAACCAAATAAGGTGGTCCATAACTTTCCACATGTGTGGTAGCCTCTCAAATTTGTGACTTAAAATCGTTGGTGGCTTCCCACTAATGTGAGTGGAATCACTAGTGACTTACAACTCATGCTAATAAAAGTCTATCCATCTTTAGATACTCATCTATTTATTGATAATAGATCGTGTTTACTAATGACTCGCTAACATATTATATTTTCCCATCTTCTCCCTTTAGATAGTGAGTATTGGCCTCGGATCGGCCTAGGCCCCCCAAATTATCTTAATTTACATTTGAACTATCCCGTTTTATATTTTTTTAATAAAAAAAACTTATTTAAATAGGCATAGAAGTGCCACAAAGCAAAAAAACCAAATTCTTATGTTGACATGCAAATAATGTAGCCTACCTTGGGTAGGAAAAGATGATAGTAATATCATGTCTTCTCTATACGTCATTGACCTTTTACCTAGATACTTATGTAAACTAGTACATTTAAGGTTTCCTATTTCTTCTTGATTAGCTAGGTGGTAACTCATTTTCTTCCCTCTTATGGGGTTGTCGTCAATAGAATGATGACTTCACTAAGGAATGTCATGCTAGGGTCAAGCTTTGAATGTCTATGCTTTGAATCTCCGATCCTTAGTTATGCCTCTAGGCCTATTTGTTTTTATTTTAAGTGAGTAATTGCCATTTATTTTTTCATTGGTTTTTTGTAGTGAAAATATATTTGTACTATCATTACTATACTTCCCTTTGGATATAGGGAGGAATTACCGGTGCCTTGATGGGCTTCACCTTGAGTAACACTCATAAAACCTCAACTCTTTTAGAAAGCTACCACTTGTCGCAATAGGTAATTGATGGTCTCTATGAATACCACCTTTGCACATGTCTAGCATTAGTTCCCTTGATCCAAAAGAGACCCTATTAAGATTTAGATAGATCCTACCTACTTATTTAGTGACTAGAACTAGACCTTAGGATCATCTTTTCTTTATAAATTCACGAGGGAAGTCGAGTTATGTTTGAAACCTTGACTAAGACAACTTGGTCACGATATTTTAGAATGGGTGACAAAAGAGTTCGGACTCGGTTCAAGTAAGTGTTAGCTCAAGCATTGAAAGGTTACTAATGTGAATAATCATATCTTTAAATCTACTACAAGCAATCTTATAGGTGAAGAAATAAAAAGGAAAGAACTTTTTTATCACCTTCCACGGATGACTAATCCATAGCTAGTCATAAATGTTATTACTTTATGTCAATATTATTGATGTTTTTATACTTTTTTATTTTACCTGGAGAAGCATAAGACATCCTGTCAAAACCGTGTTCATCCCTAAGAGTTGACAATTCAAACCAAAGTAAAAATTGATAATGGAGAAAATCGAGACACAAGAAGGAGTTAAATGCTTTGAAAGCATAAATATCTAGGCTTGCTATTTTAGTTGAGTAAATTTTGCAAGTCCATAGATCTATTGATTTACCTCTAAGTGAAGAAATGGGTCGATCATCTACTAACCCCGAGGTGTTTACTTCCATGTCGACACCCACTACTCGAGTGACAATTTCTATACTAAATTTCTCAATTGCCTACTATGAGGCTATCGGCATTTTGAGTCTAACCAATCATACTATAATTGGGGGTACGTATGAGTTAGCCTATGTCTGAAGTCTCTAGCTCGATTTCATGGTAGCCACATACTTTGTACACTCAAGCAACTCTTATGGTTTGTTTGGATGCTAATAAAAAGGTGAAAGGAAAATTAACTTAGAGATTGAAGTTAAGAAGTTTAGTGCCATTGAGAAACATCTTAAAGCCATCGAAGGCATAAACATATACGACCCTATTTTGGCGATAGACAAATGCTTGATTTTAAATATTAGGATTTCTAAGAAGTTCGACGTGCCGGAATGTACAAAGACTCGAGTTTCAACCAACCATCTTATATTATGGCAGCGAACATTTTTTATGATAGAGAAAGTCAATGCTAGAAATAAAGTCATGCAGCCTAGGTTAGTGCTAGATAGTCTAAAAATGATGGTGCTTTCCATAGATGCATTTAAGGTTTTCTTTGATGTCAATCAACTTATTTGTGAGACCATTTGAAGGAGGGAATTGAAGGAGTCGTTTGATGAAGAAGCACCTTTCATTTTCAAGACCAAGTAATTTCTTTACTCGATTTTATCTATCATGCTTTCATATGATGTTAATTTATGGGATCATGCAAATTTTTTTTATGAAATTGCCACATTTGTCTTCGATTTTCTATTGCATTTTGATTCTCATTTACACCCTATCTTTGAGGCATTCGGATCATCATATCTCAAAAATAAAAACACTAAGAAATTATGTTAACAAAAAAAAAAAAGGGAATGGCCATCATAACACCGATTATAATATGTATGAGAATGAATGCGAGGAGAATTCTTGAAGCTCATCGAGAGAAGAATAAATATGTCTTCATTTTGTGAATGAAATCTTACCTCATATTGAATTTTTGAATTTCATTTACAAAAATATTGTAATTTTCATGGATTGGGTCATTTTTTTGAAAAAAAATTCATATTATCTTGGCATAATTTTATTATCGATTTGAATCAAGAGTTGTTTATTAGAAAGTATCATTGTCATTTTATACCATCCAAATCAAAATAAATAAGATGAAAAACTCATCCAAAATCTTTCAACATCGATCAACTTTTAAAGTATGTTGTGCAAATGCTAGGGGTAGTCCCTCGTTTTTTAAAACCAAAAATATTCCCGTCCTATTCCTAATAAATTCTTCCAAGACAATCTTACCTAAGATAATACATTGACACAAAAAAAATAAAATTATTTGATGTCTAATGATGAATGGTGAAGGCTCACTCATCCTATAAAGGTGCGGAATAAAAAATTTTTTTCCCTCCATCTAAAGGCCCAAGATTAAGCCGATGAATCTACTAACCATACATTTATGAATCTAAAGTAAGCAACAAGGATTACCTCTTGTAGTGTAGATTTAAATTTCTTTTTGAAAAAGCTATCTAAATTTTTAGCCTCTTTTGATAATCCATACGAGTCCAAATATCCATAAAGAAGCACTCAAAATCGATAGGGTGTTAGCTCCACTCGTTTCTAATTTAGTGTTTCCTATAGAAATCAATCCCAAGCAATTTTGCGATAGCCTTAAAAGAGAAGAAAAGAATTTGGCTTGCTAGGGTTTTGGAGAAAACTATTTTCTCTTATTTTTCTCTCTTAGTCGTGTGCTCTAATGTATTTTTAGAGTTGGTCAAAATTTTTTTCACTCAAAAATTCTCTCCCTTTTTCTAGTTTTTGGCCGAACCTCTCTCCCTTCCAAAAACTTTTCTTATGCCACATCTCTCCTCCTATTCATAGAAGGAGAGTTTCCTTGTCCTCCAAGGATAAAGATATGGGTGGTAAATCGGTGCAATTATGAACTTATGGTTATTGCTTCCTTATCATCTAAGGACGAGGAGTTATTTTGCATATGGACTTTTGATCATTATCTTTAAAACATTCATCCTTATCCAGTAAGGTTGATGTTTGTCCTCTCACCAAAATATCTTAAGGCTTTTTAATTAAACCTAATGGGCTAAAACCATTTTATCCTAATTAATTTATTGGACTATCCAAATAAATAATCTTAGATTATTTTAGGTGGATCTACATTAGGAAACGATTTTTCAAAATACCTTTTAACTTAAATTAGGAAACCCATTTCCATTTTAGGTTATTTACTTCCAAATTTGGAACTAATTTGCAAATTAAGAAAGTGATTTCTAAAATAGGAAACTTTCCATTTTAGGAAACTTCCCAATTAAGGAAACTTTCCATTTTAGGAAACTTCCAATTTAAGGAAACTTTTCATTTTGGAAACCCTTTCCAAAATAAGAAACTTTCATAATTGGAAACTTTTTCCAATATCTTTGCTTCTAATTTATAATGTGAATACTTAAACTTATGCATGTGACTCAATAGAGCTTCGGATATGTTGGCAATGTATCGAGAACAAAAGACTCGTCTTTTATCTCTTGATATGTAAATCAAGATTGGCCTCTAGCAAGGCATCATGACTATCCAATTCTCTAGGAGGATTAGTTAATCCATTATTACTTATCATGAGCATGGTTACCATACAATTCAAACTCATGTCAACTTATCATATTCCGATCTCGAACTTAGTTATAAGTCTTGTTCGATTATGATCACATAAGTTTTCTTCGAATCCTAAATATCTTAGATCTTAGAGTAAACCAACTATGCTCTATTAGTGTACTTCTACTATGGCTATAGATTTTTTGAGCGGACATTTATAGAAGTGCAATGTGATAACTCCTTTAGCATACAAGGAATGACATGTCTTATCTTAGTCATACACCTACCGCCATTAGATTCCTAGTGCATACAACGAATCACCCACGTGCAACCCTTTAATTGGTCCATCGAAATAAGTATCAAAGTGCATAAGTCCTCTAATGAGACAACCATGATGACTTCAAATCTATGGATCATTTGTACACATCTAATATAGGATTCTCATAGACTAAAATTGAATGTGTTCTCATGACGAGTCATGTCTAGTGATATGTTCTCTAACATAAATCACCTAAGTGCTTGCTTTGACATCACCATGCCAATAGGTGTGAGATCTCCTACTGCTATCACATAGCATGAGCATAGCACTCATAAGTCTATCTACATATAGTCAATGTCCATTCTTGACAATGCTACAACATAGGATATTTAATGATATTGTGCATTAGTGTTTCTCTCACATTCCTTTTTTTTTTCAATCACTATTGCAAAAGCATATCATAAGGACTTCTATCTAATTCTACTGAATTTATCAATATGAAAATATAAGAATTAATAGAATGACTTCTTTATTATTATTATTATTAAAATAAATAATACAATAATACATTAACTTGTGCCCACCCAAACATGGTTAGATCTTAGGCACCTATACTAACAATCTCTTACTTACATTAGAGTGAACCAGCCATGTCCCTTAATCCCGATGATTGAGTGAGGGTGTCATGTTTCAGTTGTGATAAAGGCTTAGTCTAGAGGTCGGCTATGTTATCGTCGGTGTGGACCTTTTCTATTCTTATGTTACCATGACTTTTTATCTCTATAACTAAATGATAGCAATACGAGTACATGCTTGGATCATTGATAAGACCTTGGTTCCTTAGTTTGTGCTATGGATCCTTTATTATCGATCATCAAGCTATATGACATTGGAACGGATCTTTCTTTGGTTTTCTCATACTAAACCCTTTAGTATCATGTCATTATAACTACCTTGGGAGACTCCTTACATTACAAGTGATCTATCTCTATAGATCTATACTCTTAGATTATAGGTTACCCTCCTATCTTTCTTTAGAAATTTCTTTTAGATTCCTTAATGTTTTATTTGTAACATGATAATATTATAATCGAGTTTAATTTTATATCGAATAACCATGACTAGTAAGCTTTCATTAACTTCTTATATACACAAGGTTCGTCTTTGTTTTAGATGAATAATCAAACTCTTTAATCATTTCATAAAATGCCAACTTTCATTCCTAGAGGCATGCTTAAGTCTACGAATGGAGCTTAGCGTTTTGCAAATCTTATTGGCATGTTCTTGGGAACCATCAAGGTGTGTCAACTACACATCCTTTTCATTTTCCTTTTTATAGGAATCAATGTATAATATTACTATTTCAAAAATATTAGCTTCGTCATCCCTTTTAGGTCTCACATCACCATGTGTCAAGGCGAGAAGATCATATCCTTTTATCTTATTGATGAATTTCCTTTGTACTTATAAAGTTCTTGTCTTTTTGTTTATGAGAGAGTTATCACACTTTGTAATCCTTCTACTTTATGATTCCTTTAATAAAGTATCAATTTGTGATTCTACTTAAATCTTATTTGGGTTTAAATTTCCTCCTATTGTTTCTAGCGACCATAAATTCCTTACCAAGTTCCCAAGGAACATAGTATGCATAGCAATGAACAAAACTTTGTTCTAGTAGCAGGATATTGACATCATTGTCTTACTTTGGATATTTTACAATTTAGCACTTTATTGATTTTAGGCTTCAGTTTGTCTTTATCAAACCATTTGACGGACACTTTATAGCCTTAAATCTTAAGGAAAGATTAATTTATTTTCTTTTCTTTTACATATCTCGTATGTGATCTAGTTAAATAGATTTAATTGGAATCTAATTCATTGTAATGGTTGTAGTAAGGAGTATTTATCTAAAAATGAGGATATTTATTCGACTCATTATGGACCGATCATGTCTAACATGTGATGTTTATACACAATCTCATTCTTTTCTAGCTGATCTAAAATTTTTGCATTTAAGTATTCATCTCTTCAATCTAATTGACATGCCTTAATACTCTTGCTAATTCTTCACATGACTTTTCAAGCCTAAACTTTTAAATATTTTAAATGCTTTGGACTTATATCTTATAACCATAATATGATCCACTATCATTAAAGGTTATGTAACAAATATGTTCTCCTCTCGCTTGGGTGAACATAGGCCCATATACATCTCTCTATGTATAAGGTCTTTATTAATTAGTAACTCTTTCTCTTGTCAACTAAAAGGGGATCTATGTCTCTTTGCTAAATAAACAAGTTTCCTTAAAAATCATCAAATGATTCTAAATATCCTTTGCATAAGTAGGTTGGATATGAGATTCTTGCTTATATGATTAAGTTTGATGTTGCTTACTAATTAATATTTATTTAGATAATTTGAGTCTTCTAGTATTTATGTTATATACTTGGGAGTTATACTTAAAATATATGATCATTATCAAGATATTTTCATAAAAACTCATCTTTAAGGGGTAGTTAAGAGCGACTTTGAAGACATTAAAGGAGCGAGTAGTTGTATGCAAAGTTCAAGAAGTGTGGGTTCTAGCTAGAACAAGTAGCTTTTGTAGGCCACATAGTAACGAAGGAAGGCATAACGGTGAATCCAAAGAAGATAGAAGCCATTCAAAACTGGCCTACCGTGAAGAATGTGTCGGAGGTATGAAGTTTTTTAGGTTTGGTCGGTTATTATTGGAGATTTGTTGAGGGCTTCTCTAAGATAGCCATGCCCCTTACTAACTCGATGAAGAAGAGTGTTAAGTATCAATTGATGGATGCTTATGAGAATAGTTTTCAAGAATTGAAATGAAGGTTAATGACGACCCAGTATTAACCATTATGTCCGAAGATGGAAACTTTATGGTGTATAGTGATGCTTTTAAGAATGGGTTAGGAGTGGTGTTAATGTAGAATGGAAAGGTGGTGGCCTATGCTTCACGATAATTGAAAGAATATGAGTGGAATTATCCAATGCATGATCTAGAATTAGTGACGGTAGTCTTTGTCTTGAAAATTAGGAGACATTATTTATTAGAGCAAAATGTGAGATATATACGAACCATAAAATTTTATGGTATATATTCACACGAAAAGAGTAGAATATGAGGCAAAAGAGATGGTTGAAGTTGGTGAAAGGCTATGATTGCATAATCAACTATCTCCTAGGAAAAGCCATTATCGTTGTCAATGCTTTAACTAGAAAATTCATGGCAACAATGCGGATAATTCAATTGCCAATCTTAAGGGATTTACAATGGTTAGAGTTAAAGATAATTCTAATAGGCTACGAAGTACCCTAACAAGCCGGTTGGTCTAGCCAACCCCGCAAGAAAGAGTTCAAACGGGGTAATGAATAGATAAAAGGCTGAGGGGATTAAAGAAAAGTGTAGAGACAAAAAAGGAAATATATTTTGTGGTTGATAATAAAGGGGTAGTTAGATTTAAGGGAAGGCTATGTGTCTCCTCGATGGAAGATTTGAAAGAGAAAATACTAAATGAGGGACACGCATACTCAATGCATCCGGGTAGTATAAAAATATATCATGATCCGAGATAAAGTTATTAGTAGCTATGAATGAAGAAGGACGTGGCCAAATATGTAGTAAAGTGCTAGAATTGTCAACAAGTGAAGTCGGAGATCAAAAACTCACGAAAACGTTAAGACCACTAGCAATTCTAGAATGGAAGTGGAAGCATATAACTATTGATTTGGTTATAGGATTGTCGAGATCCGAAAATGAAACGAGATGCCATTTGGGTAATTATGGATAGGTTGATTAATTCGGTGCATTTTCTCTTAGTCGGGACCACTTACAACCTAAACCAGGTACGCCTAGTTGTATATTGATGAAATTGTAAGGTTGCATTAGATTTTAGTCTTAATTGTATCGGATTGTGATCCTAGATTTATCTTAGTATTCCGGAAGAGTTTACACAAAGTCACGGGTACGAGCTTAAACTTCGGCATGGATTACCATCCATAGACTAACGGACAATCCAATGGGTCATTCGGATTTTCTAAGACATGTGATGAGTGTGTGTCCTGGATTAATTTGGAAAATGAGAAAAATATGTATGATTAGCTAAGTTTATGTATAACAATAGTAATCAATCATCAATTGGGATGGCTCCTTATGAAGCCTTGTATGGACGACGGTCTAGATCCCTAGTACACTCGGGATGAAATAGAGGAAAGAAAGTTGTTAAGGCTAGAATTGGTGCGGTAAACAATTGAGGTAGTCGATAAAATTCACTAACGGATGAAAATGGCTTAAAGTAGACGGAAAAGCTACGTCGACAAAAGGATAAAGCATTTGGAATTTGTAGTCAATGATCATGTTTTCTTAAAGGTTGCAACAATGAAAAGCATATAGCGGTTTGGAAAGAAGGGGAAGTTGAGTCCACGATACATTAGACCATTCGAGATACTTGATCGGGTAGGCAATAAGGCATATCGTCCGTTGTTACCATCATCTTTAGCATAATTTCATAATGTGTTTCATGTGTTCACGCTAAGAAAATGCATTGGAGAGCCTAGGTAGGTCTTAAAAATAACACCTTCGAATTTAACCATAAACTTAACGTATGAGGAAAGACTAGTTCGGATTACGGATCGATAAGTCAAACAACTAAGGAATAATGAAATTGCCTTAGTCAAGGTTCTATAGGAGAATCACAACCTCAAAGAGTTGACATGAGAACAAGAGGAAGAAATGAAAGATAAATATCCGGACTTATTCGACCGAGTCAATTTCAAGGACGAAATTTCTTTTACGAATGGGAGAAATGTAACTCCCGTGAAAATTTTTTATCATATAAATATATGTATCAAAATATTCATATTCATATATATATACACTAAGTATGGGTGTGATCTATGCGACACTTTAATATTTTTATGGTATGAAAATATATGGTGGTTATAGGAATACTTTCATGTTCATGTATGAATTTAGGATGATAAATTTTGGATAAGTTAGCTAGTTAGTTATTTACTTTAAAACTTACCAAGATTATGCCATGAAATGGAAAAATTGTCTAAATAATTGAAGGTTGAAATGGAGGAATGCCAAACTTCATAGACTAAAATACCTTTAAGATTATTTTTAATTCCATTACCCATCCGTAAAATTCAACTTGATACCTAAGCTTCTCCATTCTACCATTTGAATGACACATCATTATTTTCACTTCCAAACTCGCCACCTAGCCTTTCATTACCTCCCATCACTTTACACCTTGTCAACTTAGTTTAGCACACTTGTTGTGTTATTTAATGAAGGAAGAAAGTTGAATATATATATATATATAAGGTAAAGCTAATGGCCAGCCACACTTTAGAAATTTTATCTCACAAAAATTGAGAGAAAACCGAATTAAGAGAAGGAAAAATGGAAAAGAAAAAAGAGGAAAGAAAGAAAAAAGAAAGGAGAAGAAAAGACTAAGGGATTTTCTATCAAATTTGAACTAAGTAAGTAGGTTTTCTTTTATGTCTTATAATTTTGTTTTTATGTTTTTAATTTATGTGAGTAACTTGAGACACTAGTTATGTTTTTATGAGTTGCTTGTTTTGGTATAATGTGTTGATAGTTTGATATGGATCTACTTGTTGGACTTGTGTATGTGATGAATTGTTGAAGCTTATAAAGCTTTGTGTATGTCCAAGTATGTGTTGATAGGGTTGGTATAAACAAAGGGGCTTGGATCGAAATTTGGTTGGATTAAACTACGATTAAGATGGACTTGGAAGGAATGAGTTTCTAGGGAATTTCCTAGGAAACCTAGTCGACCTAAATGCCGAAAAGGGGCAAGATTGGACCTTTTTAGGTAATTAAGAACCTAGGACTTAACCGTAACTCTATTAAGTATACATTATGATGAAACAAAACTCTATTGTAATGAAAGAAAATTGCTTCCCACTCTTTGGAAACCATTCGGCCTAAACCATAACTTTTGATATTTGTTCCACTCATCTAACTTGATAATTAATGGTTCAATTATAGTAAAATAGGTATAAATTGAAGTGTAGAGAGGTTAGACTCCAAAGAAAATGGAAATTTATGCTTAGATTAATTAGAAGCTAAATTCGGCCATCCATGCCAAAATACGAGCTAAAAGAGAAATTCCTCCTTAGATGCAATTTAAATTGGAGCGTAAGGCTAATATCTATGTAAGCTAAGCGTAGGTTGAATTTTATGGCATGAATTACTAATTACAGGAAGCGAAGGTACTTACGTACGAAGTAAAGTTTAGATCGAAAAAAAATTGGTGATAATTTTTCTTTGGGTGGAAACTATGTAAACGATATGAACTATATCCGAAATCTTATGCGTGGATTGAATTCAAATAATTGGGTTGAGAATATAGGGTTTGGTAACCATGATTGCGTGAATGTAATAATTAAAGCATCATGTGTATCATATGTATTTGGGGGTGGATTGAATCGGGAAAGAACATTTGATTGAGACTTGATGAGGTTTAGTAAGCTGAACTAGATTAAATGGGTCTTAGCAATGAAGCTATGTGTGTGCTCTATTAATTGATTACACCATTAGAAGATGGATAATCTTGCTAACCGTGTGCTACTGATGAGGGAAATTTTGTTGTTAGCAGTAGATAATTCGGTAATCACTTAGAGATGAAAATAGAGCGAACTTGCTAATACCTAAGGTACCTAAACTAAAATTGATGGGGAAATGTAAAGTAATAGGAAAGTACTATATATCACATGCATCACCCTACTTATTGAGCTTTGGCTCATTCTATTGCTATAAATGTGTGGTGTAACAAGCAAAGGCAAAGATAATTCAATTGAGGATGCTACCGGTTCTCAATAAAAGAGGCTTATGTGTTACCTAAAAATATAGGATTCTCTTTTGACTATAAATTAAGGGCTACGGTGTCTATTAGTGGATAAAAGGCATCTTAAACATTTTGTAATTTCCTATAATCGTATTTATTAATGGTATGTAAATGGTATTGTATGCACTCCATGGTTATGTGTTATGGAAGTGAGTTGGGATTTTAGTCTTAACAATGTAACGAACCTAGCCACACCTATTAAGAAATTGATAAGGGAGTTGAAGGCATTACAGCGAGTGGTATCAAAGCCTTGGTTTAAGGAATTAAGTAGAGTCTTAAATGTCACATGAACCTAGGGATCGAGTGCGCTACTTGCGAGGTAAAAAAATAAAATAAAATTGATACGCTGTTTCTTATAAATGTGTGTGCTTATTGTGTGCTTTTATATAGTATATAGCTATTTCTCGAAATAGTGTTGATGGTCAATGTTATCGATGTAAATGCCATACCTATTTCGTGTTCCCTGCATTACTAGAACCCACCGATAGGGGGACACTCTAGATGCTTACTAGGCTAGATTAAGCAATCTTAATATGACTTTGGATTAGGACATGGTGGCTCACATTCTTAAAGTACATGATCTAATCCAACGAAATATTGTTTCTTGATGCCTCTTTTGATAAGTTTCATAGTGTAGATTTCATAAGGATGACATTACGTCGAACTCTTCTCACGATGGATCAATAGTTATTGGATGAAGTTTAGGAGAATACGATGGATAGACGAGTCTTATCGAGACTTAATTCGAGCCTTCTTACCGATATAGCTTATACGGATCCTTACTAGATTGATGTATAATTGAAGCCTACCCTTATGTCTCGCTCGAGAGATAGTGCACTCTACCTCGGTTGATATCATTGGTCGGTGGAGGGTAGATTATTCCTTTCCTCACCGAGTTCGATATGTAGGCTAATGCATTAGACGTATGAGTAAGGAAAGTATATCATGTGATGCAATATCTTTTGTGCACCTTTTGATGTAGATAAAAGTACCTATTTTATTGGTTGTAGATAAAAGCACGAATGTAAAGGTTCGGTCAATGTGAATGCTTATTATGTATGATATGCCTATCTATATAAGAAACGTTTATTAATGAATGTTTTATATTATGCGTTACGTGTGATAAAGAAAGGTTATCGATATCAAAACTAACTCAAATGTAACATGATATGTACAAAGTCAAATCATGTCAAGAAGGAATCCTATACAAGTAGGAGGAGAAGGGACCTCCAATATTAATAAATGGGAATCAACAAAAAGCGTTGAATCGTATGATAGAGATAATGCGAGCAACAACGACAAGCGATGCAACAACAACAACAAACCCATGCGGAGTAAATGAGGTAGTTTTCTATCTATGCAACGGCGACCTCCACCTTAGTATATGAATGACATAGTAGAAAGATTTCAAAAAATGAATCCCCAAGAGTTTGCCGGGGGCATTAATCCAATGATAGGCGAGGAATGGATTAAATCTCCGGAAGAAATATTTAAATACCTATAATTTAACAATAATGAATGAGTGTCGTGTTATATCTTTGTGCTAACCAAAGACACTTACACATGGTGGGAAAGTGCACGATTAATGGTCAACTTGCCCACTTTGATATAAGAAGGATTTAAGGAGGCCTTTTATAATAAGTACTTCATCGCATAGTGTAGGAGCTTTCATAAAGGAGTAACGATCGGACGTAAGGACTTGCTATATTTTTCCCCAACCAAGACACGTATCCTATAACTACCTCGGACGCGTAAGTCCGAACCGGGTAAAGTACCTACTCGAGTTTATATAATGACGCGAGGAAGAGATCGATCGAAGGGACACGGTAATCATTTGTCATAATGTCTCAATCCTTGGCTTTATTACATATATTTTGATTGATTCGACGTTACACATTCATTCATATCAAAAACCTTAGTGAAAAACCTTAGGGTCAAACCCGAGACATTAGCTATAGGATACCTTATAGCCATCCCTTCTAGAGAGTTTATAGAGTCGATAAGTATAGTCGGAGAGTGTCAAGTGTGGGTTGAGGATAGAAGTTTAGATGCCATTTTGATAGTGTTAGATCTTCAAGATTTTGATTTGATTTTAGGGATGAATTGGTTGGCAAGGCATGGTGCCAATATAGATTATCAAGGTAGAAGGGTAATTTTTGATCTACCTAGGGATCAACCGTTAGAGTTTAAGGCTGATTCAAAGCTTCGAGTCTGTATCGATAATTTCGATATTAAAAGCCCAAAAGATGCTAGGAAAAATATGTATGGGATACCTAGCACATATGGTAGCCAACCAAGTAGAACGAAAGTCGAAACCGAAAAATCTAGAGGTTGTGCGAGTGTATTTAGGTGTATTCCTAGAAAGCTTGATTAAGTTACCATCTAAGAGGGAGATAGAATTTGAGATTGAACTAGAATCAAGCATGAACCCGATTTCTATGACTCCCTATAGAATGGCCCTAGCTAAGTTGAAAGAGTTGAAGGCACATTTGTAGGACTTACTAGATAAAGGATTTATACACCCTAGTTCCTCACCCTAGGGAGCTCCAATATTGTTTGTAAAGAAGTAGGATGGTAGCCTACGACTATGTATCGACTATTGAGATTTGAATCGAGCGATTGTTATAAATAATTATCCATTACCCCCAGATTGATAATTTGTTCGATCAATTGTAATGCACAATGGTGTTTTTCAAAATAGATTTACAATCGAGGTATCATCAATTGAGGATAAGGTCATAAGATGTAGGAAAAATAGTGTTTAGAATGATATACGATCACTATGAACTCTTAGTGATGTCGTTTGGACTAACTAATGCCCTAGTTGCTTTTATAGACTTGATGAATTGAGTCTTTAAGGAATTCTTGGATAAATTTATCATCGTGTTCATTGATGATATTTTAGTTTATTCTCGAGGTGAGGAGGAGCATATGGGGCGGTTAAGTGCGACTTGTAGACATTAAGGGAGCAATAGTTGTTTACAAAGTTTAACAAGTATGAGTTCTAGTTAGAACAAGTAGCTTTTCTAAGTCATATAGTAACTAATGAAGGCACTACTTGTGGATCCAAAAAAGATAGAAGCCATTCAAAGCTGGCCTACCTTGAATAATGTGTTGGAGGTACGGAGTTTCTTAAGTTTGGCTGGTTATAATCGAGAGATTTATTGAGGGCTTCTCTAAGATAGCCATGCCCCTTACTAACGTAATGAAGATGAGTGTTAAGTTTCAATACACGGACGCTTGTGAGAATAGTTTTCAAGAATTGAAACAAAGGTTAATCACGGCCCCGGTATTAACTATTTCATCCGAAGATGGGAACTTTGTGGTGTATAAAGACGCTTCCAATAATGGGTTAGGAGTGGTGTTAATGTCAAATGGGAGGGTGGTGGCCTATGCTTCATGGCAATTGAAAGAATACGAGTGAAATTATCCAAATCATGATCTCGGAATTAGTAAAGATAATCTTTATCTTGAAATTTTGAAAACATTATTTATATGGAGAAAAATGTGAGATATATACGGACCATGAAATTTAATAGTATATCTTCACACAAAAAGAGTTAAATATGAGGCAAAGGAGATGGTTAGAGTTGGTGAAAGACTATGATTGCATAATCAACTATCACACAGGAAAAGCCAATGTCGTTATCGATGCTTTAAGTAAAAAATTCATAGTAGTAATACGGACAATTCAATTGCCAATCTTAAGGGATTTACAATGGTTAGAGTTAGAGATAATTCCAATAGGCTACGAAGTACTTTGATAGCCACGTTAGTCCGACCAACCTTGCGAGTTCAAACAAGATAACAAATGGACGAAAGGTCGAGGGGATTAAAGAAAGGTATAGAGAAGAGAAAGGAAATAGATTTTGTTGTTGATCATAAAGGAGTAGTTATATTTAAGGGAAGGCTATGTGCCCCATTAATGGAACATTTGAAGGAGGAAATACTAAAAGAGGCACACATAACTCCATACTCGATACATCTAGGTAGTATAAAAATGTATCATGATTTGAGATAATGTTATTGGTGGCTAGGAATGAAGAAGGACATGGCCAATTATATAGTAAAGTGTAGATTTGTCAACAAGTGAAGTTCGAGCATCAAAAACCTATAGGAACGTTAAAACCATTAGCAATTTCAGAATGGAAGTGGGAGTATATAACGATGAATTTTGTTATGGGATTGTCGAGATTCGAAAAAGGAACGAGATGCTATTTGGGTAATTGTGGATCGGTTAACTAAGTCGGTGTGTTTTCTCCCATTCGGGACCACTTACAACCTAACTAGTACGCCTAGCTATATATTAACAAAATTGTAAGGTTGCATGGGATTTCAATCTCAATTGTATTAGATTGAGAACCCGATTTACCTCAACATTCTAGAAGAGTTTACATAGAGCCATGGGTATGAGCTTAAACTTCGGCATGGATTACCATCCGCATATCGACGGACAATCCGAATAGGTCATTCAAATTTTTGAAGACATGTTATGAGTGCCCATCCTAGATTGATCTAGGAAGTGAGAAAACTATGTACGATTAGCTAAGTTTATGTATAACAATAGCTATCAATTATCAATTAGGATGGCTCCTTATCAAGCCTTATATGGACGACGGTGTAGATCCCTAGTACACTTGGGATGAAATAGGGAAAAAAAGTTATTAAGGCAAGAACTAGTGCAGCAAATAGTTGAGGATGAAAACTACTCAAAGTAGACAAAAAAGCTACGTCGAAAAAAGGAGAAAGGATTTGGAATTTATAGTCGGTAATCATGTTTACTTAAAGGTTGCACCAATGAAAGGCTTATTGTGGTTTGGAAAGAAGGGAAGTTGAGTCCACAATACATTGGACAATTCGAGATACTTAATCCGGTAGGTGATAAAGCATATCGTCTATGTCTATCGCCATCTTTAGCGAGAGTTCATAATGTGTTTCATATGTCCATGTTAAGAAAATGCGTCGAAGAGCCTAGCCGAGTCTTAAAAACAACATCGCCTAATTTAACCACATACTTAACAAATGAGGAAAGACCAATCCAAATTGTAGATCGACAAGTCAAACAACTAAGGAATAAGAAAATTGCCTTAGTCAAGGTTACGTGAGAGAATCATAACCTCGAAGAGTTGTTATGAGAGCGAGAGGAAGAAATGAAAGACAAATACCCGAATTATTCGACTTAGTCAATTTTGAGGATAAAATTTCTTTTAATGAGGGGAGAAATGTAACCCCCATGAAAATTCATGATCATATAAATATACGTATCGAAACATTCATAGATATATATACTAAGTATGGGTTTGATCTATGTGACATTTTAATATTTTCATGGTATGAATTATATGGTAGTTATAGGAATACTTTGATGTTTATGTAAGAATTTAGGAGGATAAATTTCGAGCAAGTTAGCTAGTTAGTTATTTCCTTTAACACTTACCAAGAATATGCCATGAAATGGGAAAATTGTCTAAATAATTGGAAAAGGACAAAATTTTGGAGGAATGTTGAGCTTATTAGACTAAAATACCCTTAAGATTATTTTAATTCCATTACCCATCCTTAAAATTCAACATGACACCTAAGCTTCTCCATTCTTCCATTTGAATGACACCTCATCATTTTGACTTCCAAACCCGCCACCTAGGCTTTCATTACCTCCCATCACTTTACACCTTATCAACTTATTTTAGGAAACTTGTTGTATTAATTAATGAAGGAAGAAAGTTGGAAATATATATATAAGAGAGAGCTAATGGCAGGCCACACTTTAAAAATTTTAGCTAATAAAAATTGAGAGAAAATCGAATTGAGAGAGAGAAAAATAGAAAAGAAAAAGAGGAAAGAAAGAAAGAAGAAAAGAGAAGAAAAGACTAAGGGATTTTCTACCAAATTTGAACTAAGTAAGTAGGTTTTCTTTTATGCCCTACAATTCTTTTTTTAAGTATTTAATTTATGTGAGTAACTTAAGACACTAGTTATGTTGTTATGAGTTGCTTATGTTGGTTTGTTGTGTTGATGGTTTGATATGGACCTAGTTGTTAGACTTGTGTATGTGATAAATTTTTGAAGCTTATAAAGCTTTGTATATGTCCACCTATGTGTTGATAGGGTTGGTCTAAACAAAGGGGCTTGGATCAAAATTTGGTTGGATTAAACTACGGTTGAGATGGACTTGGAAGGAATGATTTTCTAAGGCATTTCTTAGGAAACCCATTCAGCCTAAATGCCAAAAAAGGGAAAGATTGGACCTTTTTATGTAATTAAGAACCTAGGATTTAATTATAACTCAATTAAGTATACATTAGGATGAAACAAAGCTCCATTGTAATGAAAGAAAATTGCTTGCCACTCTATAGGAACCATTCGGCCTAAACCCCGACTTTTGGGATTTGAGTTCCACTCATCCAAGTTGATAATTAATGGTTCAATTATACCTAAATAGGTATAAATTGAAGTGTACAAAGGTTAGACTCCAACAAAAATTGAAATTTTAACTTACACTTGGTTAGAAGCTAAATTTGGCCATCCATGCCAAAAATACGAGCTAAGAGAGAAATTCCACCTTAGATGTGATTGAAATTGGACCGTAAGGCTAACATCTACGTAAGCTAAGTGTAGGTCGAATTTTATGGTAGGACTTACTAATTACACGAAGGGAAGGTACTTACGTATGAAGTAAATTTTAGACCAAATATAAATTGGTGATAATTGTTCTTTGGATGGATACTATGTAAACGTTATGAACTATATATGAAATCTTAGGCATAGATTGAATTTCAAGAATGGGTCGAGAATATAAGGTTTGGTAACCACGATTACGTGAATGTAATAATTAAAACATCATGTGCATCATATGCATTTAGGGGTGGATTAAATTGAGAAAGAACATTTGATTGAGACTTGATGAGGTTTGGTAACCAAAGCTGGATTAAATGGGTATTAACAATGAAGCTATGTGCTTGCTTTATTAATTGATTACACCATTAAGTCATGGATAATCCTACTAACCATGTGCTACAATAAGGGATAATTTCATTGTTAATGGTAGGTGATTCAATAATCATCGAGAGATGAAAATAAAGCAAACTTGCTAATACCTAGGGTACTCGAACAAAAATTGATGGGGAAGTAAGAGTAATAGGAAAGTATTGTATATCACGTGCATCACCCTACCGAGCGAGCTTTGGCTCATTCTATTGTTGTAAATGTGTGGTGTAATAGGTAAGGGAAAAGATGATTCGGTCGAGAATGCCGCCAATTCTCACTAAAAGAGGCTCATGTGTTACTTGAAAATATAGGATTCTCTTTTGATTGTAAATTAGGGAGTACGGTGTCTATTAGTGGATAAAGGGCATCTTAGACATTTTATAATTTCCGATGAATCGTATTTATTAACGATATATAAATTGTATTGTACGAACTCCATGGTTATGCATTATGGAAGTGAGTTAGGATTTTAGTCTTAACAATGTAATGAACCTAGCCACACCTTTTAGGAAATTGGTAAAGGAGCTAGGGGTGTTACATGATTAGTGCATAATTAGCATGATTTTGATGCTCTAATGCATTAAACTTTCTAGTTTTTGTTGTATTATATTAGGTTATTTAAGAATAAGATGATGGTTTCATGTTTTGTAGGAAAAAGGATAAATCGAAGTAAGAAAGTGAGGAAACTTCAAATAGGCTTACTTAGTCGAGTTCGACCCTTACTTGCCCTCATTATATAACCATGTTTTATAGGAAAAAGGATAAATAGAAGTAAAGACAAATACAAATTACTAATTAAGCCTATTTGAAGTTTTCTCTCTTCCTTACTTCGATTCATCATTTTTCCTAGAAAACTTGAATTCGTCATCTTATTCTTAAATAACATAATATAGTATAATAAATGCTAGAAATTTCAATATAATAGAGCATAAAAAGCATAATAGTTATGTACTCATCAAATACCCTCACACTTAAACTTTGCTAGTTGAGCAAACAAACAAAATAAAAACCTAACTCACTTTCATAGGAATCACAATTGCATTTAGCAAACAACAATCCTTTAAACCCTTAGGTTACCCCTAGTAGACGAGTTATCTCTCGCGAGGGTTTTCAAACAACAAACCTACAAAATCGTTCAAACAAATGTCATGCCTATATGATTATTCTTTAACATTGATGCTCAATTTAGAATTTAACAAAATTCAATAGTTAACTCGATAATGTTTAAGATATTATCATCATATCAATACGTGTCTTCAAATTGATTTATGCATCTTCATGACCAAATATAATTCAAGCATACAAAACCAAATTTACTTTTACTTATTTTTCACCACTACAAGCAAAGCAATAAATCAAGATTTTCTTTAATCAAAACTTTTCCAGTTTAAGCATCCTAAAATATTTTGTTTCAAGGCCTTAATAGCTTCTTCCTAAATGGTCAATTGCCTTTTCATGCAACTACCAATATTTGTGATGAAGGTAACCGAGTTACTTAGCAAGTCATCAACTTAGAGCGCTTTACATACTTATAAGTTGAATTACGAGTTTGATGTAAAAATAAACATTTATAATGAATACTCCTTATTACTAAGTAACTCAAATCATTGGAGTAGAATTTTTAATTACTTAGGCCAAATCTTTCTAAGGAATGCTTTTCAAATTTCCAAAAAACTTAGAAAATCTCATTTATTTAAACCATGCTTAGGTCTAGTTTCAAAGGGTTTTCTTTTCTCTAAAAGTTAGTATTACTACCTAAATTATTTTTTATCATAAAGACACATATAGCTTTCCAAGATGCATGCATATCTATAACAATAATATCACTCACAATTTCATTTATCTCATCGAATTCCATATTAAATATCAACAAAGAAGATCATCATACTAAACATGGCATTTGTTTCATCTTTTTTCATAGGCGTGCAAAATAAACATACGAAGTAAGCAAAACAAACACCATAAAAACCTAAATTCTACACGCACCCTCACATTTGAAATGGACATTGTTCTCAATGTGCAACATGGATTATGACTCAAAAAATAGCATAAAAAGATAAATAAAGGGATAAGGAAGTAAATCGGATGGTCTGTTTTTAGAATGGAGGTGGTGGCAATGGTGGAAAATACACCATAAAGGTGGTATAGATGTGGCCAAGCTAGGTATTGACTATTTGAAATTCGACTACAACATTGGCTTTACCACCTGAATTTGTTCATTCAATTGATCAAACTGATCGTTGGCATAATTGCTCACTATCTAAACTTGTTCATTCATCATGTCAAACTGGTTGTTAACATTAAATTGGAAGTCATCTAACCATGATGCTAATTTATTCCACTCTTTCCGAATAGCCACTTGAGGCACCAATTTGTGGACCTTTTCGGTTGCATGTTGTGGCTCATCATCACCTTCTCCATCATTGTGACCTTTGGCCTTTTGCCTTTGTCTCTTGGTTGGTAGGATGAAGTACCTTTTTTCTTTTCGTTTCTAACAACTCAATTTTTATCAATTTTTTAAGGGTCAATCACTCCAATCCTTTTGTTGTTGTTAAGATGATGGTGTTCATGTGAACATTTTTATTTCTTAGCAATGTAGGGGATGAACCGACCCATAATGATTCCACCATCGGTTGACTTCTTAACCATTAAGAAGCGATCTACCAAAATATAGGTAAAATTGACCTTTGTCTTGTAAGTGTTGAACTACAAGATTACCAACTCTAATTTGCTCACCACCCTACTCGTTGTTTTCCCTCCACATAACATGCATTCTAGTACCCAATGCATGTAACAAAAATTTAGTTTTATGATCCTCAATGCTTTTGATTGCGATGGATTATATACCTCTTATTGTGAACTAGTAATCTACCTCCAAAAGGGCTTTTCAAACCCAACAAGTGGTTGCTTTTTATCATCATGTGGCCAACCAAACATATTTACTATAGTATTCATATCAGCACTATACTTCTTATTTACTATACGAAGTGAAATAATCATGAGCCAATTGCTAGTCCTTCCTTATCATTTCCAATTGAAATGAACTCAAGAATTTCAAGGTCAACTCCTTATAGGAAGGAGATCCATCCTCAACAAGTTCATTTATCCAATAATTTTTGACATCTCCCTCACTTCTCTCAACATGCCCACTATTTGCAAAACTTGAATATCCACATACCTATTTGATATAACTTTTCTATTCTTTAAGAAATTATAGTGGAATTCTTGCTCTTTATTTGTAAATTCAATTCTAGGGTAAGATCTAGAAGGGTAGCCTTCCTATGTAGTTGGCATTTTCCAACGGGTATTCTTTCCTTGTTGTGTTACCACTTGGTTTCCCTTGTCTCTTAAAATAGACATTATTTTTTTTTTTTATAACTTTAGGTTGAAAAAGATGAGGGTTCTTTAGTTGGATGATAAAATAAAGGTTCTTTGGTGACTTATAATGGAGTGGTGGTGTTGATTTATGGAGGTAGGATGGTGTGGTGGTTGGTTTTTTGTATGAGAGAGGTAGAGATCCGAAAAAGAAGAAAGAATGGAGAAGAAAAGGCTAGTGGTAGCAACTTGTTTTTATAGAAAATAAAGTGACACGACTAGGATTTTAGTTTATATTGAGGTAGGTTTTGGGAGAAGGAAAATCATGTGAATTTGGCCTTGAGTGAGACATGCCCATATGGATTTTATGTGCAAGCCGTGTCTTTTCTTCGCCTATGTGCCTTTTCTTTTCACCACCTAGTGTAATGTATTAAATTTCACACAATCATATGGAAATCCTTCTTTAAACCGTATGAAACAATTTTACCCATATCCCATAGAATCTAAAAACTCATTCAACTTACATAACCATGTTAGATTACTACACAAGTTGTATGCAAACCATTTTGCCCTTATCTTCTTTCCTCCTTTGGAATTTGAACTATCCCAATTAAGTCACACGATCATGCGCCTTTTAATGCATGAACCGTGTGAAACTCCACTACCTATGTTGTCTTTTTCTTTTCTTCAATTTCTATCCATCCTTTAGGCATATGAGCATGGCATTTCCTTTTGTAAACCATTTATGACTACTACTCGTGTTGTATTTCTCTCTTATTTCAATATTTTGCCTTTTTCCAAGCGAGACGGTTGTGTAATTTTATTTTCTAAACTATCTTTTACTACCGCCCATTTCTCTCTCCCTTGTTTTCTAAAATTTCAGCTATATACACGTACATATACGATCATGTTCTATATCTATACAAAGTGTGTGGAACTCTACTACCCGTGTGTGTGTCTCTTTTCTTCACTTCACACACCAAAGTACCTATGTGTAATATCCTTTCAATCAAGTCAAGTGTAGGTGAGAATTTAACACAAAATTAAACAACTAAATTAAAATCAAAATACAAAATTTACAAGAATCATTATATTGCCCCTCAATAAGCACTTTTGTTTAACAATGTTGGCTCGACGTTACCTTTCTCATGAAGGGGGATCTTTCATTGTTGAGCTTGAACTTGAGCTTCATTATGCCCTAGCCTTGTCCTTATTAAGGATGTTGAATCGAATAACCTCACCATCGAATTCCATAATGCGAACTCCCGCATAGACATTTATGCTCATTCTTTCGTCTTAAGGAATGGCCTCCCTAATAAGAGAGGTACGA
This sequence comes from Dovyalis caffra, assembly GCA_963924115.1. Classification (NCBI taxonomy): domain Eukaryota; kingdom Viridiplantae; phylum Streptophyta; class Magnoliopsida; order Malpighiales; family Salicaceae; genus Dovyalis; species Dovyalis caffra. Next base: position 1,447,315 of record CAWUPB010001154.1, on the reverse strand, counting down.
GGTTATAGGGAGATTCATCTTCCATCTTCAAGATGTAAAAATCTGCTAGGAATATAAATTTTTTCACCTACACAAGAACATCTTCCACTACCCCTTCGAGGTAGGCATTAGTGCAATATGCGAGTTGGATGATAACATTTTATTCTTTTCATGGTCCTATATTGAGTGTAGCATATATAGAGTATGGCATTATATTAATCAATGCCTCTAAATCTAGCATAGCCTTGTTTACCTTTTTGCTACCAATTTGGCATGATATAGTGAATATATTTGGATTCATACACTTTGGGGAATTTTTCATTGCGGTAATGTAAAAACATTCTCCCACATCCTTACCTTTTCATTCATGCTTAGCTTCTTTGTGTTGGTGCACAAGTCCTTCTTTGATGACCTCCAATAGAGATATGTTCACCTCTATTTTGCTGAATAACTCAAAGATCTCTTTCTCTTTTTCTTTCTTCAACTCCTCATTCCTAGGCTTCTCTAACCTATTAGAAAAGGGTATATGATAAGTTAAAAAGGGAGTAAAAGGGTTAGAATTTACCTTAGGGATTGGTGTAGCCCTATCATTGGTTATGCTCTCCATTTCTTCCTCTATCTCTACTCTTCATTCTTTAGGAAATTCGGATAGTCTCTTACTTGGTTGCTCCATCCGAGCACCACTCCTCAAGATCATTGCACTCACATTCTCCATAGGATTTATCATCATTTAGAATAATAGTTTCTCTCCAATTTGAGTTTCTAAATAACTCATAATAGTCATAATTTGACTCATTTGATTCTTCACATTTTGAATGCTTGACCTAGTCTCTTGTTTGAATTATTTAGTGCTCAAAGAAAAACACTTCATTATTTTTTTTAGAGAATTGTTTGAATATTAAGGGGCTTGTTATTGAAAAGGCTTGGGTTTGTACCCTTGCTTGCCTTTATTGCTGGAAGTTTTATCCACCTTGCCTATTATCCCCATCTTTAAGTTGGAGTGATCTCTCCATCCAGGATTATAAGTGTTGGAGTAAAGGTCATGTGGCCTTAGTTAGGCACCATCAAAGTTTCTAGTCTGCCTTTAGGTGTTACGTGTGCCCTTATCATAATGTTAAGCACGCATCTATAATGTGTTCAATAGGAGAATAAATTCCACAAACCTTAACTATTTGTAGATTACCAACAACCATCTACCTCACCAAAGAAGTCAAATCTTACTTTTGTTGCTTTAAACTCAAAATGTTGACCTCATTTATCCTTTTTTATATATGTTCAATCCTCACACCAAACTGCTATGAATTGGTGGGCATGTTTGATATCAAAGCCCTTACAACATCAAGTGTTTTATCCATTAGTAGTCCTCTACTAGCCATATCTATGATGCTCCTCTCCATAAGGACCAAACCCTCATAGAAGTAAATAATCAATAACTAATCGGAAATCTAGTGGTATAGGTAGCTGAAATATAACTTCTTGAATCGCTCTCGGTACTCATAAAGTGTCTCTCTAGTAAATTATCAAATCCTACAGATTTTCTTCTTTATACTCGCAACCCTTAAAGTAGGAAAGTATTTCACCAAAATGGTTGCTTCATTCTATTTCAAGAAGCAATTGATCTTGTAGGGAGATCATATAACCAATCTTTAGCATCCTTATCCAACGAAAAAGGGAATACATTCAATTTGATCTACTCCTCTAACATACCTTGTGGTCTAATGGTTGAACGGACCATATGGAACTTCTTAAGATGTTTGTAGGGTCTTCTCTAGTTAGACCTTGAAATTTAGGAAGTAGGTGTATCAGTCTTGATTTCGGTTTAAATACCACCTCGAGATTAGGGAAATCGATACATAGGGGCTGCTGATTAAGGTCTAGAGCGATCGGCTCCTTTAATGTCCTATTTATCCTTTTTATACCCATATTTTCTCCTTCTACATCACTCATTGATAAGAACTCAAGAACTATAGTTACCCTATAAAACCACTCTTTCGGATGATTTAATGCTTTCTATTAAAGCTAACCTAGCTTCTCTTCTCAAATTGATCTATTCTCTTTTTGGTTTGGGATTGAAAATTAGCTCTCCTCGTTGAGACCTAGTCATATACCAATAATAAGAAAAATGCAAAAAAAATAAAAAATACCTAAAAATAATAAAATTTAACTATAGTCCTTGACAACAATGCTAAAATTTGATGGTGTGTCATACCACCAATAAATTAATAATTTCTATTTTTTCTTATAAAGTTTTCAATAATGATTATGTAATCAAAGTAAATAAAGGTCAAACCCATAAGAAAAGTGGATCAATCGATCATTTAGGTTGTTTGAGTATTCTTACGGTGTAAAGCGAGGTTGTTGTGTGTAAAATGCTTGAAAAAAAACTAAAACTAATAAGCATTAACAATATTAAAGAAGCCTTGATTAAACTTTAGTATCAACTTTTAGTTTAGTCACTAATCATCGATTAAATTATGAACCTATCCTAAACATGAATAATCATCGTAAGATAACAACATCTATATTTCTTTCCTTACTTAGTGGTTAACTCAATAGATGATACCCAATTACTTTCTAGCTATTGAGTAACCTACTAAGCGCTAGATAGATTTAATCTAGTAATAGAATTAGATAGAGAAAGACAAGTGAGAAAGACAAGTGAAGCCATGCCACAATCCTAAATGCTAGAAAAGATGTAACCTAGTTCTATGTTTTCCGAGGAATTGAAAAAAACATGAAAAATAATCATCAACCTCTAGTAACTACCTAAGGCAAGTTTAGACAAGCAATTACATGGATTTGAATACTTAGCTAGTATTAAATTAATATGACTAAATAACTAACATGCACTCTAAATCAATTTAATCATACAAATATGAACCAATCGTGCAAAAAAACATAAAATACTCAAATAAGATAAGTTTAGAAATAAAACCCATAATCTCACATCAATTAACAAGAAGCTTCAACTTGATTGAACCAAGAATAGAGTTTTGTTACTCATAACGAATTACAAAGAGAGAGTTTCTATGAATGGTGGTCGTTAGAAGGAAAAGATCTTAAATAATACCCGAGTTTACTATTTACACCTAAAACTAGGGTTACATCATGTATATGTCAACCCCATATGGCTACATTGTTTAATACATAATGTTACATGGTTTTTTGCTTGATATCACATGTTTAGAGCCTTGGAAAATAAATGTAAAACGAGTTTACTAACTAGGGCACACGGATGTGTGCCTTAGCTCTTTATTTCATGTTGCTTGCTCTTCTACACATATAGACTTCTTCTTTAAGCCATGTTGAATCGTTTCTACCCATGTAAACCTACTTTTCTTTAAAGACATTGGCATCCAACTTTGCACTGCAAACCATGTGTAATAGCTCCTACCCATGTGTTCGTCTTCTTTCCTTGGGTTGTGCTATCTTGGGACATTCGTATGGTCGTGTGGGATTTCTTCCTTTATCCATGTGGAATGCTTCGCTCGTGTGGCTTGTATTGATTAAGCAATCCACATGGTTCTTCCTTTAAGTCACACGACCAATAGATTTTTTCTTTGTTATTTCACACGATCATATGACTTTCTAAGCCTTTTTGAAGTGTTATCCCTTTCTTGCTTTGGTTTGTTATTTTTCTTACAAAATCTAAAACTGTCATCTTATTCTTAAATAGCATAATATAGTAAAATAAGTACTATAAAGTTCAATGTAATAAAGCATAAAAATCATGCTAATTATGCACTTATTAGTTTATATGATTTTTTATGACTTTTCATGCTCCATGGATTTCATGGGTTTTTATGGATCAAGTGGGTGTAGACATGCACTTTTAAACACTTGACAAGCCCAAATAGATATAGAAATGTACTTTTAGATGCTCGACACCGAGATGGTACGGACGTGTATCTTCATATGATCAATAATGGTCAGGTGGGTAAAAACATGTACTTTTAGATACTCGATTGAGTGCGTTCAAACATAGAAAATATCTTCCAAAATGATCATGGTAAAGATTTCATAGTATGAAAAATGATTTCCTAACGGACATGCAAATGATTTTTTATACGCACTCTACTTGAATACATACATGTCATGTATGATTAACTTAAAAAGCAATTGCTTACCGAGTTCTTATGATGAAGGAACTAAAGGTAAGAAAGATGATGATGTTTTCCTATGAGCTGATTATCGAAGGATCACACCTAATAGTGTGTTATGTGTATCTTACTTTCATATGTAAGTTGGACCTTACGCACATTGTTGTTTTATTAGTGCTTGGTATTTTAGTTTATATACTAGATATGACATCTATGTTCTATATGATAGTAAAAGTTATGAGTAAGTAGATGGTTAGTTAGAAATGAGAAAATGGATGTCAATAAATAAGCCACTTTTGTAGTAGTGTGGTGTAGAATTAGCTAATATGTAAAATATGGATCTATAATAGTACAACGATAAGTAGTGTAGCTTTCTTAGAGTTAATGACTTGCATGCTAATATTAATAATAAAATGTGGCCATGAAATTGATAGAAAACGAATCAAAAATTTTCTCGAGTACTATATTAAAGGTTATAGAACTTGAAGAAAATAGTGAAAGGGAACATAGATTTTACTTCTTTAATTTATGCTTTGTTTTATGTAATTTAATTAATCAAATTGTATGCTTTTCTATCATGTCGATTGTATAGTATGATTGGCAACACATCGATACAATCGATCATTGATGGAAGTAATGCTTTTAATGGCATAAACTTCGTTAATCGGGAAATGAGTTTGAGGATAGTCCTCTAACATGAGAAAATTCTCTATACGATAGAGAAAGCTCTTCCAAATGAGCCTTCTCGGTTCAAGTCGAAGCTCATAAAGCATGGATCAAACATAGACATGTTATGATCATTGCTCGAGTATCATGCTTGTTATTATGACGTTAGAGTATAGGCGCTAACACAAAAACTCATAAGCTTTTGATATCATAGCAAGGCTCAAGAGATTATTTGAGGAGAATACTAGGCATGAGCATTATGAGATAGAAAGAAAGCTCTTTAGGGCCAGAATGGATGAGGAATCCAATGTTGAAAAACATGTCATAGAAATGATAGGCTATATCGATCGACTAGCCAAACTTGAAGTTGGAATGGATGCTCGAATTATCCATCGACCTAGTATTGCAATCTTTTCCCAATAGCTATGGAAAGTTCATCATGAACTTCAACATGATGCACATGCAAAAGACTCTTAGAGAGTTATTGTCCATGCTAAGGGAAGCTCAGCTCAAAATTAACAAGAAGAACAAAAGCTTTGTACTTCTAGTTAATAAGGGAAAATATGGAGTAAAGGGCAAGAAAAAGCCCAAAAAGAAGAAAAAGTCTTCAACTGCACCTACTGGAAGAATGAAAAAGGTTGAGGCTTAGAATAGCCCAAAGGATGCAGTATGCTTTCATTGTAATAAGAAAGGGCATTGGAAGCATAACTGCAAGAAGTACCTAAAAGGGGTGCAAAAGAAGAGTCTACCACCACCTCAAGTATTTATGTTATTAATACTAATCCTTGTATTTCTAAATTCCACCTTATAAGTACATGATACAAAATATGGTGCTTACATTTTTGAAATGTACAAGAGTTTAGAAAAGGAAGGAAGATAGCTTCAAGGGAGAATATCTACATAACCACAATGGATCAAAGAGTTGGACCATTAGATGTAGGTAATAATGAGCTAGCACTACCATATTGGGATGTGCTACGACTCAATCATTATTATTTTAGTATAGGCTAAAAATTTTATTTCTAATTCTTATTTTGAATAAGTATTTCATTTTTAAGAATAATTATTATTTTTTAAGAATGAATTTTATAGAAATATTTTGATTATATGCGTTAAACATAACTCCCAAATGTATAATATAAGTACTAGAAGACTCAAATGATCTAAATAAACATTAATTAGTAACTCGCAAGAAGTACCTAAAAGGGGTGTAAAAGAAGAGTCTACCACCACCTCAAGTATTATGTTATTAATGCTAATCCTTGTATTTCTAAATTCCACCTTATAAGTATATGATACTAAATGTGGTGCTTATATTTTTGAAATGTACAGGAGTTTACAAAAGGAAGGAAGATAGCTTCAAGAGAGAATATCTACATAACTACAATGGATCAAAGAGTTGGACCATTAGATGTAGGTATGAATGAGCTAGTACTACCATAGTGGGATGTGCTACGACTCAATCATTATTATTTTAGTAAAGACTAAAAATTTTATTTCCAATTCTTATTTTGAATAAGTATTTCATTTTTAAGAATAATAGTTATTTTTTAAGAATGAATTTTATAGAAATATTTTGATAATGATTATATGCGTCAAACATAACTCCCAAATGTATACCATAAGTACTAGAAGACTCAAATGATCTAAATAAACATTAATTAGTAACCAACATCAAATTTAGTCATATAAGCACAAATCCTATATCCAATCTACTCATATAAAAGGATATTTAATAATTAGATGATGTCTAAGGACTCTTGCCTACTTGACATAAGGACATGTATCCCCTTTTAGTTGGAAAGGAGAAAGAGTTAATAATAAATATAGTCCTCATACATAGAGATGTATATGGGCCTATGTTCATCCAAGTAAGAGGAGAATATGCATGTCACATAACCATTAATGATAATGGATCATATTATGGTTATAAGACATAAGTCTAAAACATTTAAAATGTTTAAAATTTTAGACTTGAAAAGTCATGAAATGAACTACCAAGAGTTTTAAAGTATCTCAATTAGATCAAGGAGTCGAATACTTAAATAAGAAAATTATTAGATCAACTAAATGAGAATAAGATTCTCTTTGGTAGTACATGTTAGACATGATCAATCCATGATGAGTCGAATTAATATCCCTAATTATGAATGAATATTCCTTACTATGACCTTTGAAATGAATAAGGATTCCAACCTATTGCTATAGATCATATATGAGATATGGAAAGAAAAAGAAAAATAAATTAATCTTCCCTTACAGATTTAAGGATATAAAGTATACATCAAAGGGTTTCACAAAGACAAAATGAAGCATAAAATCAATGAAGTATTAGATTGTCGGATACCCTAAAGTAAGATTAGGATATAAATATCCAACCACTAGACAAAGTGTTGTTCGTCGCTAAGCACACTATGTTCCACGGGAAGGAATTTATGGTTGCTAGAAACAATATGAGGAAATTTGAACTCAATAAGATTTGAGTAGACTCATAAATTAACACTTTAATAAAAGAATCCTAAAGTATAATACTCACAAAGAGTTATAACACTCTCATAAAAAAAAAAACACAGGAATTTCATAAGTGTAAAAGAAATTCGTCACAAGACAAAAAGGGATATGATCTTCACGTCTTGACACATGCTGATGTAAGCCTTGAAAGGGATGACAAAGCTAATGCTTATGAAATGATAATGTAAGACATTGATTCCTATAAAAGATAAATAAAAGGGATGTGTAATTAACACACCCTAATTGTTCCCAAGGATATGCAAATAATGTAACACCCGCGAAAATCCCGAACCATAAAATGACATGTTGTAGAATATTTATCTCTCTAAATATATCATTCTCATTACACCATGAGAAACTAATGCTTGGAATGCGTAATTTATGTTAAATTAAATTTATTGTGCTTGAGATTAATGGTTTAACTATTAAAGAAATCAAATATGCAAAATTAGTGTTTTAAGGACTAAATTCTATTTAAAATTTAGGTGATTTATTAGAGGACTTTAGAGTGATATTTGGATACAGCTTAAAGAATGTAAGTTGTTATTCTAGGTGTCTACTAGCTCTCTATAAAATTTCATGATATTTTGATAAATATACAAAGAGTTATGGCCATTTTAGTACAGAGCTAGTCTTGAGGCATCACTGCTTGGAATATTTTGGGGAAAGGAATTTTCGAATTTTAGAGGGAGAATTTCTAAACTTTAATGAAAGAAAAATATGTTTAATTACTTGAACCAAGTTAGTTAGGAGGTTTAGTTAGCTTAAGTATGTAGTTAGACACCTAAGCCATGCATTAAATGAATTCATGGCTAACTCACCCAAAATTGCCACCAAACCAGCCGACTCTTCCCCATGACTCACCACTTGCTTTCCACCTTGCCTAATTAATTCAAACCACATGTATAGCTATTGAATGTAAGGAAAAAAAGAGTATATATATATATGTGGAAAGGATAAAATCTGATCATTTTCTTTAGTCAAACTCGTAGCTCACTCAAAGGAAAGAAAGAAAAGAGAGAAAACCAATTATGAAAAAAGGGAGAGAAAGTCACGAGCAAGGAAAGGGGGAAAAGGAAAAGAAAGGAAAGGAAGGAAAGGAAAAAGGGAAAAGCTAAGGAAAATTCATAATCTATGTAAGTAGGTTTATTTTCATGCCTTTAGTTCTCGTTTTAAGGTGTTTAAGATGTGTGTTGGTTGTATTATTTGTTGTATTGTAAGTGGATTTTGGTTTATGTCATTTATTTTATCCTTCCATGAAAATTGATGTACTTGCTTAAGCTTTCAATTATATTGTGTTGTATTGATGCGTTGGCCTTGTTATGCTTGGTTGGTATAGGATTGTTTTTTATTATAGAATATCTATGTAAGTAAGTTTCTTTAATGCTTCATGTCATTCAATGGATGTTATTGTAATTGATTAAGTTATGAATAGGTGGTGAGGTGTTTGTTGGCTTAATTGTGTTGGTTAGGTTATGTGGTTGATCAAAACATGATGGATAAACTTGGAACTTGTCTAGGCATGAATAAAATGGAGTAGGAAGGAAAGAAAAATGAAATTTTAGGGTTTTCTTGAGTATAGGTAAAGTCGGAGAATTACACGACCTCCCACACGGGCGTGTCTTTTCTTATGTAATTAAGAAATGCATTTTTCTTAAAGTCGGAGAGTTACACGGGCTCCCACATGGACATGTCTTTGCCCATGTAATGAAGAAAGGTGTTTTTCTTCGAGTCGAGAGTTACACGGCATCCCACATGGGCGTGTCTTGGCCGGTGTAATGAAGAAAGGTGTTTTTCTTCGGAGTCGGAGAGTTACATGACCTCCCACACGGGCATGTCTTTTTCCATGTAATGAAGAAATGTATTTTTCTTTAAGTCGGAGAGTTACACGACCTCTCACACGATGTGTCCCGGCCCGTGTAATTCACTAGTCACTTAAAAGTCACTCTTTTTGTTCCATACTTGCTCGGTTTCCATTCTTTTTACCAAGAAAACATAATAAATGGTTAATTAGGCTCAAATAAATAGAAAATGAGGGGAGAAAAGTATAGCTTAACATATTTAAAATTTGGTGTAAATACGAATAATTATGTAATTCAAGAATACAAAGACTTAACGATTTAAGTTACTACGAAAAGAAAAGAGAAGTATTTGCACACATAATTAGACCCATGACTCAACCAATACCATATATTGGTATTTCATTCTAACGAGAGGAACATGATGATAAGGGTATAAGTATGCCCAAAACCCCGTGTGGGTTAGATTATGACATTCTGTGTGGATTGGAGGAATGAAAGTGTAAGGTATAGTAACCATGATTGATTGAATGTAATGAATGAGCATCACATGCATCATATGCATTCGGGGGTGGATTGAAATAAGGAAAATGATTAAATTGAGATAAATGAGGTTTGGTAAGCTGAATCAAATTAAATGTGCATGATTACTATGGATAATTCTGCCACCAAGGCTACAACGAGGGATAATCTCGTTGCTAGTAGTAGGTGATTGTTGAGGTTATTCGATAACTATCAAGAAATGAAAGTAAATGAATGCCGAGGTTATTCGACAATAATTGAATGCCGAGGTTATTCGATAGTGAATGATTGTTGAGGTTATTCAGCAATAGGTGATTGGTGAGGCTATTCGGTAGTCATCGAGAATAAAACAGAGCTTGCTAATACTCGGGGTACCCGAAATTAAAATGTGATAAAAAAATGAGGAAGTCCGGTAACATAGCATATCACGTGCATCACCCTACTTACCGAGCTTTGGCTCATTCTATTTTGTTGCATTCTTTTTTAGTAGGAAAGAACAATAAAAGTTTGATCGACGACGCTACTGGTTCCTCTCAAAAAGGGCTCATGTGTGACATGGGAAAATAGCGAAATCTATGTTGTTTGTATTTTAGGGGTTTCGATGTTTGTAGGCGGTTAAATGGCATCTTCAAATACTATGAAATTTTCTATAGCTGTATTCACCGATGTTATGTAAACTTTATTTTACACATTTTAATATGTATAATGTTATTTATTTTTGAGTTTAAGTCGAGATTAGATCGTGTCGGCATGACGCACTCCTCATCCGGCCACTCCTATTCGGCAATAGGAGAGTGGACCGAGTGGGGGTGTCACAAATAAGATTTGCAAAACACTAAGGTCTATTAATAGACTTAAGCATGCCTCTAGGAATGTAAGTTGACGTTTTATAAATGTTCAAAGAATTTGATTATTCATGAAAACAAAGACAAACCTTATGTATATAAGAAGTTAGTGGGAGTCTACTACTCATTATTATTCGATACAAAATCACACCTCAACCATAACATTATCTTGCAAACAAGAGATTAGGGAATCTAGAAGAAATTTTCTTAGAATGACATGTGAGAGGAACCTACAATCTAAGAGTATAGATCTATAGAGATATATCACTTAGAATGTGAGGAGTCTCCCGAGGTAGTTACAATGAAAGAAGGTTTTATTCTAATGTCATATAGCTTGATGACCAACAACAAAGGGTCCATAGCATAAGCTAAGGAACCAAGGTCTCATCAACGATTCAAGCAAATACTACAATGTTATCACTTGTTTATAGAGATAAAAGAGTCATGGTAACATAAGGATAGAAAAGAACCACATGTATGATAACACTCGTTAACCTAGACTAAGCCTTTATCATGGTCGAAACATTGATCCCTCACTCGAACATCGAGATTAAGGGATGTGACCAGTTGGCTCTAGTGCAAGTGGGAGATTGTTAGTGTTGGTGACTAAGATCCAACCATGTTTGGATGGGCTTATGTTAATATATTATTGCATCATTTATTTTAATAATAATAAAGAAGTCGTTCTATTAATTTTTATGTTTACATGTTGATAAATTCGATAGATTTAGATAGAAGTCCTTATGATATACATTTGCAATAGTAATTGATTGAAAGATGTAAGACAAACACTAGTGCACATAAATGTTATCATCAAATGTCCCAAGTTGTAATATCGTCAAGAATGGACATTGATAATATGCGAGATAGAATTGTGAGTGCTATGCTCATGCTATATGATAGCGGTAGGAGATCTCACACCTATTGGCATGGTGATGCCAAAGCAAGCACTTAGGTGATTTGTGTTAGAGAAGATATCACTGAACTTAACTCACCATGAGAATCCATTTGGTTTTAGTCCATGAAAATCTCATACGAAATGGGTACAAATGGTCTTTAGACTTGAAGTCATCATGGTTATCTCATTGAAGTACTTATACACTTTGACACTCATTTCGATGGACCCATTAATAGGTTGCACGTGGACGATTCGTTGGGTGCACTAAGAATCGAATGGAGATAGGTGTATGGCTAAGATAGGACATGTCATTCCTTGTATGCTAAAAGAGTTATCATATTGCACTTCGATAAATGTACGCTCAAGAAATCTGTGGCCACGGTAGGAGTACATTGATAGAGCATAGTTGGTTTACTCTAAGAGCTAAGACATATGGGAATCGAACAAAACTCGTGTGATCATAATCAAATAAGACTAATAACCAAGTTTGAGATCACATTGTGATAAGTTGATATGAGGAATGAATTGTAAGGTAACCATGCTCATAAAAGGTAAGAATGGATTAACTAATCCTCTTAGAGAATTGGGTAGTCATGATCCCTTGCTAGAGGCCCATCTTGATTTATGTATCAAGAGATGAAAGATGAGTCTTTTATTCTTGATACATTGCCATCATATCTAGGAGCCTATTGAGTCACACGCATAAGTTCAAGTATTCACATTACAAATAAGAAGCAAAAATATCGAAAAAGTTTCCGATTACAAAAGTTCCTATTTTGGAAAGAGTTTCCAAAATGGAAAGTTTCCTAAAATCAAAGTTTCCTATTTTAGAAATTGATTTCTTAATTTGGAAGTTAGTTTCAAATTTAAAAATAAAGAACCTAAAAGGAAAGGAGTTTCCTAATTTAGGTTAAAGGGTATTTTAGAAAATTATTTCCTAATGTGAACCTCATCAAAATAATCTAAGAATATTTATTTAGATAGTCCAAATAAATTAAATGGGCTAAAATAGTTTTGGCCTATTAGGTTTAATTAAAAGCCTTAAGATAATTTTGGTGAGAGGATAAACATGAACCTTATTTGATAAAGATGAACGTTTTAAAGATAAACAAGTAGTCCACATATAAAATACCTCCTCATCCTTAGAAGATAAGGAAGCAACAACTTAGAGTCATTTATAGACTCAAGGCTGCAACTTTCCTTGTCCTTAGAGGACAAGGAAACTCTCCCCTGTAAATAGGAGGAGAGGGGCAAAAAAAGAAGAGAGATAATAATAAAAAAAAATTTTGACCAAAAATAAAAAAAAGGTAGGAAAAAATTCAGCCAACCTCCAAACAAAAAGGGGCACACAACCAAGAGAGAAAAATGGGATAAAATAGTTTTCTCCTAAAACCCTAGCAAGAAATTCTTGTACCCTCTTCTTTAAAGTTGTCGCAAAGTTATCCGGGATTGATTTCTAGAGGAAATAATTAATTAGAATAGGTGGAGCTAGCATCCAATCAATTTTGAGTGCTTTTTAGTGGATATTGGAGTCTGTGTGGATCATCAATAGAGGTCAAACACTTAGACAACTAATCAAAGAAAAGAAATTTATATCTACACTACAAGATGTAGTCCTTTACTTTTATCTTATTATTCATGTATGTATGATTAGTAGATTCAACGGCATGATCTTGGGCCCTTAGATGGAGAAATTTTTTTTTTATTTCGTACCTTCATAGGATGCATGATCCTTCAAACATTTTATTTTTTTAAGGTATTTCATATCAAATTCTCCTTTTACATAACTTATGACATTTGAAATCTCTTCAAGAGTTTCAATAATATTTAAATCATCGACATATATAGCAACCGTTTTTTGAATTTTTTTAATAAAAATACATGAATAAATATGATTATTCTTATAACCTTCTTTCAATAAATATTTATTAAAATAATTATACCACATGCACACAAGTTAGTAATAAAGAGTAGATATTAAAAAATAAAAAATGAATATGAAAAGTATAGCATAAATTGAATTTCTAAAAGCTAAAATAATAAAAATAATACTAAAATAATTCGATAAAGATCTCTATAATTTAATTCAATTTATTTCTCGAGAATATATATTACATGCTTTAGGCATTTTAAGTCTTTCTAGGACTTTCATATAGATATTATTTCAAATGAATAAATAAATTATGATCACATTTATTAAATGCATGCATATGAATTTTTTTCATATATTTTGCCGGGCTAATGAGATAAAAAAAATAATTGCATCCATTATAAGAGAATATGTCTCCTCATAATTAATGTCGAGTTCTTTGTGAAAACTCTTATGTTAAAAGTCCGGCTTTGTATCTTACAATCTCATCTTTTTTATCTCTTTTTCATATAAATACACATTTGTATCCCACTAACTTAATATCTTCGGGTGTTTTAACTATGAGTTCAAAAAAACTACTTATTTGTAAGAGAACATAATTTTGCTTGGATTGCTCTTTTCATTTAGGCCAATTATCTTTATGTTGACATTCTTCAATAAATTTAGGCTCGGGATCCCTATGTTCATTCAAGATATCAATTACAAAATTATATGCAAAAATCTTATCAATAAGTGTTTCTTTTCGGTCCTATTTTCTCCATGTATTGACATAATTTATCAAAGTCTCTTATTTTTCTCAAGCATTTGGCCTTCTTCCCGAAGTTATTATTAGAAATATCATGGATCGTTTTATGAATATTTGCATCCTTTATTTTAATTATTTTCCTTTTCTTTTGGGGATTTTTTTCTTTTTAGATCGATCGATCTTCTACGCTTTAGGCATGCTTTAGATTCATCAGCTATAACATTAATAGATAGTCTTTCTATAACATCAATTCTAATAAAAGCATTCTCAATGGGGACATGCATTATAGTTACTCTTTTAGAATCCGAGAATGCATCTAGTTGTTGGTTTGTAATATCTTGTAAACAAATTATTTTATGAACTTCTAATTCATATTCTTTTATACCAAGTTGATATAAAGATAGAGTACTCCATGTAATCTCTTTTTCTAATATTTCAAACTACATATTTTGTTTATTCTCTCCTCTTAATATTGGAAAAACTGTTTCATTAAAATGACGAGTCGATAAATCGAGCCGTAAAACTATTTCTTATTCATGGTTCAAGATATTTAATTATCAAAAAGGATCTAAATCCAACATATATTTTCAATCTTCGTTGATTGCTCATTCTAGTTCATTATGGAGGAACACTTGTGGATATACACTGCAATGCCAAAAAAATCTTAAATAAGAAATATTTGGCTCATGACCATAAATCAATTAAAAAAGAGAAAATTTCGATAACTTATGAGACCGGTGCAAATAAGTGTTATTACATGTTAGCACCCAATTTTGTGTTCCAAAAACAGAAGAAAAAGAAAAAGAAGTAAAATATATATATATATATAAAGGTGCAATTGAAGAAGAGGAGAAAAGAAGCAAAATAAAGTTGGTTTGTAAAAGAAACGACCAAAAAGACTTTTAGTCAAAAAAGCCCTAAAAATCTCATATAAAGCCTCCTTTTCTCCCCCAAAAAAACCAACGACCGTTCACTATCCCTAAGAAAAACCCTAGCCGTAGCTCTTTCAAACCAGCGACCCACACCCAAACTTTCAGCCCTCACTTGAAGCCACAGCCTGCCTGCCTCCACCGATCTACCATGCCCACGGCGCTTAACCTCTCCTCCCTCGCCACACACGCCCGTTGCAACACTAGTAGTGCCTCCCATCCGCATGCACAACAACGAGCAGTAGCATCTCGCCTCCCTTACATAAACGTTACCCCGGCGCCAAGCCAACCTCGGCCTCTCCTCTCAACACCATCCACATTAGACGCACGAGTGCGCCGGCCCCGAGCAGGCCTCCCATACAGGTGCTAGCGCCCCCTGCTCGCGCCATAGTAGCGATTGCCTTCCTAACACACAACGCCTACCTTCCTCACACGCGAGCGAGCTTGCATCACCTCCTCGCACGTACGGCTTCGGTGAGCAACAACTCACTAGTTCCAACACATCCCCTCGGCCGGCGCGTGTGACCTAGCCTCACCGGCGCTAACGACGACAACGAACACACCCGAGTGCCGGCACCTCCGGCCGACCTATGCTTACGCGCTAGTGCGCCTTTGCCAATAGCCACCGCTTTCGTTCGTCTTTCCTCCCCGATTGATGAATTATTGGTCTCCATTGCGAGTTGAAAAGGTCGGATTTGATTTCAAGATCATCAAGCATATCGGTTCCCCTTTTTTTTTTTTGCTTTACGGTAATCTTTTTCATTTTTTTGCTTTATTTTATTTTATTTTATTTTTTAAAACATGTATTAGACTTGATTCATGCTTACATGTATTATGTAATTAATTGAATGGTTATTTATATTTGATATGTAATAATTTGATTGAATTGTTGCCATATAACTCGTTTCCGTCAAGCACGATTGATTATGCATTCCAAAGTAATTAATTTTGTCAATTTTTGTGTTTTTCTTCATTTTTAGTCCAATTGTCAATTCTCGTTAAGTTTTGCTTACAAGTGTTTAAGTTTGCCGATTTTAGCCTATTTTTAGCCTAAGTTCGTCGATTTTTGCTTTCGTTGTCGCTTTTAGCCTATTTTAGCCTAAGCCGTCGATTTTTGCTTTCGTTGCCTATTTTAGCCTACTTTAGCTTAAGTCGTCGATTCTTGTTTACGTTGTCAATTTTAGCCTATTTTAGCTTAAGTCGTCGATTTTTGCTTACATTGTCGATTTTAGTCCATTTTTAGCCAAAGTCGTCGATTTTTACTTACGTTACCGATTTTAGCCTATTTTTGCCTAAAGTCTGTCGATTTTTACTTTCGATGTCGCTTTTAGCCTATTTTTGCCTAAAGTTACTGATTTTTACTTTCATTGTTGCTTTTAGCCTATTTTTGCCTAAAGTTGTCGATTTTTGCTTTCGTTGTCGACTTTAACTTATTTTTGCCTAAGCCATCGATTTTTGTTTGTTTTTACCTAAGTTGCTGATTTTTGCTTGTTTTTGCCTAAGTTGTCGATTTTTGCTTATTTTTGCCTAAGTAGCCGATTTTAGCCTATTTTTGCCTAAGCTACAATTTTTTATTATTTTTGCCTAAGTTATTGATCCTTGCTCGTTTTTGTTTATTTTGATGTGCAATATTTATCTTGGCATTCATTGTTTTTAATCATCCATTACAAAGTGAGGATAAGGTCTTTGATCGATCAAGTCCCGAATCACTCGATTAGGGGGCACTTTTCATAAAAATCGAAATCGAATTAATGTTGTATGCAATGTAACTTGTCTTAGGCGGGATAGGATAGGGTGACTTTTGATCTTCCCTACATGTAATAAACCCTTTACTCGAAACTACGAGCGGACCCGATCACGAGGTTTCCTAGTAACCCTAATACTAAGTGGCGACTCCAATCATTTTTCCTATATTTTCACCTCACCGTCGACATCGCCTTACGATAGAATAGCGATTCACCGGGGACAATACTTAGGGTTAGGCTTTGCATGCAGTTTTGAGTTCGATTTCGATGATGTGGAGTATTCTCTTATGCTTGTTAGCCTATTTCTATAATTTGCTTGCCGTTATTTAAATTCATGCCTTTTATTTTATTATTCGCTTTGAATTTTTTATTTTATTTTATTTATTTATCTAATTATTTGCTCATTTTTCTTGATTCTTACTTACTTTTTTGTTTTTTTTTTTTATTTTTATGTTTCTTTTCTCGTTTGTATCCTTATTTTATTTTTATTTTTTATTTGATACTTGGATGTGGAATAATGCCCATGCACACACCACATTATATAATTTTATGGCATCCGCATTTGTCTTAAGATCTAGGGAGGAATCACCAATGCCCCAATGGGTTTTGCCCCGGGTAACACTCACGAAACCTTAACTCTTTTGGAAAGCTACCACGGTCATGATAGGTATTTAATGGTCTCCACGATTACTAGCTTCGCACTTGGTCGACTCAATTTTCCCAAGCCAAAAGGTACCCTTTGAGACTTAGATAAATCTTACCTAATCATATAATGGCTAGAACCGAATCCTAAGACCACCTTTCCTGTATAAATTCACTAGGAAAGTCTGGATATGTTGAAACCTTGACCAAGTAATCTAGTCATGATGTTTTAGGATGGGTGACAAGAGAACTCAAATCCAAACTCACTCGGTGTCCGAATTCAACAAAAATTATAAGGCTTTGAAATAAACGGAGGGAGATTGCCTAGGACTAGAATTTCGGAGCAACCATAATGAGATCACACAATTCCGATCAATGATCAATGACACCCAAAAGCCGCTTGATTGTTGGAAGATGTTGAGCCCCGATGACCAATATAGGTTTCGAGCTAAATATGAGAATCTCGCGAGTGTTGCTAGAGGTGCCGGCTTAGAAGGCCACTCTCGAGGCCTTAACCCGTCTATGGGACCCTTCATGTAGATGTTTCACCATAGGGGGACTAGAAATGACCCCAACCTTAGAGGAGTATCATCGACTTCTAAACATGCCGAGCACTCTACATTGGGTATATCCGTATCGAAGAAGATCAAGTGCTAAAAAAAGGTGGAGGATTGACTAGACATAAACATGAGTCACGGTAAAGCTAAAGGAAATGTCAAAGAATGACACTTTGAGAGTCTGGTTAGATGTGTTCAAGTAAAAAATAAAGGACCTAAGAGCTACCTCTAAACGGATCAAGATTCTAGCACTTATGATCTTTGGGTTAGTGCTTTTTCCCTCAATAGTCGATTTAATCGGTCTAGATGAAGCCAATGTCTTCATCGGGTGGAGAAACATTTTATAAATCCTACTGCTTGCCATTCTAGCTAAGACTTTCTCCTTATTAAGTCATTGTAGAAGTTCGAAAAAGGGAGTATGAAATGTTGTGTTCGACTACTTTTTATGTGAGTAATTAGCCATTTCGAAGCCCATAGATCGATTTTTAAGACATGTTGGTAGACCGATCAAGAACCATTAAAAGAGTTCTTGGTCGATAAATGGAAGAACAAGTTTGAACGAGAGTGGTTTTCATCATTTTTGAGCTTGTCGACTAAGGGATTTCTATGGAAGACAATTTGGATGAATCGAAGGTATACATAGCTTACTATAGAGCACGACCTTGGGTTCCTCTAATAGGAGCAACTGGATATGATTGTTATGCTCCCTCCATTGTATTGAGACAATTGGGCTATGAATAGGCTATCCCTAGAACCGTGGACCTAAACGGGTTTAAAGGAAAGCTTGAGAAGGATGCCACTCTCGAGTTCCTTGAATAGGTTCTACGAGATTGGTTAACTCGGGAATAGTGGGAGGAGGCACAATTGATCATGAATTAGCAGTGACCAAGAAATACCTCACATGACAAGTAAATAGGGTGAAAGATTGCAAACAGTTGGTCGACTCGACTAAGTCGTGAGAAATGAATGTCCAAACCATCCTATCAAGGGAGTGAGCCGGTAACACCACAAGATCCGAGTGTTCCGCCTATCCAGTCTAAAGGGAAAAAGAGGAGAATGGAGGACTCCATAGAATTAGTCCCTACGGACTATCAAGACCTTACCAAAGAAATCGAGAGGCTCGAAGGTCGAGAATCGAAACTAGCATATGATATGGTTAGGGAAAAAAGGATGAGAGGGAAAGATAAAGAAAAGATGCTAGACACTGGAGCAACATCTAGAGACTTGGCAAAGTATAGGCTGCCGAAGAGGAATACTAGAAATCGAACCATCATCGGGCTTAAGCAAAACTAGAGGCCAAATATGCTGAGTTGGATAGGTTGCAATCACAAGACCGACGAGTTGAGCATGAGTAAAAAAATTTAGGAGCAGAAATACGAAAGGTTAGAAAGGGTAATGAGAAGTAGCAAGCTGTCTCTAGACACTCGAATGCAGTCGTCAATGAGATTCAATTAAACGAGTAGGAGAGGCACAAAGTCCGATCACATCCCTCAGAAGGAGAATCGACATCTAGAAAGGGAGTTAATTAGGTTATCTTTGTATTGGGCTATCATACACAACCACTTAGCTTAAGTCGATACTAAACGAGGCAAAAGCTTAGCTATGCTAGACAATCAAGCAAAGAAAGTCTCTAAGAAAGCTATAGCACTTCGAGAGCTACGCCTAGCCATCAATGAGCGTAGGGTAAAAAATTATAATAAAGCTATGGCTAACTACATGAGGAGATGTGACTATTTACTATTTGAAATGGCTAGAAGAGGGAAGGTCTTTGGAGTCCGATTGAACTACCGAGTGAATTGTTTTTCTTGCTTTATTTCATTTTTCATTGTATGAGTTTTCTTCCTTTTATTATGTAAAAGAAAGATGTATTTTGAACTAATTAGAGCCCTCATGCTCCCTATTTTGAATATGTGGGTAGTAAAAGCTTTAGCATCTTTCTTTAAATTATGATAACTCATTTGTAATGAAAACTCGATCCTCATCAATTAAAGTTAAGATAATTTGAGGGCTCGAATGGGAAGTGATTCGAGGGTTGACTTTTGCTGGTATCAAGGTTGTCAAGTTACTTATTTTCATTCTTCAAAACAAAGCGAGCACCATAATCCGAAAGGAAAGACTAGTTAGATGTTATAGGGATTCGAGTCTAACTAAAAATCAATGTCATCATTTGTCGAAGCAGTCCTCTTTTGGGAATCCCTAAAATTACCGATGAATCCGAATTCATCCTTAAACTTAAAAGGATTAAAGAATCAATGATCGAGTTCTTTTGTCACCCCCATAGATGGCTATTCCATATCCAATCTGGAGCTTCATTCTATTTTTTAACCTATTATTTACATCCGGTGTTTATTGTCTTTTGCTTGAACGAAATATAGGTCGATCCGCCAAAACTATACTTCCCTTATGCATTCACCATACTAGGACGAGAACAAGAATAGAGAATAAAGAAAGAGCTCTACTCGAGCAAAATCACCGACTAAAGGTGGAAACGTTAAAGGAAGAGATTGTTAGGCTTGTCGCTCCGGTGGAACAAAGTCAGCAAAATCATATGATACCGAAGTTACCGTCCGAAAAGAAGTCAACCAACCATCGGTATCCCTAGAAGTGTTCACTACCATGGCACCATCGATCACTCGGATCGCTACTCGACACCGTCATTTAGCATTCCCATGTGAAGCCCATCGAGCATCGCTAACCATGCCCACCATTAGATGCCAAGAGGGGCATATGATTTTCCCTTTCGTCCTTCGGGACCTACCCTAGTGTTACCTCGGGCCGACCAAGCATCGATGATAGCCACTCTCGATTTCATTACTAAAGAATTATCCAATGAGAAGATAGCCTTAGGATTGGAGGAGGAGAAGCTCACGGCCATTGAGGAGCATTTGCGAGCTATTGAAGGTAAAGACATATATGATCCACTCCTTAGTATCGATAAGTGTTTAGTGCCGAATGTGATGATTCCTATGAAGTTCAAGGTGTCTAAGTTTACTAAGTACACCGGGAGTCGGTGCCTTAAAACCGACTTAAGGATTTATTTGAATAAGATGGCCGAGGTGGCATATGATGAAAAGCTACCGATCCACTTCTTTTTCGAGAGCTTCGACGAGTCCGCCCTCAATCGGTTTATTGATCCGGATCGGACCAAGATCCAAAAGTGAAAAGATTTGGTGGATGTGTTTATGAGGCAATACATATTAAACTTGGAGATAACCCCCGATAGATCGGGCATACGAGCTATGGAAAAGGGCTCGAAAGAATCGGCCGGGGAATATATTCAAAAATGGTGAGAAACGAGCATCCCGCATTCGTCCGTCCCTTCGAAAAGAGAGTTGGTTATCCTCTTTGTTAACACTTTCAACGCTTCATATTATGATTATTTGCTAAGTAACGGATCGAATAATTTTGTTAAAATAGTTTCTATAGTTAATCGAATCGAATAAGCTATCAAGTCGGGAAGGATAGTCGACCCTTCGAAATCTGGAAATAAGAGAAGTAACTTTGCCGGGAGGAGGGATTCGAAGTACACCAGATTGGAGAGTCTTTCGGCAATAGAGGGAGATGGAACAACTCGTGGAGCAATGGTAAGTAATACACCTCTCATAATATAGCCAACCTAAACGTCCAATTTAGAATCCTTACAAACACCTTCCCAACTAATGTAGTTGGATTGACAACCCAAACACCAACCTTTTCACCATATTAAATGCCATACAACCCTTACCAAATCACCCAAACACATGTCCGACCCCAACGAATGCCTCAAACACACTACCAAAACCCATAATAATTAATAAACCAACCAAGACCATCGAACCAAAACTTTCCAAGAAACACCATCGGGGGATAATTTAACAACATATTGCCACCTCTTCCCATATCCCTCGGTGATCTTTTCAAATACCTTATAACCATTTGTTAGATAGCTCCCGTGATACTTCCACCACTTTAACTACCATTCCCCTATTGGTATACGCCAAATGAAGTCTCGTGACTATCATAGCGGTGCTAATGGTCACAACATTGAAAACTCGTGTGAGCTTTAAGAAAATGGTATGAATTCTTATCAATTAAGGCTTGATAGCATTCGAGGATTCGCCAAATGCCTCGAATACCAACTCTAACCCTCTCCTAAATCATGTCACGGGAGGGGTAAACATACTATCAATAGGAGATATGGAATATGACAAAAGAGGGTCAATTTTGAAGGTATCCATGTCAAGCTTGTTTGACATATTAAAGGCTAATGGTTTTGACAAGAAGCTCGTTGAGCCTCGGACCGCCACCCATGTCGAGCGATTCCGTAAATTCCATAAAGTGAGAGGGCATGATGTGGATGATTGTCATGAGTTTCACTAAAAAATTTAAATCATGTTGACCTTGGGGACCTTAAGGATAGAAAAAAGGAGAGATAAAACCTATGGTGAACACTCTAACCTCAAGTTACGAAAATAAAAAGTCGATTTGGTTAGATATAAGGTAAATGGGACTCGGTCCTATGAAGTTGATCTTGAAGGCTCTTCCTCCTAAGAGTGTCAATTATCAAGGCACTATTTATAACTATAGGCATTCTCCTCTAGTCGGTGGATCAAGTGTTGTGATGAAGATCTCTATTAATGGGATAGTTGATATAGGAGTTACACGCTAGGGAGATGCTTTACTCCGGAAGAGTTGAAGGAAGTGAAAGGTAACGAAGTAGATATAGCTCCTCAAAATGCTATAGTAAGCAAGCCCGTGAACGAAGAAGAAGCGATGGAGTTTTCGAAGCTAATGAAGCATAACGAGTACGAGTGTGGTAGAGCGACTAAACAAGACCCTTACTCACAACTCCCTATTAGCTTTGATACTCGGTTCGGAGCCTAACCGCAAGGCACTTCAAAAGGTTCGAATAAGGCATATGTGCCGCGAGGTATCATCTCCGAGTTAATGGAGCATCTAGTAGGCATAGTACGGGTTACCAACTACCCGTATTTCATAGAAGATGAGCTAGGACCCGAGGAAACTTGACATAATAAAGCTCTATACATTACCATCAAGTGCAAGGATTACACGAGAGAGAAAGTGCTTATTGACAATGGATCCACACTCAATGTGCTGCATAAATGTGTGTTAGATCACCTACTAATTGATCCTTCCCACATGATGCAAAGCAAGATGATGGCACGAATATATGACGATATACCTCGGTAGGTCATTAGTGATACGGATGTGGATCTTGGCATCGGGCATCACCGGTTCCAAAAGACCATGCAAGTAATCGATATCCAACCTACATATAGCATGTTGTTAGGAAGGCCTTGGATTCATTCTACCGGTGCGGTTACATCTTTGCTCGCACCAACGATTGAAATACATAGCCGATGGAGGCTAGTTACCGTAAAGGTCGAGGAGGCAATAGCGGTGGTTTAGAATGTATCGATCCCATATATTGAGACATAAGGGGCACATGATAGGGATTTAAATGCTTTCGAGGTGGTTAGTATAGAGTTGGTCTCGGAGAATTCACGAGATAAGAAGGCCCAAACTATCGAAGCTATGAAAATGTCAACTAAATGTATGATAAGGTATGAGACACATCCATTTGAGGTGAGTGATGATCCGTCGGAGGCAACGATCCATATGAAGTCGAGATACGGAGACCACCCTTTTGGGTTAGGTTTTAAGTCATCTAAGAAAGACTATCCGAGGATGGTAGAACGAAGTGAGAAATGAGAATGGCTCGTATCGAGGGGTGTGACTCGAATGATGAAAAGATCGATATTCCTCATATCCGGGTCATATTTCCAAGGCCTTCGTATATAGCTCACGTGAATGATAAGGATTTGAGTCTAGATCAATTATTCCAAGATATGGTAGTAAACACTCCGGGGGTTGAAGAAATTGATGATGTAGGTTAATCGGTCCAGCCAATTCCGGCCTTAGCCGGTGAAAGTATGGTCGTTACGCCTGACTCACAATCATTACATTGGGAGACACCTTGATCTAGATTAACTCATCCGCAAATTCGCCAAGGAAGAAGAGTTGCATAATTGGTTCGATGAAGAAGCACCTTCGGTCTTCAAGACTAAGTAATTTTCTTGTCATTTCTATTTTTTGTTCTTTGAACATTATAGTATACTAAACGTATATCGCCCGATGTTATCATTTTTCATAAAAATATTTAGTATTGAATTACGTAAAGTTTTTTTAAATTTTAGCCCTTGCCTTCTTCTATTCTTTTTTATTTGAACTTTATTTTTATTTCAAGGAAAATCAATATGATCACTTCTTAAAAAAACTAAAATGATTATCCTCAAAATATTTAGCTTAATTTTGATAAAACCTTAATTGCAATGGACAAAGAAGAATGGGATGATAATGATATTCGAGAATTCACTAAGCTAGTTGAGCAATAAGAATGGTCCCTTCAACCGCACTAAGAGGAGTTGGAAGTAATAAATATGGGGACCAAGAAGAATAGGATGGAGCTAAAAATAGACACCTTAATAGAGAGTACGAGAGAAAGAGAGATTGATTTCATTGCTCGGAGAATATGTAGATGTATTTGCATGGTCATATGTTGATATGCCGGGTTTAGACACCGATATAGTGGAACATAAACTACCTTTGAACCAAGTGAAACAAAAGTTGAGACGAATAAGGCTAGATATTCTGCTGAAAGTCAAAGATGAGATAAGAAAGCGAGTGGGATGCCAAATTTTTAGAAGTGGTTGAGTACCCTTAGTGGGTGTCAAACATTATCGTCGTGAGGAAGAAAGATGGTCGAATCCAAGTGTGTGTGAACTTTTATGATATGAATAGAGCTAGTCCGAAGGATGATTTCCTGCTCCCCCATATTGACATCTTGGTGGACAATGTAGCAAAGAATGCGACTTAGTCATTCATGGATGGGTTTTCGGGATACAACTAGATCAAAATGGCCATAGAAGACAAGGAGAAGACGATTTTTATCACACCTTGGGGGACCTTTTGCTATAAGGTTATGCTTTTTGGTTTGAAGAATGCTCGGAGCTACCTATTAAAGGGCCATAGTCATACTATTCTATGACATGATACATAAAGATGTCAAAGTGTATGTAGATGATATGATTGCAAAGTCAAAGGAATGCGAAGATCATACTTTGATATTGAGAAAGCTCTTTGAGAGGCTGAGAAGGTACAAATTAAAGTTGAATCTAGCAAAGTGCATATTTAGTGTGAAGTCGGGAAAACTACTAGGGTTTGTGGTAAGCAACGAGAGGAATTGAAGTTGATCTAGATAAGGTTAAGGTGATCCAATGCATGCCCGCACCTTCATCCGAAAAGGAGATTAGAAGTTTCTTGGGTCGTTTGAACTACATAGCTTGATTCATATCTCGGTTATCCATGACTTATGAATCGATCTTTCGTTTGTTACGAAAGAAGAATCTCGGTGTATGGGATCAAGACTCGTTAGCTAGCCTTTGATAAAATCAAGCGAGTACCTATAGAATCTACCGATGTTAGTACCACTTAGTTCCCAAGAGGCCTCTAATTCTCTACTTAACGATGACGAGAGGTGGTTGTAGGTTACGTCCCATGCCAATGTGACGAATCGGGAAGGACAGAGCAAGCTATCTACTACTTGAGTAAAAAACTCACCGACCGTGAGTCCCGGTATAGTGTGCTCGAAAAGATGTGTTGTGGCCTAGTGTAGTGCGTAGGAAGGCTTAGATAGTACATGTAACCCTCGTGAAAATCCTTAACCGTAAAGCGATACGTATTAGAATATTTAGATATATACATATATTAAGAGTACGTATAATTCTCATTACACCATGAGAAATTAATGCTTGAAATGTGTGATTTATGTTAAATTAATGTTATTGTGGTTGAGATTAATGGTTTAATTATTAAAGAAATCAAATATGCAAAATCGGTGTTTTGAGGACTATATTTTGTCTAAATTTTGTGTTATTTATTTGAGAACTTTAGAGTGATTTTTTGGGTAAATTTTAAAGAATACAAACTGTTCTTCTATATGTGTACTAGCTCTTTGTAAAATTTCATGGTTTTTAGATCTATATATAAAGAGTTATGGCCATTTTAGTATAGGTCTGGTCTTGAAGCATCACTGCTAAAACATTTTTAGGAGAAGAAAATTCTGAGTTTAGGGAGAGGGATTTCTAAAATTTAATGGAAAGAAATGTGTTTAGTTACTTGATTTACTCAAATCAATTAATTAGGACACCTAAACCCCCTAATTAATGAATTAAGTTCAGACTCACCCTAAACCTCTAAAATCGCCACCCTCTCTCTCATGACTCACTAATAACTTTCCACTCACCCAAATTAAATTAAGTCATTTGTACACCTATTTAGCTATGAGAAAATAAAGAATATATAAATATAGAAATGGAGTGCATGGCTACCATTTTGTTAGTCCAAAACTCGTAGCTCACAAATAAGAGAGAAAAAATTGAGAAAGAGTGAAACAATAAAAGAGGAAAGGAAAAAAAAGGAAAGAAAAAAAAAGAAAAGAAAGAAGGCAAAGCCAAGGAAATTATAACCATATCTAAGTTAATTAAGTGGGTTTATTTGGTTTATTTATGCTTTTACATGCCCATTTTTGTGTATAAGTTAGGTATTGGTTGAGTTGTTTGTGTATTGTTGAGCTTGGTTTGTGTTGGTGGTCGTTTGATGACTTGGCTTGCTCTACTTGTGGATGTTGTGTAAGTGATGAATTGTGATGTTTATAATGCCTAATACATGCCTAAGTATGTGAAAATGAGTTGGATTAGATTTGGACTAAAATTTAATTGGATTAAAACATGTTTAATGTGGGTTGGAATGAATGGCCAAACCGGGGTTATTGAGGAGTAGTTTCTATTCAACTTTGGTATTGCCTATTCAAGGACTTGAGAATGATTTTTGGGTGAACTCGCAAAGAATAAAAGTTTTTTATATATGTCTTTAATAACGTCCTATAAAATATTTTCATTATTAGGTTTATATAGAAAAAGTTATGCCCATTTTAGTACAAACTGTGCTAGGTGAACTACTGCTTGGACAAATTGACTCTTAAACTTCAAAATTATGTTATGAATTGTGTGATTGGTATTTAAATCTAATTTTTGATATGTTATGAATAAATATGTCTAGTTTCTAATAAAAAGAGGATTGGATTTAATTATTCTCAAAAATTTGTACGTCATCTACTTGATTGGAGGTCGCCCTATAATAAACCACAAATTGGATAGGAGGGGAAAATGAATTCCTAGGGTTTTCACTAAAGAATCTTTTTGGCCTAAGTAAGAAAATAAATAACATTGGACCCATTTTATGTAATTAAGGGCATAGGACTCAATTATAATTTAATTACGTGTACATTAATAAATTAGGATGAAAAAGTAATCTTTGGCCACTTTAAGGACCTATTCGGCTTAAACCCTAAATTGTGGGGATTTGGATTTCAATCCTTCAATTTCATAATTAATGGTTCAAGTACACCTTAATAAGTATAACAGGATGTATAGATAGGAAAAATTGCTAGGTAAACCGAAATTTTGACCAAAAACATTAAAAGCCTAAAATCCCTCAATTTGGGTTCGGAGGAAAAAAAAATATCACCTTAGTATGTTTTAAAATGATGTATGAACTATATGGGGAAACTAGTTTAGGTCGGATATCGAGAATGAAATAATAATGTAGATAGGTTGGATATTGAGGACGAAATAATGGTGTAGGGTTTGATATCCAATATCCTCGATACTATAATTGTGGTATCACATGCATCATGTGCATCAATAGGAAAGAAATGGAAACAAAATCAATTAATTGAGAATGGAGTTATATGAATAGGTTTGGTAACCTAATCAAATAAAAAGGGGTTAGCGGTCCAATTTGTGTGCATACTCTAAGCCGTGTGCCTACACTATTAGGCGATGGATTCATGTTAGCAGTGGTTATAACGAGGGATAATTCCATTGTTAGCATTCGATGATTCGATAATCACCTATAGAGTAGATCACTAATACCTAGGGTACTCAAAATCAAAAATTGATGAGAATGATGGAAAGTTAGAAAAGCATTGCATATCACGTGCATCACCCCACTTACCGAGCTTTGGCTCACCTCGTTGTTATTTGCATGTTATGACCGGTAGTGGTGATCTGTAGTACCAATAAAGACACTACCGGATCCTCCAAAAGGGCTCGGGGGTGATATAAACCAAAGAGGATTTTATTTTTTTTGTAAATTTTAGGGTTAAGGTGTCGAGGAACTTTTTGGTGGTGTTGTAAATAAATTTTATAATTTCTTTCACTCGTATTATTAATATTATATAAATTATTTTGTACGCATTTCATGGTATGATAAATCCTTAACGTATGAGCACATATGTGTCTAAGGTTAATTCAAATACCGATCGTGTCAACATGACGCGCCTCACCTAGTTACTTCTATTTAGGTAATAGAGAGTGAATCGAGGTGGGGGCATCACGGGGTGGTATCAAAGCTATGGTTTAGTTAACTAGGCGGAACCTTAAGTGTCACCCGAGCCCGAGGACCGGTGTACTACTCAACGAGTAACAATTTGATTTCCGATTTTTTTAATGTGAATGATTATTATATGATTTTCATCCTGGTATTTAATTATGTTCTAAGGAAATGTTAATAGTGGTAATTATTATTATTGTAGATGCCATATTTATTTCGTACACCCTACATTGCTAGGACGCGCCAACAACGGGCCACCCTAGCTAACTACCGGGCTGAATTAATCACCCTAACTATGACCCTCGATTATGATATAGTAGTTCACGTCACTCGGGTCCATGACTCGATTCAACGAATAACATTCGCCGATGCTTTTGTTGTTACTCGATGAGGTTAAGGAAGGGCTAATAGTTCGATTTTGTTATCGATATTTGGTTCGAGCCTTCCTTTCGGTACAAATTAGGCGGACCTATACTCGGTTGATGTATAGTCGGGGTCTATTGTTGCCCTTCGTACATGAGATAATACATATTGCATTGGATGATGTTATTGACTAGTGGAGGGTTGAGCACTCTTTCCCACGACGTATCCGATATGGTGGTTGGACATGATAGATAGTAACGCCATCATGCGATGTAGTACTTGTTATGTATTTCCTTATATAAATAAGTACAATTTTGATTGTAGAAAAAAAATTTAGAAGATAGAAGTTTTTTAAATACTCGTGGTGTACAAAATGCTTCCCATATATATATATAATTTCACGCGTAAGTGGATAATTTACACTATATATTTTTTTCATACCAAAACTAATATGGGCATAACATGGCATATACAAAGTCCAAGTATATATATATATATATATATATATATATATATATAATTTCACGCGTAAGTGGATAATTTACATTATTTTTTTTTTCATACCAAAACTAATATGGGCATAACATGGCATGTACAAAGTCCAAGCATGCCAAGAAAGGAGCCAACATGAACGGGAGGTGAAGGGACCTCCAAAGATCGAACGGAAATCAACGGGGCACTTTAAGTCGTATGATGGATATGATGCAGCAACAACAACAAGTAATGTAATAATAGTAACAAGACCATATGGAGCAAATGAGACAGACTCCTAGCTATACATTAATAACCTCCACCTCTCGCCACCCTAGCATAGGAATGACGCGAGTGGAGAGGTTTCGTAAGATGAGTCCTTAGGAATTTTTTGAGGGTGTTAACCCAATGATAGCGGAGGAATGGGTTAAATCTTTAGAAGCAATTTTTGAATACCTATAATTTACCAACAATGATCGAGTATCGTGTGCCATTTTTATGTTGACGAAGGATGCTCACACATGGTGAGAGAGCGTACGATTAATAGTGGACCTACCTACCTTAACATAGGAAGGATTTAAGCGGGTTTTCTACAATAAATACTTTATGATAGACATGAGGCCAAAGAAAATTCAAAAATTCCTCAAATTAAAGTAAGATGGGATGTCCATAAGTGAATATATATGGAAGTTTGAACAAGGCTATATATTCGTCCCATTCATCGCAGGGGATGAAAATCTAAAAAAGAATAGATTCCCGATAGGGTTAAATCCTAGAGTACGAAGTATGGTTCGGATGTCCGTCGCTAATACCTTCTTGAAAATGGTGGATAAGGCGATGATAGTCGATAAGGATCAAAAGAAGATTACAAGGGAGGTACAACAAAAGAGGTAGGTGTTTAGATCGGAAGCCTCATCGTCCGGCTAGTAAAACGATGACTACCGAAGAATTTTAATCGAAGTGGTGGCCAAGGGAATACTCGAGCCACCGGACCAAGCACTTTACATTTTGAGACCACCGTCGAGCGGCCAACCGAGGCCAATGATGGGTAATCCACCCCGATGTAATAAGTGTGAAAGGTTCCATATCAAGGAATCCGGATCAAATGTCGGGATATGTTATGATTGCTAAAACGTAGGACATATGTCCTATAATTTCCCTCAAGTGCATAAACCGAGACCGGGAAAAGTACCTGCTCGGGTGTACACTATGACACAAGAAGATGCATATCGGAGGAATAAAATAATAATTCACGGTAATGTCTCAATCCTTAGCTTGATTGCATATATTTTTATTGATTTCGGTGCTACACATTCTTTTATATCAAATACATTACTAAAAAGCCTAGGAGTCAAACCCGAGACATTAGCTATAGGATATCTTATAGCAGTTCCTTCGATGAAACTATAGAATCGATGAGTGTGGTTAAAAAGTGTCCAGTACAGATTGAAGATAGGAAGTTAGAAGCCGATTTGATAGTGTTGGACCTTTAGGATTTTGATTTGATCCTAGGGATAGATCGGTCGATAAAACATGATGCCAACATAGATCGTCGAGGAAAAAGGGTAACTTTTGATCTACATGGGAGTCGACAATTAAAGTTTAAGATCGATTTAAAGTTTCGAATCGCATCGATCATTTCGGCCATCAAAGCTCGAAAAATGCTAGAAAAATGATGTATAGGGTACCTAGCACACATAGTGGATAGCCGAGTAGAGCGAAAGACAAAACCGAATAATATAGAAGTCGTGCGGGAGTATCCGGACGTATTTCTAGAAAATTTGACTACGTTGCCACTTGGAGAGGGAGATAGAATTTAAGATTTAGCTAGAGCTAGGCACGACTTTAATTTTTAAGACTCCCGTAGAATGACCTCGGTTGAATCAAAAAAGTTGAAGGTGTAGCTACGGGACTTACTCGGATAAGGGATTTATACGCGCTAGTTCCTCACCTTGGAAGCTCCGAGTACTATTTGTAAAAAAACGAATGGTAGTCTAAGGCTATGTATTGACTATCGAGAGTTGAATCGAGTGACGATTAAGAATAAGTATCTATTACCTCGGATTGATGATTTATTCGATCAATTACAAGGGGCGAAGTTTTTTCAAAATAGACTTACAATCGGGATATCATCAATTGATGATAAGATCGAAAGATGTGAAGAAAATGGCATTTATAATAAGATACGAACACTACGAGTTCCTAGTAATGTTGTTTAGGTTGACTAAAGCTCCAGTCGCTTTCATGGACTTAATGAATCGAGTCTTTAAAGAATTCTTAAACAAGTTCATCATCGTATTCGTCGATGATATCCCAATTTACTCTCAAAATAAAGAGCATAGGGAATATCTAAGGGCCACCTTGTAGACGCTACGGGAGCGACGAGTTGTATGTCAAATTCAAGAAGTGCGAATTTTAGCTAGAGCAAGTGGTTTTTCTAGGCCATGTGGTAACAAAGGAGGGCATAACGGTAGATCCAAAGAAAGTATAGGCTATTCAAAATTGGCCTACCCCGAAGAGTGTAACGAAGGTACGGAGTTTCTTAGGGTTTGTCGGTTATTATCGAGAGATTTGTTAAAGGCTTCTCTAAGATAGGTAGGCCTCTTACTAACTTGATGAAAAAGAGCATTAAATTTCGGTAGATGGATGGTTGTGAGGAGAGCTTCCAAGAGTTAAAACGATAGTTAGTCATGGCTTCGATCGTTGATTGTCCTGTTTGAGGCTAGAAACTTTATGGTGTATAATGATGCTTCTAAAAATGGGTTAGGAGCGATGTTGATGTAGAATGGGAAGATAGCCGTATATGCATCGCGATAATTGAAGAAATATGAACGAAATTATCCGACACATGATCTAGAGCTAGCGACGGCGAGTCTTTGCCTTAAAATCGAGAGACACTATTTATATAGAGCCAAGTGTGAGATATATATTGATCATAAAAGTTTATGATATATCTTCACATAAAAGGAGTTGAACATGAGGCAAATGAGGTGGTTAGAGCTGGTAAAGGATTATGATTGTATAATCAATTATCACCAAAGCAAAGCTAATGTTGTTGTTGATGCCTTTAGTAGAAAATCGATTGCCACGATGTAGGTAATCCGAGTTGTTGATAGTGAGAGATCTATAAACGCTAGAATTAGAGATAATTTCGATAGGGCGTGAGAACATTTTATTAGCTTTATTAGTACAATCGACTTTGCAAGAAAGAATTCGGATAGGGCGGTAAATGGATGAAAAACTCGAATGAATTAAAGAAAAACATAGAGGCGGAGAAGGAATCCGATTTTATGGTGGATGATAAAGGTATAATTAGATTTAAAGGGAGGTTGTATGTTCCCTCAATGAAAGATGTGAAGAAAGAGATATTAAAATAAGCAAACCGAACTCTCTATTCGATACATTCGAGAAGCACAAAGATGTATCGGGACCTACGATAAAGTTATTGGTGGCTCGGAATGAAGAAAGATGTAGCTAATTTTGTAGCAAGGTGTCAAGTTTGCCAACGAGTGAAGACGGAACACCAAAGACCCTCGGGAATGTTAAAGCCACCGACAATTCTGAAATGGAAGTGGGAGAATGTAACTATGGACTTCCTTATGGGATTCCCAAGATCGAAAAGAGGGTCGGATGCCATTTGGGTGATCATCGATAGATTAACCAAATCGAGTGTACTTTCTTCTAATCAAAACTACCTATAATCTAAACCGAGTATGCCTAATTGTATCTTAACGAAATCCTAAGACTACATAGGATTCCGAGTCTCAATTGTGTTAGATCAAGGTCCTAGATTCACCTCGGCATTTTAGAAGAGTACGCACAAGGCCATGGGTACGAAGCTAAACTTCGGCGTGGCCTATCATCCATAAATGGATGAACAATCGTACCGAGCGATCTAGATTCTCAAAGATATGCTTGCAAGCATGCATTTTGGATTGGTCCAAAAAATACAAGAAATATGTACGCTTAGTTGAATTTGCATATAACAATAGTTATCAAGCTTCAATTGGGATGGCTCCCTATGAAGCTTTATATAGGCGACGGTGTAGATCTTTCATGAATTGGGATGAGATAGGGGAAAAGAAGTTGTTGGGACCAGAGTTGGTGCGGCAAACAGTCGAAGTGATGGATAAGATTCGCTAACGGATGAAGATAGCTCGGAGTAGACGGAAAAGCTACGTCAAGGATTTGGAATTTATAGTTGGTGACCATGTGTTCTTAAAAGTTTCACTAATGAAGGGTGTACTACGATTTAGGAAAAAAGGAAAGTCGAGTCCGTGATACATTAAACCATTTGAGATACTTGGACCTAGTAAGCGATAAGGCCTATCGCCTATTACTACCGCCATCCTTAGCAAGAGTACATAAAGTATTTCATGTGTCCATGCTAAAGATGTGCATAGGAGAGCCGAGTCAAATTTTAGACACATAACCGCCAAACCCGACCCAAAACTTAACCTATGAGGAAAGACTAGTTCGGATTCCGAATAGATAGGTTAGACGACTAAAGAATAAGGAGATTAGTCTAGTTAAAGTTTTATGAAAAAATCATGACCTCGAGGAGATAACTTGGGAACGGAAAGAAGAAATGAGAGAAAAATACCTAAAACTATTTGTATGAGTCAATTTTGAGGATAAAATTTCTTTTAAGGAGGGGAGAATTGTAACCCCCGTGAAAATCCTTAACCGTTAAGCGACGAGTATTAGAATATTTAGATATATACATATATTAAGAGTAAGTATAATTCTCATTACACCATGAGAAATTAATGCTTGAAATGTATGATTCATGTTAAATTAATGTTATTGTGCTTGAGATTAATGGTTTAATTATTAAAGAAATCAAATATGCAAAATCGGTGTTTTGACAATTATATTCTCGCTCGAATTTTGTGTGATTTACTTAACAACTTTAGAGTGATTTCTAAGGAAAACTTAAAGAATAAAAGTTTCTTGTCTATGTGTCTACTAGCTCTCTGTAAAATTTTATGATTTTTAACCTATATATAAAGAGTTATGGCCATTTGAGTATAGGTTGGTCTTAAAGGATCAACTGCTTAGAACATTTTTAGGAGAAGAAAATTCCAAGTTTAGGGAGAGGGATTTCTAAAATTTAATGGAAAGAAATATGTTTAGTTACTTGATTTACTCAAATCAATTAATTAGGACACCTAAACCCCCTAATTAATGAATTAAGTCCAACTCACCCTAAACCTCTCAAATCTGCCACCCTCTCTCTCATGACTCACCAATAACTTTCCATTCATCCAAATTAAATTAAGCCATTTGTAAACATATTTAGCTATAAGAAAATGAAGAATATATATATATAGAAATGGAGTGTATGGCTTTAATTTTGGTAGTCTAAAACCATAGCTCACAAACAAGAGAGAAACTAAAAGTCGGAAAGAGTGAAACGACAAAAGAGGAACGAAAAAAAAGGAAAGAAAAAAAGAAAAGAAAGAAGGAAAAGCCAAGGAAATTCTAACCATACCTAAGCTAATTAAGTGGGTTTCTTTGGTTTATTTATGCTTTTATATGCCCATTTTTATGTGTATAAGTTAGGTATTGGTTGACTTGTTTGTGTATTGTTGAGCTTGGTTTGTGTTAGTGGTTGTTTGATGTCTTGGCTTGCTCTCCTTGTGGATGTTGTGTAGGTGATGAATTGTGATGTTTATAATGCCTAGTGTATGTCCAAGTATGTGAAAATGAGTTGGATTGGACTTGTACTGAAATTTAATTGGATTAAAACATTGTTAATGTGGATTGGAATGAATGGCCAAACTAGGATTATTGAGGAGTAGTTTACGTTCGACTTTGGTATTGCCTATTCAAGGACTTGAGAATGATTTTTGGGTGAACCTCAAAGAATAAAAGTTGTTTATATATGTCTTTAATAATGTCCTATTAAATATTTTCATTATTAGGTTTATATATAAAAAGTTATGCCCGTTTTAGTACAAACTGTGCTTGGTGAACTATTACTTGGATAGATTGAATCTTAAACTTTAAAATTATGTTATGAATTATGTGTTTGGTATTTAAACCTAATTTTGGATACGTTATGAATCAATATGTCTAGTTTCTAATGAAAAAAAAGGATAGGAGGGGAAAATGAATTCCTAGGATTTTCACTAAAGAATCCTTTCGACCTAAGTAAGAAAATGAATAAGATTGGATCCATTTTATGTAATTAAGGGCATAGAACTCAATTACAATTTAATTAGGTATACATTAATAAATTGGGATGAAAAAGTAATCTTTGGTCACTTTAAAGACCTATTCGGCTTAAACTCTAAACTATGGGATTTGGATTCCAATCCTTCAATTCCATAACTAATGGTTCGAGTACACCCTAATAAGTATAAGAGGACGTTTAGATAGGAAAAATTGCTAGGTAAACTAAAATTTTAACTAAGAATATTAAAAGCCCAACTCAGCCCAAAATGCCCCATTTTGGGTTCGGAGGAAAACAAAAAAAAAAAAATATCACCTTAGTATGTTTTAAACTGGTGTATGAACTATATGGGGAAACCGAGTTTAGGTTGGATATCGAGAATGAAATAATAATGTAGATGGGTTGGATAATAAAGATGAAATAACGATGTAAGGTTTGATATCCAATATCCTTGGTACTATAATTGTGGTATCACGTGCATCACGTGCATCAATGGGAAAGAAATGGAAACAAAATCAATTAATTGAGAATAGAGTTATATGAATAGGTTTGCTAACCTAATCAAATAAAAAGGGGTTAGCGGTCCAGCTATGTGCATACTCTAAGTCGTGTGTCCGTACTTGTTAGGCGATGGATTCCCATTAGCGAGTGGCTACGATAAGGGATAATTCCATTGTTAGCATTTGATGATTCGAGTAATCACCTATAGAGTAGACCGCTAATACCTAGGGTACCCGAAATTAAAAATTGATGAGAATGATGGGAAGTCGGAAAAGCATTGTATATCACGTGCATCACCTCACTTACGAGCTTTGACTCACCTCGTTGTTATTTGCATGTTATGACAAGTAGCGGTGATTGTAGTACCAATAAGGATGCTTGTCGGATCCTTTAAAAGGGCTCAAGGGTGACATAAACCTTAGAGAATTTTATTTTGTTCGTAAATTTTAGGGTTGGGGTGTCGAGAAACATTTTGATGGTATTGTATATAAATTTTGTAATTTCTTCCATTGTATTATTAATATTATGTAAATTATTTTGTACGCTTTTCATTGGATGATAAATCCTTAACGTATGAGCACATACGTGTCTAAGCTTAATTTGAATATCGGTCATGTCGGTGTGACACACCTCACCTAATTACTCCTATTTGGATAATAAAGAGTGAACCGGGGTAGGGGCGTCACAATACATGCTTTATTATACCACGTGGTTGATTTCAAAGATGGATCCACTTAAGTACATCTTTGAAAAGCCATACTTATCTAGCCGTATTATACGATGGCAAGTTATGCTATCTAAGTATGACATTATGTATATGATGAGAAAGGTAGTAAAAGGAAGTGTCATAGCCGATCAACTAGCGGACGATGCAACCGATGACTATGAACCTCCGAAATTTAACTTTTTGGATGAGTCAATTATGGCCATTGATGAAGAATTCGAGTCTAGAACCGGCAAATGGACCGTGTATTTTGATGGGGTGGTCAACGTGAATGGAAACGATATTGGATCGGTTCACTTCTCACTAGATCGAAAGCGGTTCCTAATAGTTGTCAAATTACAATTTGAATGCACAAATAACATAGCGAGAATATGAGGCTTATGTGCATGGTTTAGAAATAGCCTTAAAGATGGGGATCTAGAAATTAGATGTGTATGGTGATTCGTTTCGATAATATGTCAAGTCAAAGAGGAGTGGCGGACAAAAGATGAAAAGTTAAAGCCATATCAAGAGTATTTAACAAAGCTAGTCGACCGTTTTGATGAGATAGATTCACCCATTTAGGCCAAGATAAAAACCACTTCACCAATGCCTTGGCCACACTAGTTGCAATGACGAAGATAGCACATGGTATAAA
Organism: Dovyalis caffra; assembly: GCA_963924115.1. Classification (NCBI taxonomy): domain Eukaryota; kingdom Viridiplantae; phylum Streptophyta; class Magnoliopsida; order Malpighiales; family Salicaceae; genus Dovyalis; species Dovyalis caffra. Next base: position 1,410,178 of record CAWUPB010001154.1, on the reverse strand, counting down.
GGTTCACTTGATATGTATTGAAGTCAAAAAAAGCCCCGATCCACTCATGTTGTCCGATCGACGATGAGCCCGACCAAAAGACATGGTATAAAGATATTAGCGAGTTCATAAAGTGTCGAGAATATCCATTGTGTGCTTTGAAGACCGATAGAAAGACACTTCGAGTTATCAATGTATTTTTACTTAGATGGCGAGGTATTATACAAAAGAAGTTTTGATGGAACTTTGCTATGATGTTTAGACTCCATCGAAGCTAAAAAAGTGATTGAGGAGGTTCATGAGGGGATTTACAAACCATGCCAACGAACACATGATGGCTCGTCAAATTCGGAGGTGTGGTTATTTTTGGACTACTATGGAAAGGGACTGCATAGACTACGTGCGAAGTGCCATAAATGCCAAATCTACGCAGATTAGATAAATGCTCCTCTTACACCCCTTCGTAATATGGTGTCTCCCCGGTTGTTCTCAAAACGGAAAATGGATGTGATTGGGTCGATAAACCCAAAAACTAGTAATGATCATCGTTTTATCCCGATAGTAATTGATTACTTCACTAAATGGGTGGAACATCCTTCACACATGTTACCTAGAGAGTTGTTCATCAATTCGTGCGGAAGGACATCATCTCGTCAATATAGGCCCCCAAAGACCTTGATCCCGGATAATGCACGAATTTCAATGGCAAAATGATCACGGAATTATGCGAATAGTAGAAAATCAAGCACTAAAATTCTTCGCCATATAGACCCAAGATGAATGGGGTCATGGAGGTTGTATATAAGAACATAAAGAAGATCATAAAGAAAATGGTAGTCATATACGAGACCGACATGAAGTGTTACCGCTTGCATTACATGCTTATAGGATGGCAATGAGGACGTCAATTAGGGCAACTCCTTACTCGTTGGTATATGGGATGGAGGCGATGATGCCCATGGAAGTAGAGATACCATCTTGGAGGGTGTTAAAAGAAGTAGAGCTAGATGAGTCGGAATGGGCTCGAATGAGATATGAACCGCTGAATTTGATCGGTGAGAAGAGGTTAATAGCTATTTGTCATACATAGTTATATCAAAAAAGAATGACTCGGGCATATGATAAGAAAGTCCGCACAATAACCTTTTATGAAGGGGACTTAGTCTTGAAAAGAGTACTCCTAATCCCAAGGGCGGAAAGAAGTAAGTGGGCACCTAATTATGAGGGTCCGTATTTGGTGAAAAAGGCATTCTCTGGGGAGCCCTCCTCTTGATGAAGATGGATGGTGAGGTCTTACCAAAACCGATGAATTCGACATTATAAAGAAATATCATGCTTGAGCATACGAAATTCTTCTTTGTTCGTTGCAAAAAAAATAATAATAATAATAATCAAAATTATGTTGAATATTTTCTATTTTAATTGTTTTACTTTTACTTCTCTTTTCTTTTTTTCCCATCTCATATAAACCATTCTTGACTTTTTTATTTATCAAAATAACTCACTATCTCACGGAGGTGATCGGCCTTGAAAGACGAACAAAAATATTTTATTGGTCTCATGCACAATCTCATGTTTACTCGTTATTTATGAAAAATGATAACACAAAAGAGGAAAAATGATAGGAATGATAGGAATTTTATTCGCCCTTGATAAATGAAAAGGCTTTTTCATCAACTCTTTGTTAAAAAAAAAACAATGGTGAATAGCAGATGACGATAATCAAAGGTTGCATCGACGAGTTTCGAGTACACCCCATCAATATGCAATGGCAAGGAATAAGACATTTGGTAATGATAGTCTAATCATGTGCGTAAAAAGTCGACCGGTAAAAAAAAAGCGATTTAGGAGACGTGCGATTAAGTAGAAAAAATCCACAAGAGCGAGCTAACCTAGAAATCACGACCCTAGCCCAATGAAGATGGATCGCGACCGGGAGGGAAGTGTATGTTTTGGCAATAACAATTTTTGTATTTAAGGTACATTGCTCATATTCTAGTGCATTGCCAAGGGAAAGTCACTTGTTTGGCCCCGAAGACGGTCACTGCATTAACCTATGCTTGGAAAAGGCCTTTAAATGGACTTTGCCAATTGATTGTGGCCCTTTTATGATTTTCTTTACAAGCTCACTATGCAAAGCCAAAGAAAAGTCAAATTTTCAATGGCTTCACGTCGTAAGCTTTGTAAAGAGGGAGCAACTCGTTAGCACCCAATTTTGGGTTTCAAAAAAAGAAAAAAGAGAAAAAGAAAAAAGAAGAAAAGAAAAAAGAAGTAATATATATATATATATATATATATATATATATATATATATATATATAGGGTGCAATTAAAGAAGAGAAGAGAAAAGAAGCAAAATAAAGTTAGTTTGTAAAAGAAATGACCAAAAAGACTTTTAGCCAAAAAGCTCTAAAAATCTAGTATAAAAGCCCCCTTTTCTCCCCCAAAAAGGACCAGCGACCGTTCACTATCCCTAAGAAAAACCCTAGCAGCGGCTCTTTCAAACTAGCCACCCACACCTAAAATTCCAACCCTCACCCGAAGCCACGACCACCGCCTCCACCTATCCGCCACGCCCACGGCCCTCGGCCTTTCCTCCCTCGCCACACACACCCGTTGCGGCGCCGACGAACCCCTCCCATCTATACGCATAACAGCGAGTAATGGTAGCTTGCCTCCCTCGCACAAGTGCTGCCCGGCGCCGAGCCAACCTCGGCTTTTCTTCTCGGCACCATCCACGCCATACGCATAGTGCATCGGCCCACGGATAGGCCTCCTACACAGCACTAGCACCCCCTGTGTGTGCCACACTAGCGCTTGCCTTCCTCATATGCGATGTCCGCCTTCCTTACACGTAGCAGGCCCGCCTTGCCTCCTTGCACGCATAGCTCTAGCGTGTAGCAACTCGCTAGCGCTAGCACATCCCCGGCGTGACCTAACATGCGTGCGCCGGCCTCATCAACGCTAGCAACACGGTAACATGCCGAGCACCTCCTGCCGGCCTACGCTTACGGGCCGGCGTGTGCCTTCGCCGGCAGCCACCACTTTCATCCGCCTTTCCTCCCAGGTTAACCGATTATTGGTCTCCATTGGGATAGAAAAGGTCAAATTTGATTTCGAGATCATCAAGCGAGATCGGCCCATCTTTTATTTTTGCTTTACGGTAATCTTTTTCACTTTTTCACTTTATTTTATTTTATTTTATTTTTTAAAACATGTATTAGACTTGATTCATGCTTATATATGTTATGTAATTAATTGAATGGTTGTGTATATTTGATATGTAATAATTTGATTGAATTGTTGCCATGTAACCCTATTTTCGTCAAGCACGATTAATTATACATGCCAAAGTAATTAATTTCATCGATTTTTTTATTTTTCTTCATTTTTGGTCCAATTGCCAATTCTCGTCAAGTTTCGCTTACATGTGCTTAAGTTTACCGATTTTAGCCTATTTTTAGCCTAAGCCGCTAATTTTTACTTTCGTTATCCATCTTAGCCTATTTTAGCCTATGCCATCGATTTTTGCTTTCATTGTCGATTTTAGCCTATTTTAACCTAGCCATCGATTCTTGTTTACGTTGTCGATTTTAGCCTATTTTAGCCCAAGTTGTGGATTTTTATTTACGTTGTCGATTTTAGCCTATTTTAGCCTAAGCCGTCAATTTTTGCTTACGTTGTCGATTTTAGTCCATTTTTAGCCAAAGTCGTCGATTTTTACTTACGTTGTTGATTTTAGCCTATTTTTTCCTAAAGCTATTGCTTTTTACTTTCACTTGTCGCTTTTAGCCTATTTTTGCCTAAAGTTGTTAATTTTTACTTTCGTTGTCGCTTTTAGCCTTTTTTTTTTGCCTAAAGTCGCTGATTTTTACTTTCGTTGTCGCATTTAGCCTATTTTTGCCTAAAGTCGTCGATTTTTGCTTTTCTTGTCGCTTTTAGCTTATTTTTGTCTAAAGTCTGTCGATTTTTGCTTTCGCTGTCGACTTTAACTTATTTTTGCCTAAGCCATCGATTTTTGCTTTTTTTGCCTAAGTTGTCGATTTTTTCTTGTTTTTGCCCAAGTTGCCGATTTTTGCTTGTTTTTGCCTAAATCGTCGATTTTAGCCTATTTTTGCCTAAGTTGTCGATTTTTTTATTATTTTTGCCTAAGTTGTTGATCCTTGCTCGTTTTTGTTTATTTTGGTGCGTGATATTTATCTTGGCATTCATTGTTTTTAATTATCCATTACGGAGTGAGGACAAGGTCTTTGACCTATCAAGTCCCAAATCACTCGATTAGGGGGAGCTTTTCATAAAAATTAGAAATCGAATTAATGTTGTATACAATGCGACTTGCCTTAGGCGGGACGAGATAGGGTGACTTTTGATCTTCCCTACATGTAATAAACCCCTTACCCAAAACTGCGAACGTGACCGGTAATGAGGTTTTCTAATAACCATAATATTAGGTGGCAACTCCAATCATTTTTTCTATATTTTTCATCTCACCGTCGACGTCGCCCGAGACATTACATGTAAGATTGCATGTCCCTAAACATAAATAGGGAGTTTTGTTTTTATAAATAATGGTTTAGCTATCGATTGAAACCTTGTGATAAATAATTATGCTAAACCTTTCTAAGTATAAACATAAGCAATAAGTTGTTGAATCTTTATTCTAATAAACAATCAATAATAATTTAATATTTGAGAAATAAATTCATGAGCATTATCAAGATGACTTTTTTTAATGGCATAATCTGAAAATTATGCTCAAAATGAAATTATTTGTTAGCAATCTTAAAAACGTCAAGTTTCGAGTAGATAATAAGCATATATGTGGCCATCTTATGGATGCGGTTATTAAAATCATATAATATCTAAATGGTCCACATGGTGGATGAATTGATCCGCATATATGATTACCTTGAATGCATTCTAAAAATATTAAAGATTCAATTTTAATTTTATTTGGTGATGGCTTAATAATTAATTTACCTTGAAAGCATGTAGAACATGAAAATTCATTAAATTGAAGAATCTTTTAGCTCTTCGATAGATGTTTATATGATTTTTCAATAATTTTTTGTATCATTAAAGACCTAGGATAATATAGCTAGTCATCCCATATAATAAAAGTATTTGAATTAGTAAACTTATAGTGTATTATATCATTTGTTTCAATCATTTCACTATCCGTAATAAAGACTAAGAGAGAAAGCGGGTAAATTTTTTAATACATATTTTTTATCCGAGTGTAATGATAATAATATATAAGTATTCAAATTTGCTATCTTGATATCATATCAATTAGATGAATATTTTTGAAACTCAACAAATTTTTATGAGACTTTGAAGAGAATAGTACATCATTTATAATAAAATTTATCATTTCGGATAATAACATATTTGCTCTTCTAGAGCTTTTAAATTATGTCACTTCAAGTAATAATATATCAACTCTTCTATAGCCTTTAAAAGTTGTCTCTTCATGTAATAATATATTCACTCTTCTAGAACTTCAAAAATTTATCTCTTTAAGTTATAATATAATCGCTCTTCTAGAGCTTTCGTTAAATTGATGTTATCGGATATAATATTAACATAAAATAAATAAATAAATTCTTCATAACCATAAATAAATAAATTCATAAATAGTTAAATAAATTTATCACTATCCCTATGCAATAAAAATTATAAGAAAATATAAAACATCTTTTTTTATAAATAGAAAAGCTAACAAGTTATTAATTTCAATTACCTCCATTTTGATATATAAAATTAGCCTCTATATTTTACTCTTTTTTTTTCAATGTGGTTTGACAAGGCCTAATGAGATGCTTTAGTATACTACGGATATACAATCAATATCCATTCATACCATAGCTATAACGAGTCATTTTCGAATACTAACTTTATCTATTTTTATTCTTTTTTTCCATATTTATATACTTTTGGTGGTGAGATATAATATGATGAACATCACGATTATAATGACAATTACTCCAACCATGTCCATGGCTATGACCACATCTTCGTCCATGCTTAAAATTATTATAAATTATCACATTCACTTTAAGGAATGAAGTAGATCTAATTGGATGAGATTTATTCTTTGAAATTGATGTTATCGGATATAATATTAACATAAAATAAATAAATAAATTCTTCATAACCATAAATAAATAAATTCATAAATAGTTAAATAAATTTATCACTATCCCTATGCAATAAAAATTATAAGAAAATATAAAACATCTTTTTTATAAATAGAAAAGCTAACAAGTTATTAATTTCAATTACCTCCATTTTGATATATAAAATTAGCCTTTATATTTTACTTTTTTCTTTTTCAATGTGGTTTGACAAGGCCTAATGAGATGCTTTAGTATATGACGGATATACAACCAATATCCATTCATACCATAGCTATAACATTCATTTTCAGAATACTAACTTTATCTATTTTTATTCTTTTTTTCCATATTTATCTACTTTTGGTGGTGCGATGTAATATTATGATCATCACGATTATAATGACAATTACTCCAACCATGTCCATGGCTATGACCACATCTTCGTCCATGCTTAAAATTATTATAAATTATCACATTCACTTTAAGGAATGAAGTAGATCCAATTGGATGAGATTTATTCTTTTTCATCAATAGCTTATCATTTTATTTAGCCACGAGTAAATATGAAATTGATTTAGAATATTTCTTAAAATTATTTTCTCGATATGCTAATGTAAGAGCATATTCGAAACATGAAAAGTAGAGAATATTTACGTAACATCAAATACTCATGATCAATAATTCTTGCCCATAATGTCAAGGGCCACAAAATAAAGTTTTGTGAGGTTTGATATCATAAAAATTCTATAATGCAAAGTATAATAATAATAATAAGATATAAAAAATAATAATGATAAAATTTAAATAAAAACAAACATAATAATAAATTTAAACTTTTCAAACAATATATATTAGATTATTAGATTTTACATATTAAATCCTTTAAGTTTTTAAAATATATATTCTATGTATCATTAGATTTAAAGTACATGATAAATTAGATACATACCTCTTAATGATCTAAATAATTTAGATTTTTTGGTAGAGCTTTTGTGTAGGAAAAAAATCCAATGATTGAAATAAATGATTAAGTGTTTTGGTAGATATGTACCGCATGATCTCTTATCTTGATTGGTTAGAGCTTCGTGTTGATAACGTGTTATGAAAGAAATAGTAACAATAGTATAATTGAAGAGAAAGATGATAGAAAAATGAATTCACTAAAGATCATGTGAATGATAACAACTTCAAATAATCTCTCAATCTCTACAAAATACTTATGCATAAACTAATGAATAATCAAGCCTATTTATAGGCTTCAAGATCGGGAAGAGAATTTGAAAGGATTATGAACCATTAAAAGATGTATAAATAATTGAATAAATTGTATCATCCTTTCAATTTTTCATATTGAATGATGAATTAAATCACATGAATAATGAAGAATATGAAATGGACATTCATTATTTCATAACAGAATATAAGTTTTGGTCTTATTTTCCTTTTCTTTGTTAGACATGTACTAAATTATGTACTATTTTTTTTTTTCAATTTGGAAATAATGATGAGAAAGTCATCTATTTTTCTCAAAAGCCAAACAAAAAAATGGTGGAATTTGTGATATATCTTGGTTATTTTGTTGTTGGTCTTTATAGAAATGATGGAGATGAAGATTGTGTTTGACATGAGGTCTTCAAGATCTATAGAATATAGAGCAAAAAAATGTGCACAATACGGAGTTAAAGATATTTCGTTTTGTTTTGTTGTTTATATAAAATTTGAGAATGTTTTATGGTATTTTATAGACAAGTGTGATAGTATAATTGTTATTTTTTTTAAAAAAAAACATGAGAATGATGTTATGTTACCAACTATACTTTTTTTAACCTATTTTTTTAAATAAATTTATTTCTAAATTAAGTTATTGAATTTTTTGAATAAGTTTCATAAAGGTTTGTGCTTGCATATAAATTGTGGAGTGGTTTCCACATTGAAAGAAAAATTGGGTATAAGTTCTAGACAAGTTTTTGCATAAGTTATATATATATATATATATAATGTTAAACAATTATGCATGTTTGCTAATCTTTCGGACCTTAAACAATTGTGTTGCATATAAGTTGTCGAGAATTGATGGAAAATGACTTATTTTTAGTAAACATAATTAAAACAACACTTACATCTTTGTTTGCAAATTTCATGCATGGGATAAATGTGAATGAATACAAACTTTGGTAGCAATATCAAGAAGTAAATTCTAGATAGTTTCAAACAAATATTGGACCCTATGTAATCAATGCAAACAAACAAATTAGTTTTAAACAAGTAACGTAACAAATTCACCTTTTGATTAAAATCAAATTATAATTATAACACTCGGAGCTGCACATGGAATTACATTTATAATAATTACCTCTAACATTACACCCTTACCATCCTAACTAATCATAAATCAACAAAATCATAATAAACATTAAGCATAACAAAGTTCCCAATTCGTATATAAACATAACTTTATCATATGAATCTCTACATTATTTTAGTTTTTTTTTTATTTGAAGCATCCACCTCTTCCAACATGTAGTTTTTTTTTTTTTTCAACTCTTAGTGTTGTAATTTTCATATCTAGTTGTTTCTTCTCGAATACCAATTCATCTTTAATTCTCAATTATCGGTATTCAATTCCGCAATTTCATTATCAAATTTCTTATTTTTTTCTCATCAACTTGTCTATTTTCAGCAAATAATTATTTTTGCCTTTCTCTTATGCCTAAAATCACATCTCTTGCTCTACCCAATATAAACGATTCACACTATTTATAAAAATTACATCTAACATCCTTCCTTCGATTGCTTGTAGCATGAATTGGATAACATAAAAACTTTACAACTGCATGAAGATAATCGCATGATATCCATCTTAGACACTCATTCTCCATACTTACGAGTCTAGGACCCGTTTCATAATCATACTTTGGTCTTTGGGGTTTGGCAACACAGATTGGAATAATTCTTTCAATTCTTGACTCATTGGATGAACTAGGAAAATCCGAGTATCTTGTGGTATTTCAAAACAACGGTGTTAATTACAAGTTATATAAACAAATAACACAAGTTTTAAAAAAAATTAAAATAAAAAAAATTATTAACAAAATTGTAACTAAAGGAATGAATCAAACCCGATAAAAGAGGAACTACATTTTCATTGTCAAAGAGTACGAGGACAAGAGAAGTAAAACGACAATAATAAAAAAATAAATGAAAGGATAAATGCTTAGGACTAAATGAAGAAGAGATGTTTTGATCGATCAACCATAATTGAAGAGTTTAGTGTTTAACTTTCTTCGATTCATTAGTCATAATTGAAGAGATAAAATAAAGTAAGGTTAGTTAGAACAGATTTTAGGTGTGAGAGAAGGGGATTCTTAAATGATTTGGGGATTTTGGTTTTGTTTCTTTCATCAATCACCAATAATCGTAGAAGAAAGCATATTAGAGATTTTTATATGATTTAGGGATGAAAGGAAAATTTAAAGGCTTAAGTTTGGGATATACGAGCTTTTTATCTAAGAGCAATTTGGAGTTTTAAGTTTTTTATGTCTTTAATTTCTTTTTTAGTATTTGAAATTAAGAGGAAAAAAATTAACGTCATGTGTCGACATTTTATTAGTCATACGTTGAAAATTAATTATGTTACCCAAAAATTAGACGAAGGATAAAATTTAAATATAAATTATGAACCAAGGGATATAATTATTAAAAAATTAATAAAAAAATACGATTAGGATAAATAAAATAATAATCAGATATCTTTTACTTTTAACCCGTTTTGGGAAGTATTGAAAAGTGGAAAGGGTTGAACCTAAGCCTACCGCTCGTGTAAATAAATACTGTTAGCTTTTGATAAAACTTTTATTAAGAAACCATCAAATGGAATTGGTACATGTGAACGATGCACGTTCGCTTGAGTGGCAACTCAATAATATCTCAATCAAATGCCACCGCATCACTCTGCTCCCTTCTCCTTGTCGTTTACCTCTAAGAAAATCCCCCTCACACCCCACACCCCACGCCCAATCTATGATAAAAATGGCCGCTCTCATATTCCAATATCCAATTCAAATCAGCCACGTCACACAACGTAATTCTCAAGCGTCACTTTCAATATTCAACGTCGTCTATTATCCACTAATAAAATTCCAACCCGGCACTTACATAAACTGTACCAAGAAATCGAGTGCAGAGGATCGAATTCGAAGCAAGCAAGCAATTATGGGAAGAGAGAGCTGTCCTCGTGAATCGATAATTTCTTTCTTTATTAGAAAATTGAATGATGATTTAACAAAAAAAAATCCGTGAAGCGATAAGAAAAGTAGTTTCTCTGTCTTATTTTATTTCACTTTAATTCTTTACTATTATTTATCAGCATAAATAAATAAGTCACCATCTCCATCTCTTATTTTTTGAGATTCAGTTTCTCTTGATCACTGAGAGAGCAATGGCGACTACTACACCCACTACTTCACATTTCTCAGCGACGTCGCATTGTTACCATAGTGGCAGTGGCAGTTCCGTTTCTAGATTGATCGATTTTGGATCAAAATGGAGGACGAAGCAGCAGCTTTTCTTCACGAATTCGCGTCGTGTAGTAAGAAAGAGGTCGGTTTCAGTTAGTATCAAGATTGTGTCAAGCAGTGAGCCTAAGCAGAAACTCATAGATCCTCTCACCAATGAAGAAGGTGCGTTCTTCTTATGCATTTTATTCTTCCCTTGAGTTCTGTGTTTTCTGAGCTTTTTGCTTGAATTTGTTAGATTTTTTTTTTGTTAGTAATTTTTCAATTTCAAAGGCGTTTCCGGTGCGAAATGGTATCACAATAAATGAATTTTATTTTGTCGTCACTCTTGTGTTGTATTGACGTGTTAGGATAAAAAAGGATTGGGACCCGTCGTCTGTTCGGATTAGGATTTTATTAGATTAATTATTATCAGAAGCTGTCGCGGTGTTTGATGATTTTGAATTGCTGTTTAATTCCAGTCAAACCTGCTGAATGGACTGAGAGAAATCCAGTAACAGGTTGTTTGGAATAAGCAGCTTGCTTGGCAAGCAAAAAGTTGAAAATCATCTCTTATTGTGGTGGCTTCTTTTTCTTCTTGAGTTGATGTTGGGTTCGGATCCTTTTTTGATGCTGACATGACAAATTTGAATTGTTTGTTTCAAATGTGGCTAAACTATATCAAGTTCTGTTCTTTTTTGGAGGGTCGGAGGGGTGTGTTTCTTCTTTGAAATCATGCTCTAATGAACCGGGTGATTACTTTGAGTTAAGCTTCATGGAAAGTCTGAATTCTTGGTTGGTTGATATCTTACGCATTTTGAATTTAGTTGTCATTTACTTATTTGTTGAGTTTACTTATGCTCCAATGTACTAGCTTGCAAAAATGTGTTAATTAAAAGTTTACTTCTTTCTTTGTCTGTTTCTTTTAGGATGTCTCATATTTCAGAGAAACATCATGGACTAAAATGATTTTGTAATATGGATGCTTGTTTCCTAGCTCCTACTTGCAAAAGCAAAATAGGGAAAGTCAAAAGAAGTTTGTACTTCCATTTTTAACTCATATTACAACAAACTCAATATCCTATACAAAATTACCTTCTGTTTCTTATTATTTATGTTCGCAGAAGTTCCAGGAATTTTGAGTCCTTCCACTCCAGATGCTTCATCTATTGCCTCAAGTATCAAATACCATGCAGAATTCACACCATTGTTTTCTCCGGAGCGGTTTGAGCTTCCAAAGGCTTACTTTGCTACTGCACAGAGTGTCCGTGATGCTCTCATTATCAATTGGAATTCAACATATGAGTATTATGAGAGGTTGAATGTAAAACAAGCATATTATCTGTCAATGGAATTTCTGCAGGTTTGTTGTGATCCTCTGCGTCATTTCCAACATGCAATAGTTTTTAATCTACAAAACTTACTTCAATAATGCTTGTTTCATCACTCTCTCTTTTTGCAGGGTAGAGCACTGTTGAATGCAATTGGTAATTTAGAGCTGACTGGTGCTTATGCAGAGGCTTTGACCAAGCTTGGTCACAACCTAGAAAATGTGGCTTGCCAGGTGATTTTCTTTTAGTAACTTCTTTTGGCACAAAATAGTTGTATTCAGATTATTGGTGGCATATTTTGCATAATTTGGTGTGATGAATCACTTTTCTTTCAAGCAAAACATGTTTGAAATCAAAGGGTAGATGAAGCTGAATCATGCTTGTCACAGCCATTGGGAAAAGGCAAAATGCAGAGGATACGAAGAAGAAGCTAGCTGCTGCAACTTAAGACTCAGATCATTGACTTGATTAAACAACAGTCAGCTTACATTCGGACCCCTGCTGCTGTGTGCATAAAAGCACTACCCTATTAATTGCAAACTGAATTTGAAAGTTTTTTCAAATTATTGACAAGTTCTCTTTGCTATTTCATAACCTCTGCTACTTGCTTTAGAAACTTTAATAAATGGTCACAAAATCTATGTGGGAACATGTGTTTCTCTCTGTCTGTCTGTGTGCTAAATCCATTGATCACATGTTAATAGGAGCCTGATGCTGCACTTGGAAATGGGGGTCTTGGGCGACTTGCCTCCTGCTTTTTGGACTCGTTGGCTACATTAAATTACCCAGCATGGGGCTATGGATTAAGATATAAGTATGGCTTGTTTAAACAGCTGATTACAAAAGATGGTCAGGAGGAAGTTGCTGAAGATTGGCTTGAGGTATGATTGCTTTTTGATGCTTTCTGCTCGTTATCTTTCATTTCAGAAAATTCCACAAGTATGTGAAGTTACTTTAAAACTTTGATTAAGTTTTGGTGGCCTTTTATCTATCCATTATGATGATTTCTGATGTTTCATTTAATTTTATTATCCTTGTAGATGGGCAATCCCTGGGAAATGGTTAGAAATGATGTTTCATATCCTATAAAATTTTATGGGAAAATTGTTTCTGGATCAGACGGGAAAAGACACTGGATTGGCGGAGAAGATATAAAGGCTGTGGCATGTGATGTCCCAATACCAGGATATAAAACTAAAACCACTATTAACCTGAGACTTTGGTCAACAAAAGCTCCATCAGAAGATTTGGACTTGCATGCTTTTAATGCTGGAGACCATACCAAAGCATATGAGGTCCTCTCAAATGCCCAAAAGGTGTGTTTTTTATTTAGCAAACCTATTGATTCAGGGTTTCACTTATTTCCATGTTTTCTTCTCCAAATTTGTTTTGTCTTTAGTTCATTGCTGCACTTTTTCTTTATCTTCCATATCTAATGCCGTTGTCCTGTTTTTGAGTACAAGGTGAACTGTAAATGTTTGGTCATTAAAATGATTTCTTGTAATATCAGATCTGCTACATTCTTTACCCTGGGGATGACTCACCAGAGGGCAAGATTCTTCGGTTGAAGCAACAGTATACCTTGTGTTCAGCTTCTCTCCAAGATATCATTTCTTGTTTTGAGAGAAGATCTGGATCAAACATAAAATGGGAAGAATTTCCTGAGAAAGTTGCAGTTCAGATGAATGATACTCATCCCACTCTCTGCATCCCTGAGCTGATGAGAATTTTGATAGATTTGAAGGGTTTAAGCTGGAAGGAGGCCTGGAATATCACTCAAAGGTACTCCCAACTTCAGATACCTAAATGCAATGTTGAGGGATTCTACCAAATCATTTATTTTGGCATATATCCTCCAAAACGGTTATGATCTGGGGAATTCAAAATATACTAAGCATATAGTTGAATGGTTATGATGTGACTGGCAAGTGGTTGATTGGTACCAGTCAGTGGGATTTGTAAGAGTACCTTTCCTTTAGAATTTTTTATTTTTTATTTTTTATTTTTTATTTTTTTTTGTCTTTCGTTTTCACTTTGAAAAGTGAGCTGCATAGAAAGCAAGATGGAGAAACAAAATTAACCATTGTAGAAATATGAGAATAGAATAATATATTTCACATATTGAAGTGCATGAGTATAGCATGTATATATACGAGTCTAGGATAAATCTAAATCCCTAGAATCAAGTCCGAATCCCTAGAATCAAGCTGTCATTAACTTCCTAGAAATGAGCTCCTTAATCAGCTTTATAATTGACTTGCTATATTTACAAGACTCCTCCTCAAGCTGGAGCATAGATGTTAATCATGCCCGACTTGTTACAAATGTAATCAATTATAGGACCCCCTAAAGCTTTGGTGAAGATATCGCCTAGTTTTTCTCTAGTTTTGATATGATTTGTGGAAATTAATCCTTGTTGAATTTTCTCGGATAAAGTGACGATTGATCTCGATGTCGATGTGTTTAGTTCTTTCATGAAAAGCTCGGATTTGATGTGATATGAAGAGCGACTTGATTGTTACATCTTAATTTCATAGAAAGAGAATTTTCAAGACCAATCTCTTTTAACAATTGAGATATCCACACAAGTTCACATGTGGATTAGGTCATAGCTCTATACTTCGATTCTACACTAGATCGAGACACAACATTTTGCTTCTTGTTTTTCCATGACACCAAATTTTCATCGACAAAGACACAATGCCCTTTTATCAATCTTAGATCCAGCTCAATCCGCATCCGAGAAACTCTCAATGTTGAAATGGCCATGATTACTATAGAGTAAACTATGTCTTGGAGTACTTTTGAGATAACATAAGATCTGTTCCAATGCTGCCCAATGAGTAACTTGAGGAAAAGACATAAACCGACTCACAATGTTGATAGGATATGTGATGTCAAGACGAGTTACTTGTGAGATAATTTAGTTTTTCAACTAACTTGCGATATCTCTCGGGATTAGCAAATAACTCCCCATCATCTCGTTGGTACAGTAGAAGGTTTAGCTCTTAATTTTTTCAATTTCTTTCAATAGATCTAGAATATACTTTCATTGAGAAAGAAAAATACCCTTCTTGGACACGGTGACTTCAATACCCAAGAAATGCTTCAATAAACCTAAGTTTTTTGTTTAGAATTTGGTATGGGGAAAAGACTTAAGAGCTAAAATACCGAGCATCATCGCTATTAGTAATCACAATATCATCAACATATATAATTAACAATATAATATTAGTTTTTGATCTTGGGTAGAAAATAGTATGGTCACAAGTACTCTTTTTCATATCAAATTCTTAAACTACAACATTGAGTCACCCAAACCAGGCAGGCATGAGGACTCTGTTTTAACTCATACAAAGACCTCCGAAGTTTACAAACTTTCCCATACTCCCCACGAGCAACAAACTCAAGTGGTTGCTCCATATAGACTTCCTCTTGCAAATCATCATGAAGGAAAGCATTCTTGACATCTAACTAATGTAAAAAGCTAAGTATTAGTAAGAGAGATAAACAAACGAGATAGATGCAAGTTTGGCAACCGAAGAAAAAGTATCAAAATAATCTACACCATATGTCCGAGCATACCCTTTTGCAACTAATCGAGCTTTGAGACAAGCCACGGAATCGTCGGAATTAACCTTGACAACATATACCCATTTACAACCAATAGCCTATTTATCTTTTGGGAGATGCATCAATTCCCAAGTACCTTTATCATCTAAAGCCATCATTTCCTTCTTCATAGCAATCCGCCAACCAGGATAGGATAAGGCCTCATGCAATGTTTTAGGTACAAAAACCGAATCTAACGAAGCAATAAAGCAATGCAAAGGAGACAAGTGGTCGTAAGAAGCAAATAAAGAGATAGGATGAGAACATTGCTGTTTACTTTTACGAAGAGCAATGGAAAGATCAAGACTAGGATCTATAGAGGGAAGTGCTAGCACATGGATGTGAGTCTTGATTTGGTAGTAGATCTCACGGATCACTACGAGAGTAAACTTGGGCGATAGGTGGCTTAATGGGTATATGAGATTCGGTAGTTGTAGTCACGGTATATATCAGAATATCATCTTCCTCCTCACAATTATATGTAGTAGGTTGATGAAAAAATGGAGTAGTCTCAAAAAATGTTACATCGACTGAAATCAAATAATGACCCAAAGTAGGAAAATAATACTTGTAACCTTTTTGAGGACGAGAATATCCCAAAAAGACACGAGAGATTTTGGATCTTAGACACTTTGGGATTAACATTACAAACAAAACACATACAACCAAAAAGACGTGGTTCTATTGGAAATAAAGACTAAGAAGGGAATAAAATAGAATGAGGAGTATCACCGGAAAAAACGGAAGAGTAACCGATTGATTAAGCTATATGTCGTAGACACGAGCATCGGCTCAAAATTGTTTAAGCACTTTTATCCGGAAAAGAAGGGGTCTAGCAACCTCTAGTAAATATCTATTTTTTTGTTCAATAACACCATTTTGAGGTGGTGTGTCAACACATGATGATTGATGAAGAATGCCATTTTGTGTCATATAGGTATTGAATGACTCGGAGAAATACTCTTTCGCATTATCACTCCTCAAAACACGTATTGGAACATTAAATTGAGTTCGAATTTCAGCGCAAAAAGCACAAAATATAGAGAACAATTTAGATTGAAGTAACACAAGAATAGTCATAACAAATGTGACAAAATATCGAAAACCAGTTGTAGAAGTCACTAGATAAGGACCCCAAATATTGGAATAAATTAACTCAAAGGATGACATAACCCGTTCATTGACTTTACGAAATATGACACACGATAGTGTTTAGCAAATTGACATGACTCACATTCTAAAGTAGATAAATTCTAAAGCCGAGGAAACAATTTCTTTAAAACAAATAAAGAAGGATGCCCTAATCGACAATGCAACTCAAGAGGTGTTATAATACCGGAACAAGCGATAGGTTGTGGTATAGGTTTTGATATGAGTTGAAGATGATACCGACCTCTAGACTCATGTCCTTTATCGATAGTCTTCCTTGACATAAGATCCTAAAATAGATAATAGTTAGGAAAAAATAAGACACAACAATTGAGAGGTCGAGGGATTTCTACTGATCGATAGTAGATTAAATAAAAAATTGAGTAAACATAAGACAAATGACAAAGAGAGAGATGGTGTAAGAAGAGTTATTCCAATTCTTATAACGGATGTGGTTGACCCATCAACTAGAGTGGCACCGGGAAGAATTTTGTGTGAAACAAAGGAGGAGAGAATATCTTCATTACCTGTCATGTGATCCGTAGCACTCGAATCAATGACCCATTTGAAAGAGGATGACACAAGACATGTAGTAGGTTTACCTGTCTCATCACGGATGATCGGAGGCGGATTGGAAGACTTTAACAAGGATTGATATTGAGTAAAGCCGAGCAAAGTCATCAGCGGACCCCATTATAGACTCATCCGATGAGGAAGAGGTAGGATTAGCCTCTTGGGCTGCAAAGTTTGCGGTATGAACTGTAACAACATCGGAGATCACGGTTTTCTTCTCTGTTCCGTCAGCCATTAAACAAAAAGAGAGGAAGAAAATAGGGCAGCAAGGTCATGATGGCTCACTAGAGCAGCAGCTAAAAGAGGGGAAAAAAAAAGTGATAGCTCACTAGGGCAACGACAGCAGCTCATCCTTAACTTCTGTGCTTCACTGTTCGAAGTACATGAGTACAGTATGAGAATATGTATAGGTCTAGGATCAATCTAAATCCCTAGAACCAAGTTGTCATTAACTTCCTAGAAATCAGCTCGTCAATCAGCCCTATAATTGACTTACTATATTTACAACACCATTTAGTTCTTTAATGTTTGCTGCTTCTCTAGCGATAACCTGTTGGCAGTTTATGCTCTTTCTCTTCTTCTTCTTCTTCTTCTTCTTCTTCTTTTTTAAAAAAAATTCTAGCTCTTTCTTTAACTTCTATGCTTTACTGTTCGTTACATGTATTAGGTTGGCCTCTCTAATTTTCATGCATTAAATATTTGAGAAAATCAGATAGAATATGGATGGATATGTTCGAAGTGTTTTTTTTTTCCTTAAAAAAAAAAAAGCATTTCTTTCATTGTTTTTGTTTTTATTGTTTATTTAGTTGATAAACTTTATCCTCACTTGTGTTTATTCTCAAGTTTGATAACTTTATCCTTTCAACTTCCTTTTATGTACAAGAACTTTGGCATATACAAACCACACTGTTCTACCAGAGGCATTGGAGAAATGGAGTCTAGAGCTTATGCAGAAATTATTACCACGACATGTTGAGATCATTGAATTGGTTGATGAAGAGGTAATGTTGAATACGTTCATGAAACCCAAATTCTTTGTCGTTTTTGTCTTAAATTTAGTTAATCTCGTTTCATATTTAACAGCTGATTCGCACCATAGTATCAGAGTATGGAACTGAAGATTCCAATTTGTTGGAAAAGAAACTGAAGGAGATGAGGATATTAGAAAATGTGGATCTCCCTTCAGCTTTTGCAGAGTTGATTGTTAAGCCTAAGGAAAGCTTTGTGGGGGTTACTAGCGAGGAACTAGAAAAATCTGAACTAGTTGATAATTCAGAAGGAGAAACCAAGCTAGTTGATAATTCAGAAGAAGAAACCAAGGCAGCGGATGATCCTGAAGAAGAAATGGATCTGGTCGATGAAATAGATAAATCCAAAATCAAAGCAAGTCAGAAGAAGGAGAAGGTGGTGGCAGAACCACCCCCAAAAGCACCAAAGATGGTCCGTATGGCTAATCTCTGTGTTGTGGGTGGTCATGCAGTAAATGGAGTTGCTGAGATACATAGTGAAATAGTCAAGGATGAAGTTTTTAATGCATTTTATACGGTATTCTTGCCTTCTTTAATCGCAATATAATTCAGTCAAATGCCTACTGATTCTGAGGATTTTCAGTCAGTTTCCCAATTCAGGAAATGCTCATCTTTCTAACCATTGCTCTATAATTTTGACAGTTGTGGCCTGATAAGTTCCAAAATAAGACAAATGGGGTTACACCAAGAAGATGGATTTGTTTCTGTAATCCAAGTTTGAGTAAAATTATTACTGACTGGACTGGCACGGATGACTGGGTTTTAAATACTGAAAAACTAGCAGAACTAAGAAAGGTAATCCACCGCATCTGGATTTCTCATCTCTGAAATTCTCTTAATTGACAGGCACACTTCTCCATTGCTGAAATCAAAATTTACAGTTTTTCCATGTTTTTTTATGAGCATTTTTTTTTCTTTCCATTCAACTTCCCTTAGACAATGCTACCAAGACAATTCATTTTAACGAAGAGCACTGAAGAATAAAATGTGTCATTTTTTGACAAATTCATCCTCTCCATGTCCCACAGTTTCAGTTTTTACAGATTGGCTGGTAAACCCATAGATTTGTGGGGAGAGGTTAACAAGTTCCATGTCTGTTAGTAGTCCTAATTTCTCGATCAATTTCTTGAAATTTCTTAGCTTTAAAATGACTTGAGTATCCATCATTCTACCCATTTTAAGCTGTGTTTTAGATGCACTTCCTTTCAGTGGAAGGCTTTGAAGAAGAAACTTGTCTTTTGGAATTGCCATAGCCCCCATGTCCTAAAACTCCAAAATTCTTCAGATTATCACTATGCCAGACATATTTCTGCTGACCTATCGGTTGCAGAAATTGCTGATCCTTTGAAGATAAAAGATTCTACTTCTTTCATAATCATGTTCAAAAACTTTATCCCATCTAAAAGTCTGGGACCTGTATTGATTTTTTACACTTAGAATTTGAGTTCCTAACATTTTTTGTTCAATAATTAATCCTGTCTGTCCATTTAATTGTCTGTTCAGACTTAGTTGTTGCACTACGTCCTAACCAGAATGTGTGATTTGCATATAGTTTTCAGATAATGAGGACCTCCATGTGAAGTGGAGGGCAGCAAAAAAGAGCAATAAGATGAAGGTCGTAGCATTTCTGAAACAAAAGACAGGGTATTCTGTTAGCTCTGATGCAATGTTTGATATCCAGGTAACTTCATTGTGGTTAAACCCTTCACAATCTCATTGATGTGATGTAGTGGAGAGCTCTAATATCTTTTAGCAAACAGATCAAAATATTAGAAAGTTCAGATAAAATAAAAGGTTATTATGTTTTTGGAACGTAATTATTATTATTTTTATTGTTTTTATGTTGAACTCACATTCTGACTATGGAAGGGGTAAAACCAATGATCAATAAGAGAATTTTCTTTTAAAGCTTTTTCTCCAATTAAATTTGCTTTTGCTATATAGTTTACTAAAGCCATCATGTTCAGGTGAAGCGTATTCACGAGTACAAGCGACAATTGCTGAATATTTTGGGAATTGTTCACCGCTACAAGAAGATGAAGGAAATGACTGCTGAAGAAAGGAAATCTAAATATGTTCCACGAGTTTGTATATTTGGGGGAAAAGCATTTGCTACTTATGTGCAAGCCAAGAGAATAGTGAAATTTATCACAGATGTTGGGGCTAAAATTAATCATGATCCAGAAATAGGTGATTTACTGAAGGTATGACTTCATCACTAAATATTGTTTTTGAGCCTCTAGCAGAGAACTTGCAAAACTCAACATGTATAGGAAATGTCTGCTAATTGACAGATAAGCACAAGCAAGAGCTTAGACTGATAGTTGGGAATTGTATTTTCATTTGAATTATTGTGGTCTGCTTTGTAGTCTGGCTAAGCTTTTAGTGCTGATTAACATTTATAATATCTTTCTTGATCAAGTCGATTGTTTGTAGTTACCATTTATTCTTCCTTTCAGAAGTTGCTGACTGCTTGCTAAGTTGAACCATTGTGCATGCAGTACATTTAAAATTTCCATGTATTAATTATGTTATCACCATGGGCTTTGATACAACGTTGGAAAGCAATAGTATGAAAGACATAATTTGTCAAAAAGAAATGAGCAAGGATTTGATTTTGTTTGGCACTGACGGCATGAGGTAACTGTCTCTCCAGCGCACTTTCTTTCTTAATATTAACTTAAATTACAAAATCTGCTCAATTCCTACTGAAACCCTTACATATTGACCAATTGATCTCCACGTTCGTAGACCATAAGTTTGGGTTTATTTCATTTGATTTAATGCTGATTTGTTAAACAATAAAATTCTAAGGCTATTTCTGCTCTCCTCTGCAATTACAAGTGCACATAAATTGCCAGAAGTTCCCCTCTGTCTGCCAATCTTAAATGTTATGCAAGTTTCTTTGTTTTTACCTTTTCTTAATCTTTTTCCTTAAAATGTAGGTTGTTTTTGTCCCTGATTATAATGTCAGTGTTGCTGAATTGCTTATTCCTGCAAGCGAGCTCTCACAGCATATCAGGTGCTTAAACTTTATTCATACACAGTTCTTCTAGATCTATTGGAGATGAAAAGCCTGGAAATGGCTTACATTCTAATATTCTAATATTAGGCCTTGGAATTTGGGATTGCTCAAACTCAGCTTGTTTTACCTGAAAGTTGAGCAGCCTTTGCTTATTCAGGCTGTGCAGACCTCTGCTTATTCATTGGGCCTGAAGTTGATCAGACTCAGCAGACAATTGACGTAACTGTCACATCAATTAGCATTTTTGAACTTTTCATGTGTCGTTCTGTTTTAACTAAGTACCTTTAGTTTGAATAGAAGACTCCAAGCTTCAGCCTGCTTATTCAAGCAGGAGGTCTAGTAGCAGGTTTCCCAACCATAAACCACGCCAGCTTTTACTCTGATCTAGAGCATAGCCTGGAAACAGGATTTCTGTAGGAAATCTCACCAACTGCTTTCATGTTATGCTTTTTTGCAAGTACCAAGTCTAAATACTGTAACCTACTGCAAAATCAAGATAGACCCTTTGAAGTAATAAATGAAGACACTGATACGAATGCAGTTCTTCCAACCAGTTATCTCTATCTTATGAGTGTACTGAGGGGCATGGTGTTTCTCCTAGTCTTGTAACAAAGAGGGTGTTATTCTAATTATTTGTTGAAATGTTTGGTTACGAGACTTTTAACCGAACAGTCCTAATTGTTGAAAGAATATGTGTGGAATCATACCAGCATTCATTTAAAAAAAAAAATAAATAAAATAAAATAAAATAAAAAATGTTGAAAGAATATTGGAATTTGTTTTATTTCATTTCTCTTAAATTTGTTTTGCTTGAGAAACTCTGATTCTGAGTTTGGGAGAATGTGAGGGGCCAAACTTTAAAATACTGGCTTACTGTTTTTGATTGTGTGAACATCTTTTATGCTGCTTATTGACCACATCTCTCCATGCAGTACTGCTGGTATGGAAGCCAGTGGAACAAGCAATATGAAGTTTGCAATGAATGGTTGTGTCCAAATTGGGACCTTAGATGGCGCCAATGTTGAAATACGAGAAGAAGTAGGAGAAGACAACTTTTTTCTCTTTGGTGCTAAAGCTCATGAAATTGTAGGGCTGAGGAAAGAGCGAGCTGATGGGAAGGTACATCCAATGGACCAAATAACCTTTTACATGGATTAGACACAATTCCTGACAACTAGTTATCATGCAATGCTAACTTATAAGGATCACCATGGAAGAATGCTATGATAGTAAGCTTTTGGTTCAGTTTCAGTGAATATCACTATAAATATAGTACTCCTTCAATGTGAAAAGCTCTGAAAAAAAATGCAAGAGCAAATTGCTACTTTCTTTAACAAATTCTCTTTTCATCTCTAGTCACATTTTGCTCATGACCTTCTTAACACAGTTTGTCCTGCACCCAAGTTTCGAAGAAGTGAAAGATTTTGTTAGAAGTGGAGTTTTTGGGTCTTACAACTATGACCAACTGATGGATTCATTAGAAGGAAATGAAGGTTATGGCCGTGCAGATTATTTCCTTGTGGGCAAGGACTTTCCCAGTTACATTGAATGTCAGGAGGAGGTTGATAAAGCATATCAAGACCAAACGGTAAGTTTTGCATGTCATATGTTCACTTCGCATCTATACAAAATACATACTTAGAAAAGCAATATATGAGTGCACACTTTTCTGCTATATTTGTATGGATTGTTCTGTTTCTGGATTATGAATTTCCTTTGATCCTTTTGTCTTTTGCATTCATGTGACTAGTTCAGCACGTCTTTTATTCCAGAATTGATATTCGCAGTTCCTTAAAATAGATTACTTCATCTCTCTTCGTCAAAAAGTCTTGCTACCTCTAGTATTTTGTTTTTTTTTCCCAATTAATATTTTTCATGCTTCATGACATTTATCTTGTTTTCTTTCTAACGTTTTGCACATAAAGTCATATACTTCTTCAGTTATTTATTCTAGCATTTGCGACTGGTGGCAGAGATGGACTAAGATGTCGATCATGAATACAGCAGGCTCGTACAAGTTCAGCAGCGACAGAACCATTCATGAATATGCCCGAGAAATTTGGAATATTGAACCTGTGAAATTGCCATAACCGTGTGTTTAGCTGAAGAGATAGTGGCACCCCAGGCTTAAGATGGTTTTTGTATTTTGGTATTGCACGAGTGATGTAAAGGAAATTGCTTCAAGTAAGTGTAGTTTCTCATTATCGTCCTATAAAAAAAAAATAATGAGGTTGTATTGTACTTGTAGTTTACCTTTGGAAAAATGCTGAGGTTCTATTGTACTTGTAAAATACCTTTGGAAAAATAAGGAGGTTCTATTGTACTTGTAGTTTACCTTAGAAAAAACTAAAGACTCAATTTCTCATTCTTTCTTGTCACACACGCCATAGCTCATCATTTATAGCAATGAAACCATTATGCAAATAGCAAGGAAATTAACGTTTTGATATATTGAACTAAGTTTTCAATGGAAGATTTTTATTTTCTAGAGGTTAATCACATGGAAATTATCGTTTGTCTTGCGATTCGCTATGATGTAGAGGAAATTGCTTCAATTATAGTTTCTAATTATCATTTATAATCTCTTAAGAGATTAATTACATATATGGTGTGTTTATTTTTTGAATTTTTATTTTATTTTAATATTTCTAGTTTTATTTAGTTTTTATTTAAGTGTATCAATTTACTTTTTTTTTTTTTAGCGTATCAGTTAATATTTTGTTTATATGTTCATCAAATACCTACATGGTATTACTTTGGTGGGGGTCTTATTCAAAATAAATGAATGCTATTTTGTTTATTTCTTCAACTAAAAAACTAAAATAACTGAGTTAAATTAAAAAAAAATTGTAATTAAATTAGTATCTAAAAAATCTAAACCCAAGAACTGAATCACACCATCCTCTCAAATCACACCGCTGTCATAATCAACACAATCTCAGCCTTAATAACAATCCAAACAAACCCACTATGCCATAATCAGCACAATCTCAAGACTTTACTTATTAAAATCGATGTTGCAATAAATAAAGACCAATGTTCATCGGGGGAAAAAAAAAAAAAATCCAAAGCAAACTAGAACAAAAAAACTTCACCTCGAAATTATCATCGGAAGGTATTGACATATAGCATGCAACTTACAAATAGTCTTCACAATTGGAGAATTGGTCCTGTTACATACATGTACAGTGGATCTCGCTATGATAATAACTTGATTTTATTTGTGTGGGCTATGCTTGAATAGGCTTTTGGAATCTTATATACCTACATAATTATGGAATAGGAATGATCACGATATTAAAAAAAAAAAAAAACCTCTTTTGTACTTATGTTCCATTTAAAAATAGGATTTTACACGAGACTTCGTATAATTCAGATTTTTTTTATTAAGATCTTAATTTTTTTCCTGTTAATTTAAAAGTTAAACTCTTATATTGTTGTCATTATTTTAGATCCTATATATCATGTAAGTACACATAGTAAACTCTACTTAATGATAGCTTGGCACGTATTATGATGGACCCAAATTAGGTTTTAACAAAAATAAAAAAAATTTCTTAAGATTTTTTAATAATTTAACAAATAATAAACTTAAAAATAGGTTAGGAAAATACTAATCTACCCTTATCCACTAAACATAAAAATTCCCCATCTCTCCTCTTCATTTCAGTTTTTTCTTTTCTCTTTCCCTTATTAGATGGATTGGAACATGAGATTTTCATTTTCAATAAAAAAATCGATGACAAACCTATAACCATTTAGGGGTGCAGACTTGTAGTAAGGTTTCCTTAACCGACAGTAACTAGGAATTCAATGAAAAGAAGGAAAAACCCATCTGAAGCAGTAGATGGAGGTCAACAGGAAACCTTAATTACCTAGATGGTACATATCAGTTGCCTCCTCATATCTCCTTCTACCTCCTTAATTACCCAGGAACAAGTTGACGCTCACCTATCAAGGCTCACTTTTAGAAGCAGCCTTGTGGCCTACTGACTTAACTTTACAAACTAGAAACTGCAATTTTCCTTTTTTTGTGTACACACTTGAGAATCCAAAGACAAAACTATAGCAAAAGCAAATACTACTCCCTATAACCAGCAACGAAAGCTTTTCTTGTAGTAGAGCTAGGATATAATAGCATTCCAAAGAGAGAGAGCAAAATTTAGAGACAGACTAAGGAGATGCAGTGTTTTTTTATTAATCAGAATTTTTTTACACCACCATTTGAAATTCTTAAGGTTCATATTGATAGTAGAATTGAACCCATCTGGATAAAAAGCTACTAAATCACGAGTTCTAATAACTAATTATTTTCAATTCAAATTTTTGAGGAATTGAATTCGTAAATAAGATTTTAGGAAATGATGATTAGCGTTTGGGTTTTGTGAAATTGGAGAAATGAGGATTGTAAGTTAATTGTTGATAGCAATCGGACGTGGATGAAAAAGAGAAGAAAAAACTAAAACGAATGGGGAGAAAGGGGAGGAATTTGGGGAATTTTTATGTTTGGTGGGTAAGAGTAGATTGGTATTTTCTTAATCTATTTTTACTTTTATCATTTGTTAAGTTATTAAAAATTCATGATTTTTTTTTCGTTAAAACCCAATTTGGGCCCACCATCACATGTGTCAAGCTTTAATTTGGTAGAGCTTGTCACGTGTACTTATATGGCACATCACTACAAGAAAATTGACAATTAATGACGGATACCATTCCGTCTTTAAATAAAGACAAATTAACGAAGGATTAGTGACGGAAGAGAAAAAGGTGATTTTGGCAAGTAAATAGCGAGGAAAATTCAATGGTGGAATTAAAACCGCTACTAAATAACGCGATAAAAAAGCATCACATTCAATGATGGAATAACGATGAATTTTTATCATTGATTTAGCGACAATAAGAAATTTCGTCGTTATCCATTGGTAAATAGCGATGGATAATTTTCGTTGCTAAGTGAAGAACCATTGGCTTGAATTTGAAATTCAAATTAGCAACGGACCTAGATTTTGTCACTAATTTGAATTTTAAACGAGTGGTGAATTTCCAAATTGGTTGCCAATTTGGCATTTTTCCCAAAAATTTCGGAGAGTTCAGACACCGTTTGAAATTCAAATTAACGACGAACACTTATTTTCATTGCTAATTAGTGACGGATTAGTGACGAAAACATGATTCGTCGCTAAAAAAAAAAAAACCCTACAACTAGGCGAGTTTCTCTTTTTCTTCTTTATTTGGACTCTCCTTCTCCTCCACCAAAAGCAGTAGTGGGTCCCAAATGACCTCACCACGCCGCTCTACTCTAGCCACTCGCCTCCCTAGACCGTTTAACTCGGTGAGGCGAATCTTTCTCCCACAAAATCCGAGGTAATCTCTACTCTCTCTCATTAATTTCTTTGGTTATAAGTATTTATGTTAATTTTAAAAAATTAAAATTTAAAATTCAAAAGAAATTTTTTTTACTTTTGTTAAAACCCAATTTAGGTCCACCATGACACGTGACGAGCTCTACCCAATGATAGCTTGGCAAGCTATCATTGGGTAGAGCTCGTCACGTGTTCTTACGTGGCACATCACTACAAGAAAATTGGCAATTAGCGATGGATATTAGCGACGAATACTATTCCATATTTAATTGGAGACAAATTAATGAGGGATTAGTGATCGAAGAGAAAAAGGTTATTTTTGCGAGCAAATAGCGACGGAATAGTGAAAAAAATTCAGCGATGGAATTAAAACCATTGCTTAATAATGTGGTAAAAAAGCATCACAATCAATGATGGAATAGCAATGGATTTTTTTCATTGATTTAGTGACGACAAGAAATTTTGTTGCTAACCATTGATAAATAGCGACGGATAATTTTCGTCGCTAAGTGATGAGCCGTTGCGTTGAATTTGAAATTCAAATTAGTGACGGACCTAGATTCTATCACTAATTTGAATTTTAAATGGTGATAAATTTCCAAATTCGTCATCAATTTGACCTTTTTCCCAAAAATTCTAGAGAGTTCGACACCCATTTAAAATTTAAATTAACAACACTTATTTTCATTGCTAATTAATGGCGGACTAGTGACAAAAATGCATTCGTTGCTAAAAAAACCTTATAACTCGGGCAATTTCTGTTCTTTTTCTTTATTTGGACTCTCCCTCTCCTCCACCAAAAGTAGCCACCGGCCCCAAATCACCTCCCCACATTGCCCCACGCTAGCCACTGCCTCCCAGCATCGTTTAACTCGGTGAGATGCATCTTTCTTCCTCAAAATCCGACGTAATCTCTTCTCTCTCTTGTTAATCTCTTTGGTAATTGTTTCTCTCTCTAATTCTTTTGTTTTTGTTTTTGTTTTTTTTTTTGTAAAATTAAATTAATGATATAATTTTTTATTTTTTAGTTGATTAATTGTTTATTTATTTTCATTATTTTCAATTTAAGTTTTTTAATAATTGTTTGAATGCTCTTAAATTTTATTGTTATGTTAATTTTTAATTATGTTAATTTGTATGTTAATCATTAGTGTAAATTTGTTAATTATTTATTTAATTTTGATAATTATTAGATTAATTTTTTTATTTGTTACTTTGTAATTATGTTAAGTTTTATGTTAATTTTAAACTAACAAATTTAAATTATGTTAATTTTTAGGTTGAATTTTATTTATATAATTTTTTATGTAATTTAATTAAGGTTGATTTATTGTTAATTTATTTTTTATTAATTTTTAGATTAAAATTTAGTTATTTAATTGTTAATTGTTATTTTAAATTTGTTAATTAATTAATTATTTATTTGTGTTATTATTAGTTGAATTTTGTTAGTTTTTTTTTAAAGTTAATTTTTAATTATATACTTTTTTTAGGTAATTTAGTTAAATTTTTATTATTATTTCTTAAGTTATTTTAAATTATTGGTTGGTTAAAATTTTTTTAATTGATTGTTAATTTGTGATGTTGTTTTTCGTTTGAATTAGTTACTAGCTTGATATTTGAAATTTGTTTGTTGTTATTTTTAAATTGATATAATATTTAAATTTGGATTAACGTAATTAGTTTAGATTAATTTAATTTAATTAATCTGATTTATAGTTAGTTCGAATATAAATTCTAGAAGTAATTGTTATAGTTTAATTATTAAAAATGAAGGAAGATAACGTGCATAATGATTTAATCATTAAAAAAAAATTGGAATAAAGATGTAATAAAAAAAATTGAAATCATTCTTTAATTAAATATTTAATTGAAATAGTTCTTTAATTAGAATCTTATAATTTAAGATTTAATAAAAAAAAACATATAGTTTTGATATACAAATATCAACCTAATTACAATAAGGTTAAAATTTAATAAACGTTTTATTTAGGATTAATTTAATGAAATTTAGTTGAATTTATTATTAAACTAATTAGGAAAATTTAACAAACATAAACATTTTTAGCTTCTTTATAGATAACTTTTCATTAATTAATAGATTTTTTTTAAATTTAATTAATTTAAATTAAATTATTAAATGTAATATTATTTTTTGGAGGGTTCTTTTATTAGAGAAAATAAAATTTAATGAAAGTGTTTAAATGGTACGATAAAAAAAGACAAGCATAAAAAAAAAAAAAGTTCAAGAACTCGATTGAAATAAAGTGAAAATAGTTGTACTAATAGCAAGATAGGGTAAAAAAATGTATAAAATAAATTAAATTAAATTACACAATAAAATCATTGAATATTATAAAATTAAATATGTGAGAATAAAAAAATAGGCAAAATATTTAATCATTCTTTAAACAATCAATTAAATATAAAGTCAATTTCTTAAAACAAAATTCATAACTAGTATCGTTAATTACACAACCAATATCTATGCTTAATTTTTATTTACAATTCATAGGAATGATGATAAATAATTATTTGCATTGTTTGTGTAATTTTTACGATAATTACAAAAATGAGATCCGATCGACAATAGATGAATATTAGGTTAGTTGATAGGTTGTTAAATGATGACTTTGTTAGAAGGGTAGAATAATTTTTAGCTTTTGCTATTGAGCATATTAAATGTATGGACGAAACCAAAATTAGGTGTCCTTATAAGTAAAATAAGTGTCAAAACAAAAATCATGAGGAGGTTGAAAAAGTAAAATATCATTTGTGTCGTAAGGATTTTGTGCTTGAGATATTATGATTGGATACATCATGACAAATTTGAGTCCTATATGGTATCTATTGATTCTAAGAGTTTTTATGTTTTTAAAAATTATTATGTAAGCGAAGGTAGTTCTAGTGAACGCCAAAACCCATATCAAACTATGGTAATAGATGCGATCGATCCATCCTTCGATCCGTCTAACACGAGAGGACGTTCCAAATCTCGATGCCTAGCTTTTTTATGATATGCTGAATGCATCATGTAAAGAGATTTCACTTGGTTGTGATGAGCACTCGTAATTATCGGTAGTTGCTTGAATGCTGAATCTAAAACTTGAATATTATTTTTTAGAAAAGTGTTTCGACCGGTTATGTAAGTTGATAAAGAAGTTGATACTAACCGATAATTGTATGATAGACAATTTTTATGAAACAAACAAGTTGGTTAAGGGATCGGTTTACTAGTGAAAAAAGTTCATTATTGTTAGAACGACTATATGATATATTGAAAGGAAGATAGTGAATTAGATAAATGTAAGTTATGTCAACATCCTCGATATCGAAGTTCCTATCGAGGATATCAAGAAGGGCAAAAGTTATTCCAATTAAAAAAAATGTTCTATGTTCCTCGAACACTCGCACTTGTAGTGATTGTATGCATCGAATGCAACAATGAACCACCGCATCTGCAGCGATTTTATGCATCGGATGTAACAACCGAGCACATGATGTGGCATGCCAAACATGAGTGAGATGATGTAGGAGTAATACATCATCCCTTTGATTCTATTGCATGACAAAATCTCGATTAGATTAATCTTCGTTTTGCGATTGAAAGAAGGAATGTCAAATTAGGAGTATGCATGATGGGTTTCAACCATTTGGTCAATCCAGATGCACAATATTTTTCGTGATCGATCATTGTGACTCCATACAATTTGCCACCATTGATGTGTATAATAAAGGAATATATGTTCCTAACATTGATTGTTTTAGGTCTAACAAATCCGAAACATAAGTTAGACCTATTTACTTGCAACCTTTTATATCCGAACTTATCCGAGTAATGCTAAGCAACTTTAGCGACGGAATAATCTACGACTAATTGTGTGTTTTTTTTTCTAGTGCATTAGGGTTTGAAATAACAACAAATTAAGAGTAGAAATTTTAAATTAGATAGAAAATTTAGAGTCTAAATAAAAAATCTAAATTGTAAAAAGTCTCGATATATGCAAAACCCTTTAAAAATACCGAGTCTAAGTCAAAAAAAAAAATGTTCATATTTTTTTTACTTACCTTAATAAACTATAATATTTTCTTTATTAAATTTTAATATTCATGCACCTACAAGTGTACAACAATATTTATTTTTTTTCGAAGAATACTAATGATATAAAAGAAAAATTAAAAAATAAAATAAAATGCATTTCCATAAAAGACAATGGAAGTTTAGGATATATATATAGAAGTGAATGGACTATATAAAAGCGTGTTACTAGCTCATAAATGAAATAGCATACAACTAACTCACAATACAATAGTAACATATATACAATTTATTAGTCATAAGGAATGGCTTTGTAATATGAGTTTTAGACTTCTAATAGAAGATTTAAAGTTCAAATCTTATTTTTCACGTCTCTTTTTTATCATCACAAGATTTAAACTTGTTTTTCTAGTCTTAAGAGTGTGAAGGTTTGGATTTTTTTTTTAAAAAATTTAATCAAAGTTTCTTAGAATTTGAATAGTAATTGTAGAGATAAATATTATATGTATTCTTTTTAAAAGTGGTCTAATATTAATAGGAATCGGTGGTTACTAATCAATATAAAAACGATGTATTATTGTGAAATTATTTACAAAGCATATATATTTATATATGATGAGAACTAGGTTGTTATTTAATTTTTTAAAGTGATTGTTAGTTTTTATCTTTTTTATTTATATATATTCAATTTGAGCTCTTGACATTTCACTACAAAAAAAAAAAAGGCAATTAGTGATGGAATATTCCATCGTTAAACTTAAAAAAAAACCTTTGCTAATCTTCTCATGGGATCTATCATCTCGATCGTAGCTAATCTGTCGCTAGTTTGAAAAATAAATTTATCACTAGTTTGTTGCTATTCTATCACTAATTTTAAAAATAAATTTATCATCGATCCATCGCTAATTTGAAATTCAATTTGTCACTAGGCCGTCGTTATTCCATCACTAATTTTAAAAATAAATTTATAGCCAATCTTTTGCTAATTACATTGCTAATTTAAAATTTAATTTTTTGCTAGGTCTGTCGCTATTCCATTACTAATTTGACTAATCCATTGTAATTCAATTGTTAATTTTAAAAATGAATTTATTGCTAGTCCATCGCTTTTACGTCGTTAATTTCAAAAACAAATTTTTTGCAATTTTGTCACTTTTTTTACATTTTTAAAATTTTTTTGAATTATTAATATGACATTTAATAATTAATAATTATAAGTAATCATGAATATATGAAAAATAAAATAATATTAACAATATCATTCCATAATACGTTCCATAAAAAAACAATAAAACAAAAAAGTGACTCAATACTATATCACTCATCATGCTCGTCTAATCCCATGTCCTCATCCTCACCCTCATACTGTGCGGAGGGCTCAATTGGAGGCTGAACTGGAAGCCGAGAGAAAGGAACGGTAGGTTGCTTGGATGATTGACAAATCTATAGGTAGCTCGGATGTTTGTGCTAGCCTTATCGGTAAGGATGCCATCGAATTGTATTGAGATTTCATACTATAAATAGTCTAATTTTTCTTTGAGATCCGGCTTTTAAGCTCATCTATTAGCACCTGCATCCCCTTCATCACTTCCTTTGTAGCCTCGTAGTCCCTTCGAAGCTCTTTGTTAGTCTAATCGATGGTGTATTGCGATGTCGCAAAAGAGGAGCTACTTGCTACTTAAATGAGAGAAATAATGCATTGACTATGTGACTATACCATAAAATCTTTTCTTCTTCTCTCCGACAACCTATAGGTATATGGCATTCGGTATACTTCGGCTCTAAGATTCTTGCCTCCCTCTAAGCCGCAACTTCCTCATTGATAAGTCTGCTCCACACGGTCTTGTGTAATCAAATTAATCATAATATAATCATTATAGGATTAAAATAAAATTTAGATTAAATATCCATATTTAAAATTTAAAATTGAAAAACAATGACCTTTTTCTTACGGGATCATAAATCGATAAATGAACCATCGTGATGCTTATGAGTCGTCTAGAACAACTCAAAACTCGTTGGTCGACAACCCAATTTCTGTTGCCTAAAAAAACCAAGTCATTATAGATAATATGATAAGTCAATTGAAATTTTATGAAATAAATAAATAATAACAAAGAGTGTGTACTTTACCAAGCGACGAGCGTGCTCTCCCGAAGATATTGAGCTCCTTGTATGTCCGGATGGACCATGGACCACCGGTCTTTAACAATCGGTTTCATGATGCTTGCTTTGAACGAGCAACATGCTTAGGTTTCTTGAAATCTACTTGCCACCCATCCCATGCCTCTTGACTCATATATACGGAGTTAATCATTCATCAAATTGATCTTGTATACAAAGTCGGCATAGCGTTTCCTAGCGATACGCTCCTATCGAGCTTTAACAAGCGCATCAATGTCTATGTGCCATTCAAAAAATTTTTATACAAACCAAAAATATTATATAATTTATTTGATGAGAATTTTTTTTAATTATAAAAAACTTGATAATACGTTACACGAAATTCACTAAAGTAGAAATCTTTAGTGACGTTAGTGACATCTTTTCGGGATGATCCACTATTTTCTACCCATTCCCTAAAGATCTCATTGATCCTCGTAGCATAATCTCTAGTATACGAGTCAAGCTATCAAACAAACAACAAAACGATGAAAGAAATATTTTAAGCACAACAATTATTGATATTTCATAATAAAATAAAAAAATAAATACATATTGTCCATAATTGATAGAAAAAATAAGTTGCCGATTGGAGGAGCTATGAGAACTCTACGAAGTGTCAAACACATAAGTGGAGGGGCCACTTTCGGAGATCGATGGTGGAACCTCGGGTGTCGATGCAAACGTGCTTGGCTCCATGATCTGTAGAAGGCTGTGGAATCCACGAAAAAGGCCTATCATCGGAGATTATGATCGATACTAGTAAGGGATCCTAATGGACTATCCTCGGACAATGATGCTCATCCATGATTACTGAAATGTGATGCGGTAGTGATTGCGGGGGACGACGCAAACCACGATTACCATGAGTCATTACTTGTATGATCCAACATTAAACAAATAAACTAAATATAATAAATACATTGTCATAGTTAATTAATTTGTAAATAAATTAAAATACATCATTTCTTATGAATATAAAATAATCAAAATACACAACGAAAAATTAGGAAAGGTGGAAACACCAATATTTTGAATTGCTTGTAACAAATTAATAAAGAGACAAAAATTACATATTTTTTTACTAGTACAACAAATGAAATATAAATTTAATTAGAACTATCATAATCATTGTTTAAGTTATCATCCTCATCATTCGACGTATTGTCATAATTATTTTCTTCGTCAATCACACCTACTTCTATATCTACAAACGATCAATTTGGATCATTCAACAAAGTGACATTTTTGACTTCCTCTATCAATTCGTGTCTAATTTTTGGATCGTCTTGCTGAAATGGTTCAGCATTTTGTTGGACGGTAGTTGATGAATCGGAAAAGTCAAACACGGACCTAGCTTTGATCTTACACACAACACATCAATCTTTATTTTCACACCTTAAGCTAAGGTACTCCATATAATACACTTGAGTCGACTATGATGCTTGGAACAAATGGTTCATAATTGTTTAAGCTTCTTTTATAGTTAACATCCATAAGTTTGTGCTATGGACGAACCCTTGTTCCTTATGGCGTGTGATTGAACCAATCACATTTGAACAAAAATGCTCTCTTGATTGGTAATGTAGGATACTCTACTTTAATAATTTTCATCGGTATCCTGTAATAGTCACTCTCGGTTGAACTGTAATTGCTTCTTTTAATGCATACACCACTATTGAAAGACCCGGTTTTCGAATATCCCTCAAGTTTGTAAAACCTATAACCATTAACAAAATAACCGTTGTATGATCTTACTGCTAGCAATGGATCTTTCAAGAAATGGTCTTTCATGGAAATTGCTTGTGCATTTTGTGTCTATAAATTAAACATAAAATCCCCTCTAAGTTTAGCTATCTTTCAATTAATGCTATCAACAAACTAAACATATAAAATGCAAATACTTACATATTTATTAAACTAGGATGCAAACTCATTTTCAATTAGAGCATCGGCCTCATTCTTAGATATGTATGGATTGTTTAGTTGCATTTCGACAAGAAATTCACTAAAGAGAAGAGAATTAATGCACAAATGTGAGTTAGTCTCTAATATGTTGCTAATATTATTAAATGTAATAAATAGGTATGATATAAAATTTGAATTTTGATAAAGTCACTCAAAGTAAGGTTTGACTTCTTCACAATTCAACAATATATATTGGTGGGTTGCTTTGTGTTTGAGCTGTGTCAATTTTCGTATCTTGTATCAACCAATTGATCAACCTGGTTTTTTGAATATGGATAACATTCTTTCAACATGGTCGCTTTCTTCTCTATCATTGTAGTCAAAATTTCATGACACTTTTCGATGCCTAGTATGCACATGAGGCTCAAAATAATAAAGCAAAATAGAGAAGTTGTTTCGACTAAATATGTATTGCATATTGATCCTTTCACTTTAGCTTTATTCTTAATATTCTTTTTTAGCTTCCGTAGATATCTACAAATATGAATTATTTTAATTTTTGAAAGTTAAAAATTTATTTAATTTTAATTTTAATTTGAATGTCAATACCTTTCAAATGGATACATCCATCGATATTGTACAAGTCTCGCTATAGATGCCTCATATGGTATGCACATAAGGCTCAAAATAATGCGAGCAAAATAGAGAAGCTTCTTAAACTAAATATGCATTGCATATTGATCCTTCCACTATAGCTTTATTCTTAACATTATTTTTTAGCTTCCTTAGATACTCGCAAATATGAATTATTTTAAATTTCAAAGGTTAAAAATTTATTTAATTTTAATTTTAATTTGAATGTCAATACCTTTCGGATGGATATATCCACCAATATTGTACATATCTCGCAATAGATGCCTCATATGGTAGATGGATTGGAAGATATCCATAGAGTCAAAAAAATTGAGTAGGAATATATGCTCTAGTTTGCACAAAATGATGGATATCTCATCATTAAGTCACAACATATCTTCTTGATATCACCATAGAAGTTAATTACTTAAAAAAAAAAAAACTCAACTCTATAAGTGCTTGCCAAACATTTCCGAACAAAAACTCTTCAAATGCATTTGGAAGTAACCTCGGCATGAAGACGTGACGATCATGCCTATTCATCCCATAAATTTTGTCATGCTGTATATCAACACATCTAGCCGAGTTGGAGATATATCCATCGAGGAACTTGAGTTGTTTTATCCATTCAAGCAATTTTCTTTTTTGTTTTTTAGATAGAGTAAATGCATCATCCTTTGCTAATTTTGGCCTTTTACAAAAAAATTTTAAGTCCTCCCCGGAGTTAGAATTGTCTTTAGTTTTGCCGGAACATTCATGATTGTGTTAAAAATATTATCAAACACATTTTTCTCAATACGCATGACCTCTAAATTATGTCAAATGAGATTTGTACTCTAGTAAGGAAATTCCTAAAAAAATCCGCTCCCTCCATGCACACATTTGAGAGATTCTACTATTATGATCATCTACACCATCTTTTATCACCTTCAAGACCCCCTACTTGTTCCATCATATGTAACATCTCTATTCTAGATCGGATCGGAGGAGAGCCAAATTTAACAACTTTTTTTTTTTATGGTGAACTCTTTTTGTTTATTTTATACGAATGATCATTAGGAAGAAACTATCGATGGTTGTCAAACTAGGAGGTCTTCCTTGTTTTAGGAAGGGAAAAAGTGTCCGAATTTTTCATACGGTAAGGGTAAGCTTGTTTTCTTGTAGTACTTCAACCGGATAGCATCGAATATGCAAGAAAGTCATTGATAGTCCATATAACCGTAGCTCTCAATAAAAAATTCTACTTATGGTACACATCGTAGGTTACCACACCCATTTCCCATAACTGAATAAGCTCGGATATGAAAGGTTGGAAGTAAACGTCTAACTTATGTTTTGGATTTGTTGGACCTGGAACAATCACTATTAGAAACATATATTCCTCTTTCATACCCGACCATGAGGAATATGGTATACTTGATTGACCAAATGGTTGAAACCCATCGGCGCACACTCCTAATTGAACGTTCCTTCTCTCGGGTACAAAATGAAGATTAATCGATTGAAACTTTGTCATGCAATAAAATTAGAAGGATGACGTATTACTCCTACATCATCTCCTTCATGTTTAGCATGCCACGTCATGTGTTCAATTATTGCATTCGATGCATACAATCGCTGTAGACATGGGGTTAGAGGGAAGTAGTACATTTTCTTATTTGGAACAAGTTTTCTTTTTCCCGATCCTAGACGAAAAATTCGATATCGAGGATGTTGACAAAATCTATATTTATCTAATTCATTGTCTTCTTTTCAATAAATCATGCACCCATTTTGACAATAATGATTTTTTTCAATTGGTAAACCCATCCCCTTAACTAGCTTCTTTGTTTCATAAAAATTGCTCGTCATACGGTTATTAATCGGCATCAACTCCTTCATCGACTCATATAACTGGTCGAAACACTCCTGCGAAAAATGATATACGGCTTTTAGATTCGGCATTCAAGCAACTACCGACAATTGTGAGCGCTCATCACAACCGAGGCCGGATATCTCTACGTGATGCATTCAACATATCATAAGAGTGTTGTGCTCTAGGATTAGGAACCTCCTCTGTGTTAGACGGATCAAAGGATGGACCGATTGCATCCATTACCATAGTTTGATATGAGTTTTAGGGTTCACTGAAACTATCTTCACCTACATAATAATTTCCGAAACATATTGACTCCTAGAATTTTCGGATGCCATATAGCTTTCAAATTCGCCATGATGTATCCAATCATAATATCTCGACATAAAACCTTACAAAATAAATGATATTTTACCATTTCAACATCTTTATAATTTCGATTTCGACGATTCTTGAAATTATAAGGACATTTGATTTTGGTTCTTTCTATACATTCGGGATGCTTAACGATAAAAGCTAACAATTATTCTACACCTCGACAAAATCATCATTTAACAATCCATTAACTAACCTAAAATTCATGCATTGTTGATCATATCTCATTTTTTTAATTACTACAAAAAATGATACAACCAATGAAAATAATTACTTATCATCATTCTTATGAATTTTAAATAAAAATTAAGCATATATATTAGTTGTATAATTGTCTCTAATTAGTTATGAATTTTGTTTTAAGAATTTGACTTTATATTTAAATAATTGTTTACAAAATGATTAAATTTTTTAATTCTTAAATTCTTAATTTTATAAGATTCAATGATTTATTGTATAGTTTTATTTTTTTACATTTTCTACCTTAGGTTGAATAATAACCCTAACCTAAACCAAAAATTTACTTTTAATTTCGACACCAATTTTTCATATAATTTCATTTAATTATACCTATTTTAACTCAATTAAGCATTCATTAATCAATTATATGCATAAACTCCAAATTCGGCCTTATTAGGGCTAAACCTTAATTTAGGTAATTGAAGCTAATTTTTCAATTTAAATGTGATTTTTCATGCTATCTCATCTAATTACATTATTCTAAGTCTAAACTAATTAATTGAAGTTTACATTCACATATTAAGTTTAAAATGTTAAGGTCTGAATGGATTCAACTAAATTTAATTTCCAAAAGTTTATTTTATTAAATTTTCCTAGCTAATTTAATAATAAATTTAACTAAATTTAATTTAATTAATCCTAAATAAAATGTTTATTCAATTCTATTGATTAATAAAATATTTATTAAATTTTAACGTTTATGTTTACTTTCCTAGTACAATTTTATTCCAATTTTTTAATTTCCAAACTAAATTACATAAATTAAAAAAAAATTTAAATTACAAGAAATTTTAAATATTTTGAAGCTAAAAATTTTTATTTTTATTAAAATTTACTAACTAATTGAATAATAAATTCAACTAAATTTAATTTAATTAATCCTAATTTAATTTAAATTTTCGTAAATTACATAAAATAATATATATATTTTTTAATTTTACTATAAATGAAACTAAATAAAATTTTTATCAAATTCAATTGATTAGTAAAATGTTTGTTAAATTTTAATGTTTATCTTTAGTTTCCAAATACATTTTTATTCTGTTTTTTTTTAAATTTCAAACTAAATTACATAAATATATATTTTTTAATATAACTATAAATGAACCTAAATTGACTTACATTAAAAAAATTACATTAACAATATTCGAGCTTAAAAAATTAACATAATTAAACTTTTTTCGTTTTACATTAACATAAAATTAACCTAAAAAGTAACATCATTAAAAAAAATAACATTAAACAACATTAATCTAACATTTAAGAAAATTAAATAAATAATTAAGTAATTTAAATAAACAATTAAGAAATTTACACTAATAATTAAAATACAACTTAACATAATAAAAAACTCACATAACAACATTCAAATAATTAATCAACTAACAAATAACAAAATTAATCTACAAAAATTATTAACATTTATTTAATTTAAGCAAAAACATAAGAGTTAGAGAGAGAAAGTGTTACTCGAGAGATAGAGAGAACGAGATCTAGTTTGAATTTGAGGAAGAAAGTAGCACCTCGGTTTGTTGAATAATTTGGAGGGTCACTCGGTGGTGTAGAGCGACGTGGTTATTTGGTAGAGGAAAGGGAGAGGAATGGGGAAGATGAAGGGAGATGGGGTATTTATAGGGGGTAGTGGGGGATTTTTCCCATCAAAATCCCGTACTTAGTGATAGAATCATGATTTGGTTGCTAATTGTGCTTTTGTTGGGGGTAATCCACCCAAAATAGTGACGAAAATAGCATTTCATTGCTACTTTGGGGGATTTTCCTCCCCAAAATCACCAATTAGCGACGAAATGATGAGTTCCGTGCTAATTGTATTATTTAGGGTGGAAAATCCCCCTAAAATAGCGATATAATGCTCTTCTCGTCGCTATTTTCATTTGAGAATAGTGACAAATTACTTAACCATCGCTAATTCCTCATTTTCTTCTCACAATAGCGATAGATATTCGTCCGTAGCTAATTAGTGACGAAAATGTATCGTTAATCCATGGCTAAATGTGTCGTTTTTTTTTATCACATAAATTTATGATGAAAAAAAGGCTGTTTGTTACGCCTCGCTTAAAAGAGGGATTTTTCTATAGCCTCTAGAGAACGCTAGATAAGTATAGAAGCTTCAGAAGAGTATGGAGTAATGGAGAAGCCTCTAGGATGTCCAAAAGAAATCTAGACATATCCTAATGAATTCTAGAGAGTCCTTCACTATTCTAACATGTGTATATCTAGATAGTTCCTAGAAAATATCTAAGCATGTCCTAGAGAATATCTAGATAGGATATTTCTAGAGAATTAATTGTAGCCATTAGATCAAATAGATCCTAGCCATCCATTGAGGAGGTGGGAGGCTATAAATAGGTGAGGCCTTCATTTGGACAAGACACCTAGACAATTTAGAAATCTAAGAGACGAGTATCTTAGAGTTGTAAGCTTTAGAGAGTAATATAAAGATTTTTTATATCTCTTATGTGTGTCTTTCTTGCTTAACAACTTTATGTGAAGAAGACCGACTTGGTTTGTCTTAAAGAAGAAGAGAGCCAAGTGCCATACATGAGCTTAGGAAAGGCCAAGTTTGTTATAAGTGGTATCGGAGCGGAGTTCTATTAAAGTATGATTAAGCTTGATGCTAGCTAAGTGTTCAAAGGAGTAAGCATGTCTAGCTCTAGTGCGAGGATGTTATCGGGGATGCTAGGAAGGAGACTCTACCTCCTCAACCTAAGAAGCGAAAGAGAAAGTCTCGTTATGTGTTTGCTACCTTAGAGGAGCACCTTATAAGGACGGAGGAACATTTTGTCAATTTCAAAGAGAGACTCGAGGGGATAGAGGGAGATGATGAGGGGAGATATTAGGCATGGCAAGGCTATTTGAGGTGCTCTTCGATCTTTAAGCTTGAGTGAAAATGGTTGAGAGGTGTGCCAAAGAGAACATTGCCAAAAAGGATGCCTTAAAGGAATGGATGAAGGAGATGTTCAATCAACATCAAGAGTATACGACCAAGTATGACCAAACTCTTGAAAAACTTAGAAAAGATTGAGCAAATTGTTAAGAACCTATCTCGAATGGTATGGTCTTTAGGGACACACCAAAAGTTGAAGTGCCAAGACCAAGGCACTATACTAGCAAGCGAGATGCCAAGGAAGTTGATAACTTCTTTTGGCAAGTGGAGCAATATTTCGAGGCAATGGATTTGATCGAGGATAGAAGTCACATCAAGATAGCTACTCTTTATCTTTCAAAGGATGCTGATTTATGGTGGCATATGAAACACCAAGAGCTTAAAGAGAGAAATATAGAGTTGCCTTGTTAGGATGGATTTAAAGAAACTATGTATGCTCAATCTACCCCAAGGAAGCAGATTGGGAAACGTAGGATAAGCTACGAACATTGAAACATACGAGAACTATTCATGAGTATGTTCGAAAATATGTTTCTCTAAGAATTCGGGTACGTGGCAAGCCCGACTATGATCATATGTATGATTTTATTAAGGGACTTTAGTCATTGGCATAACAAGATATGTGAGGTCGACGACCTAAGACCTTTGCCGAAGTCTGTGGTTATAGCTGAATCCCTAATTGAGTATAAAAAAAGGTAGAACCCTCTAGGCCCAAGAAAGACTTCAAGCACAAAGGTGGAGAGCTTATGAAAAGAAGGGGTACAAGGATGGACAAGACAAAGCATACAAGTCCAAAGGCTTTGCCAAAGAGTATAACAAGAGAGAATTCAAGCCTAAGGGTGGCTACTTTTACAATAGGCCACATCAATGGAGAGTGTGCTCGAAGCGACAAGCCCCTAATGCCTTGATAGAGGAAAAGGAATGTGCTCTCGAGCATGAGAAGCACACGGGATCATTGCGGCTTCTCAATGCCTTGAATGTAAAGCCCTAACCTAAGGTGCCACCGAAGGATGAGCTTATATATGTGGATATGGATATGAATGGCAAGGCCACGCTTGTCATGCTTGACACGAGTGACACACATAATTTCATCATCGAGGATGAGTCCAAAAGACTTAGCTCGGTGGTGACCAACTCGTCAAGTGGCATGAAAACGGTGAATTCTTCCCTTAAACCTACTTGTGGCATAGCACATGGGGTAAGCCTTGACATAGGTGCATGGAAAAGGGCGATAGATTCCATGGTTGTCATGATAGATGACTTCAAGGTTGTGCTAGACATGGAGTTCTTTAAACAAGCAAAAATCATGCCTACACCTCACTTAAAGCAAATGATGATTATGAAGGAAGAGACACCATGCATGGTGCTAGTCAAGGTGCATGTAAGATCGGACTTGAAGCATCTTTTGGTGAGTAAGTAAAGAAGGGCTTCAAGATAGGAAAATTCACCTACTTGGCAATATTGAGAGAAGACAAGATGGTGGATGATAAGGGTATGAAAGTACCCAAAGAGATCACTAACATGCTGGCCGAATTCGATGATGTGATGCCACCGGAGTTGCCTAAGCGGTTGCCACCTAAAAGAGAAATCTATCACCAAATCGAATTAGTGTCGAGTGTGAAACCACTAGCCATGACACCTTATCGGATGACCCCGTCCGAGTTGGAGGAATTGAGGAAGTAGTTGAAGGCCATGGTGGAGGTTGGACAAATACAACCCTCTAAGTCACCTTATGGCTCACTCGTGTTGTTTCAAAAGAAGCACGATAGATCATTGAGAATGTGCATGGACCATCGGACATTGAATAAGGTCATGATGAAAAAAAAGTATCCTATTCCATTGATAGCTGATTCGTTCAATCGGTTGGGAAAAGCTTGGTTCTACACCAAGCTTGATTTGAGATTGGGGTATTATCAAGTTCAAATTGTCACCGAAGATGTCTTGAAGACATCATGCGTAACAAGGTATGGCTCCTATGAATTCCTTGTTATGCCATTTGGCTTGAGTAACGCTCCAACTACCTTCCGCACCTTAATGAATAAGGTATTCTAGCCTTACTTGGATTAGTTTGTAGTGGTATATTCTTGACGATATCATGGTTTATAGCTTTACATTTGAAGAGCATCTAGACCACCTATGAACTCGTATTCAAGGTATTAAGGGAGAATGAGTTGTATGTCAAAAGGGAAAAGTGCTCCTTTGTAAAAGAGGAAGTACTCTTCCAAGAGTACAAGATCAAGGTAGGAAGGTTGATGATGGAAGAGGCTAAAGTCAAAGCTACATCGGAATGGGAAGAGCCAATTAAGGTACACGAGTTTTGCTCTTTTCTTGAGTTAGTCAATTACTATTGTCACTTCATCCATGACTATTCGAAGAAAGCAACCCCTCTCACCGACTTGTTGAAGAAAAATAAGAGATGGGAGTGGAGTGATCAATGTCAAAAAGCTTTTGAAGAGTTAAAGCAAGCTATCATCGAGGAGCTAGTGTTGAGCTTGGCCGATCCAACCAAGCCATATGAGGTACACATTGATGCTTATGATTTTGCTATAGGTGGTGTGTTGATGCAAGAACAACATTCTATAGCTTACAAGAGTAAGAAGCTAAATAACACCAAATGTCGATATTTAGTGCAAGAGAAGGAGATGACTGTAGTGGTTCATTACTTATGTACTTGGAGGCACTACTTGCTAGGGTCCCGATTTGTGGTGAAAACGGACAATGTAGCCATGAGTTACTTCCAAACTCAAAAGAAGTTGATGCTAAAGCAAGCTCGATGGCAAGATTTTCTTGCCAAATTTGACTATGCCTTTGAGTACAAACCAGCAATACCAACATGGTGGTTGATGTGCTTAGTAGGAAAGTTGAGTTGCATCATATGAAAAACATGGATGGGGAGATCGTGGTTAGAATTAAGGAAGAAATGGAGCATGATCCCACCGTCAAGAGTTTGTTGGACCTTGCAATGGAGGAAGAGACTCAAAAATTTTAGAAGGAGGATGGCATTCTCTACATAAAAAGGAGGAGAATTTATATGCCTAAGTGGGGAAATCTCCAATGAAATTTGATGAAGGAATGCCATGACTCGATGTGGGCTAGACATCCGGGACAATAACGCACTAGAGCCTTGTTGGAGGGAGC
Organism: Dovyalis caffra; assembly: GCA_963924115.1. Lineage (NCBI taxonomy): Eukaryota > Viridiplantae > Streptophyta > Magnoliopsida > Malpighiales > Salicaceae > Dovyalis > Dovyalis caffra. The sequence goes on along the minus strand of CAWUPB010001154.1, from coordinate 1,366,250 downwards.
ATACTTTTAGCCATAGTTGTGCTTATGATATGGAGTCCTATGTGAGAACATGTTTGGTGTACCGGTAAGACAAAGTTGAAAATCGAGTGCATGGGAGACTATTGCAGCCTTTGCCTATCATAGAGAGACCATGATAGACAATCACCATAGACTACATAGTGGCTTTACCGAAATCGAAGAAGCTGTGGGAACATTATTGTAGTTGTGGACAAGTTCTCTAAGTATGTCATTTTCATACCAGCCCTAGCGTATGTGATGACTAGGAACACTACTAAGCTACTCTTCAAACATGTGGTGAAGTATTGAGGCGTACCACGACATAAAATTAGTGATCGAGATCCTTGATTCACTCGGGAAGCTATAGACCGAGCTACTTGAGTTCGTTGGGCTCGAAGCTACATTACTCCATAAGTTTTCACCCTTAGAGGATGGATAGACTAAAAGGGTTAATGCCTTGTTAGAGACATACTTGAGGCACTTTGTGAGTGATAACCGAGTGAGATTTAGCTAAGTTGTTAGATGTTGCCTAATTCTCCAATAACTTGTAAAAGAGTGAGTCTACCGACAATAGCCCATTTGAGATCGTGACGGGCCGTGACCTCTCACTCCACATAGGATGGTGCTTGGTGACAAGTATCAAGGAAGTAGCCCGAGTGCATATTCGTTGGCCAAAGAATGGCAAGAGCAGGGAAGACTTGACGTGGATATATTTGAATAAGGTTGCCAAGAAGATGAAGAAGTAGGGTCGACAAAAAATGGAGAGATATCACCTTCCAAGTTGGTGACAAAGTGATGGTGAAGTTGTTGCCACAACAACATAAGGCATTTCGAAAGGTACAAAAAAGCCTCATATGATGATATAAAGGACCATTTGAGGTAGTGCACAATGTGGGAGAGATTTCCTATCGCCTAGAGTTGCCACCGAAGCTAAAGATCCACTTGGTGTTCCATATTAGTATGCTGAAGCCATACCATGCCGATGAGGAGGATCTAAGCCGAGGAGTTTCTCATAAGGCGTCTACGGTAGTGGTTGATTCATATGACAAAGAAGTTGATGTTATACTTGATGATCGCATAATTAGTCGGCTGTGGAGTGCCATAAGGAAGGAGTATTATGTGAAATGGAAGGGATTACCGGAAGGTGAGGCTAGTTGGGAACATACTAAAGCCTTGTGGCAATTCACATGGAAGGTCGAAGAATATAATAAAGACGCACCGAGGACGTTGCTGAATTAAGTGGGGGAGAGTGTTATGCCTCGCTTAAAAGAGGGATTTTTCTAGAGCCTCCGAAGAACGCTAGATAAGTCTAGAAGCTTTTAGAAGAGTATGGAGCGATAGAGAAGCCTCTATGATGTCCAAGAGAAATCTAGACAAGTCCGAGAGAATTCTAGAAGGCCCCTCACTATTCTAACATGTATATATCTAGATAGTTTTGAGAAAATATCTAAACATGTCCTAGAGAATATCTAGATAGTTCCTTATAAATATCTAGATAAGATATTTATAGAGAATCAATTGTAGACATTAGATCAAATAAATCCTAGCCATCCATTGAGGAGGTAGGAGGCTATAAGTAGGTGAGGCCTTCATTTGGCCAAAACACCTAGACATCCGAGAGATCTAAGAGAGTGTATCTTAGAGTTATAAGCTTTAGAGAGCAATACAAAGAGTTCTTATATCTCTAAGTGATTGCTTTGGCATCACCATGCCAATAGGTGTAAGATCTCCTACTGCTATCATATAGCATGAGCATAGAACTCATAAGTCTATTCGCATATTATCAATGTCCATTCTTGATGATGCTATGATTTGGGACATTTAATGATATCATTTATATGCATTAGTGTTTGTCTTACATCTTTCGATCAATCACTATCGTAAATGCATATGATAAGAACTTCTATCTAATTCTACTGAATTTATCAACATGTAGACATAAAAACAAATAGAATAACTTCTTTATTATTATTAAAATAAGTGATGCAATAGTATATTAACTTGAGCCCATCCAAACATGATTGGATCTTGGGCACCAACACTAATATAGCTAGGTTGAACGTATATGTATGGAAAGACCTAAGTTGTTTGATCCATTAAAGCAATTTTGTTTTCTATTATTTAGAAAGGGTAAAAATAGTTTTAAGGTGATTTATAGAGGCCTCATCCTTGTCTAATTCTAGCCTATTATAAAAATATTTTAAGTCTTCTTTAGAGTTGGCATTGTCTTTAGTCTTACTCGATATCATGACTATGTTAAAAACATTGCCAAACATATTTTTCTTAATATACATGATATCTAAATTTTGTTAATTGAGATTTATACTTTAGTAAGGGAAATCCTAGAAAATACTTCATTTCCTTCATCCATACAACTAAGAGATTCTACTTTTACGATCATCCGTACTCTCTTTTATGACTTTCAATAACCCTCACTATTTCACTCGTTATAACATCTTAACACCATATCGGATTGGAGAAGGACCACATCTAACAACTTTTTTCTGGTTAATGTTTTTTCCCATCAAATTGGATGATCTTAAGGGAAAAAAAACTTTCGATGATTGTTGAACCACGACGTCTTCCTTCCATTAGGAAGGAAAAAAGTGTTAGAATTTTTCCTATAGTGAGGACATGCTAATTTTCCTACAATACTATAACCGAGTAGTATCAAATATGCGAGAAAAATTATTGAAGTTCATATCACAATGGTTCTTAATATAAAATTCTACTTATGATAGATATCGTACATCACCACACCCACTTCTCGTAAATGAATCAGCTTAGTAATCAAAGGTTACAAGTAAACATCCAAGTCATGCTTTGGATTTGTTAGACCTAGAACAATCAATGTTAGGAACATATATTCTTTCTTCATACACATCCATGGTGGTAAATTATAAGGAGTTAAAATTATCGGCTAAGAAGAATATTATGCAACGGATTGATCGAATGATTAAAACACATTAGTGTAAACTCCTAATCCGATATTGCATCTTTCCATTGTAAAAGAAACATGAATTAGATAGAAACTTCACCATGCAATAAATTTGGAGGGACGACACATTACTCTTATATCCTCTACCTCATTCTTGACATGCCTTGTTATGGCACTCGATGCACATAATCTCTGCAATCGTATGGTGAGTGAAAAGTAGTACATATTTTTTTTTATTACAATAAGTTTTCTCTTATTGATTCTCAACAAGGACTTCGATATCAAATAGTTCATGAAACTTGTATTTATTTAATTCGGTGTCTTCACTCTAATAGATTATACAACCTCTCTCACAATAATAAATCTTTTATAAGGATGTAAAGCAACATAAAAGGAACTAATGTAGTAGAAATGACATCATAAAAAAATTTCTCCAAAAAGGCACAAGATCCATGTAAAAACAACAAAGTCATAGGATCGAATCATTACCTCTTGTAGCACATATCACTTTTCTTATGTAAAGGATACTTGAATCATAAGCACAAATCTATAAAATGCACCTCTATCGGTATCCATAAGAATGTCTCAATCATAAGAATAACTCTAAAATGGAGATTCACCTCAAGTTGAAGTGCTAGCTATGAGTTATGGTGTTTAGAGGCTGTATTACTCTTCTACTCAAGGTGGCTAGGGTTTCCTTTGAAAGTTGCTAGGGTTTTTGTCATCATAATTACTTGGGTTTTTTTTTCTCACGGTTACACTTATATAAATAAATATTACATGATAGTTGTATTTTATAATAACTAGAATGTGTGTGAGCCATAGTCCTAATAGGAAACCAATTTTCTAACCTTGAGGATATAGGAAAACATAAGCTAATTATTTTGGCAAATTAATGTCCAACTTGCCTTAGATTTAGACTTCATTAAACCCATTTTGTATGTCTCAATTGAACCAACCCATTGATGCAATTAAATACAATAATCCAAAAAGTATCTTAGTCTCACTAGGAACATAGCTTGACTAGGAATCATAATCCAATTAAGACTTTTGGTCATGCTTTAATTTTGAATCGCTCTTTGTGTGTGACCCCACGAGTTCTTATTGTTAGTGTAGGCGTCCAAGATCCAACCATATTTGGATAGGCTTGAGTTAATGCATTATTGCATCATTTATTTTAATAATAATAAAGAAGTCATTCTATTAATTCTTATGTTTTATCTTCTTAAATTAAATAAAATTAGATAGAAGTCCTTATAATATGCATTTGTAATAGTGATTGATATAAATGGTATACTGGTAGTGTTATCGCGAGCACCCAAATTAACTCCTAAACTCCTGTAAAAAAAATAAATACGAGTTAGGGAAAGTAGGGATCGATCCCATGAGGAACTTGATTCATTATTCATTACAAATGTCCAAAACAACAAAGTAAATAGGGGGTTTGGTTATGAAGGATTTCAACTCCGAAATTTAAAGACGGAAATATAAACTTCAACAATTGAATTAAATGGAATTAACGATCCGAAACAAACCTTAGTTTGGGATACATCCTCTTTTGGAATTTAAGATTTATCATTGGTGCACTAAAAGTATCGGTTAATCATTGAAATATTTGTTGGGATATTTAAACCAATCTTTCCTTATGTCTAGCTAATTGAAAACAAGTATTCCAATAAGCCCTTATTGTTTAACAACCCTAGATACGATCTTAAGATTTAATTAAACAATAGCCTTAGGTATTAGAAAGATCAACAAAGCAAGTCAACATAACATATGTAGGTATATTTAATCAAGTTGAAAAATCTTCCTAAAAGTTATGAGTTCTCGACGCAGACAAACAATATACTTTTAGTTGCTATCGAGTTAAAGTGATTGAACAATTATGGATCCAATATTTAACCTAGCTTAAGATCGTTTTAGCCTATAAACTAACTGCGCATTTTAGCAAATAAACCAAATAATCATATAAATAAGTATAGAAGAGAGTTCAATACTTGAATGAATTAAACTTGAATTAATATTAAAAACAAGCACCTCAAAAACCGTTTCGTTCCAAAAGATTCTACTTCTTCACCAAGGAAAGGTAATTTAGCTACTCCTAAACATGGTGACCGAAATATTCGAGAGAAAAATAAAAGAACAATTCTATTTAGGGTTACAAAATTGAGAGAATATGTGCATCACCGGTGTTTTTTTACACCCTCACCTTTATATTCTATTTATAGGCCTCCTTTTCTCTCTCCAATATGCCAAAAAGATATGATTCGATCTCCTTTTCCTTAAAGATAGCGGTTGCCTTAACGGAAAGATCACACAAAATCTATTTTCTAATTAAACTCTGCTATCGGGATCGGGTTTCTACGTGCCCATGCGGTTTTATGTGCCCAAGCATTCTTCCGTTGTAAGTTAGAACTGTCTTCCGGACTCGTGCGCCCATGCTATCCGACGTGCCTATGCTATATTCACAAAGTAGAGCTTCAAAATAGCCTTCTTAACCACATTTGTTCTCACTTCAGTAATTTAGCACTTGTGATAAAGAGTCAATTAAAACTTCACTTTGGGACAATATCGAACCATAAAATATGATTAAATGAGATGTCCAAACATATGAAATTGCTCGTTATCAAATCCCCCACACTTAGATCATGCTTGTCCTTAAGTATGCCCTTTTCAATAGATGTAGAAGCATATCACAATCGGTTCTCCCTTAAGACATTGAAGATCACACATGCCATGGATGTAGTTTCAGCCAAGATTTAAGCAACACAACACAACACAAATCTAATTTCATAATAGAATGTGCATGCTAGATCAATCCAACAATTTCATCCTAAAGTAAGCATAGCAATTCAACAAATTCTCTCACGGTTATCCCTCAATTCACTTAAGTGTTTATTCGATAAAGTGTTTCGCTCAATTTTCATCCACTCAAGCATTCCGCCATAAGCCTATAAATACAACAAATCTCTACTACTTGCGACATTTACATGAATAAATTAAAAGGACTTTCCAAAGGTTGTAACGAGGTGAAGGTTAAGGCATGAAGTAAGGTATGTAGGTTAAGATATCACAAACATTAGCAAGGCAATTTAACCATTACTCATGAAATAGAGTTGTAAAAACTAGAACTTTTCAAGCATTGACTTATCTTTACAGGAATCCTTTCTTTAGTGTGAAAAGCTACCGCCTCCTATCTTTTTTCTTTTTTTTTTTTTTGAATTAACTAAATATGAGATAGGAGGTTCGGAATTAATTTTTCGCAACGAGCTAAAAAAGAAAAAGAATACCAATAATTTTAGAAATTCCCAAGTATGAAATTACTTCAAAAGTGTTCTTTTGATATTGTAGTTGACTCAAAAAACTTGCTAGCATTTATGATTAGGTGAGGAAATTGTATTTGGCTAGGAGTTTGTAATGTGTGCAATGGAACCAAAAATTTTTTATAAGGCTCAAGGAGTTTACAAGGGATATAAGCGAGTGGTAGGCTTTTAAGTTAAAACTGGCTCAAACAAATAAGGCCTTTATCATTTTTATGCAAGTACACATCAATGTAATCTCAAAATGGTTTAAGGCAAGTTCTAGAGATATACTTAAGTGGAGGAGCATCACACAACAACAAAACATGGATTGACATGTATTTAGTCAATCTTAAGGCTCAAACCTCACAAGGTTGTAGAACTCATTGAATTGTATGCTTTTCTTTAGGTGAAACTATCATAATCGATCAAGAAGGTACATTTTAAGTTAATTCAACCATGCCGTCCATGTTGTTTTTTGCTTGACTAGTTCTCTATCTATGATATGTATTATCTCAAATCTTTAAAAGAAAGCTGAGAATAATAATGATTCAAACTTTCAAATCGGTGTATAGTGGCGGACTTGCAAGGGACTAATCATGACTTTAAGTGAGGGAAAGCAACAGCAGATTGTCACAAAGCGACAACAAATCACAAGTTGAAATGAAAGCGAACATCACAGACAATCAAAGCATATATAATCCCATCCCTCCCCCATACTTAAAATAACACATTGTCCTTAATGTGGGAGAGTACCAATCCGAGCAATATCGGAGAGCAAAAGATATTGAGGTGTAAGTTAATAAAACTAAAGAACTAAACTAAAGAAAAGAGTAGGCGAAGCACTAAGGAGTAGGCGAGATAGGGTGGTGCAAATCCTTGGGACTCGAAAAAGGCCGATAAATTGTTCTCAACATGTCGCAAGCAATGATTAAGTGCAGCTACTAGGTTTTCTACTCGTGGAAGGTCGTGAAGGTCCTCCCTCATCTTATGAGGGTCTACTAGAACGTGGGCAAGATGCACGAGGATGAGGACCGGGGCCCTGTCCGTTGGTACGCTAAGTAGGCAAAATAATAGGTCCCGGAGGTGCAAAAGAGTAGTTTTGAGGTTCCAACTGCACTAAGAGTCCCATCCTGTTTAAACAAGGGAGATCAAGTGGTTCTACCGCATAAGCAACATGCAAATTATGGTCTTGTAAATCTAAGACGTGCAAGTCAATAGCAAGTTGAGTGATGTACAAGCCCAAAATCAAAGGTTTTGCGGACTTACATATAACGAAATGTATTTTATGGAGGATCCCATAACCCAAATTGACCACTTTCACCCCTAGAAACACACTATAATAAGAAAAATTCTTTACAAGACAAGTGTGCCAGCAGCATCCTTGCGGCTCTGAATAGCTAAAGGACAAAAATCTATGCAAAAGTCTCATAATGGGGCGTTTTAGGTAGGAACCTTTGGCATGGCTTGGTTTATAAGGTTTGGTACCCACGACCCATTGTGGCCAAAGGGTAGCGAGGGATGAAATGAATCGAATAGTCATACGAGAGATTCGAGCAAACCTAGAGGTACGTGCTTGGGCTGAGGTAATCAATCCTAGGGCCACGTTGAATTCAGCTATTGATAAAAAAAAAAAATCTTGGCCCATTAATCAAAAATTGACCACACCAACAAGATATACATCACAAGTTTCGGGGTCCTCAAATTTGAAAGTTGAATAAAATTCTCTAGTTAACTCAACAAAGGTAGGGTAGTTAATATTAGTGTAAGAATTCCATCCCATATCATCAATCAATTTGTCAAACTCCTCAACAACATTTAATTGAACCGACTTCGGGCGATGAATATACTTACAAGGTGTAATTTTTCCGTTGTAAATTGCCGCATACCTTTGCTTGTGTTCCTCGATGAAAAATGTAAGAAAACCTCCCATTTGAATTTGAATACTTTGTGGTAATGTTACGGGGGTGCTTGTTGAGAAGAGAAAATGGAGTTGTGGGAGTAGTGTGACTCTTTGGCGTCCGATGAAGATACTGGAACCGATAGTGGTTGTGGCGGTCCCATTATGGAATTGGAAGCTTCTCCATTGTGGCTTGGTGGAGGATGAGGTGGGGGAGATTGGACCTCCATCGAGGCGGCATTTCTTCCCCTTTTTACTCGAGCGAGAGTTTGCATTGTAGGATTTTGGAATCGCAGAGCAACATTAGGGTTTAGGATTGTTAATTTTAATGTGTTGGGTTTTATGGGGAAAATGAAATTGGGGGAATTGGGGTAAGAGAAAACCCGGGTTTGCAAGGGGAAGTGTTTGAGGTATTTTTGGGGTAGTGGGTGAACTCGACAATGGGAGATAATGGACGTTATTGGTTGGCGATTGGTGATGGTGGCATCGGGTTTTGGAGAGAATTGGGGAAATGGAACACTTTTTTAAACAAAATGGGATTGAAGTGTCCGATCTATGAATTACAAATTAGAGAAGGCACATGAAGAGTTCCATTTCACTTACTCAACAAAAGAAGGCCCCGATTTTACCATTTTACCCTCTAGTAGCTTATTGTTTCAAATTTGAAACAAGGTGCCCTTAAGGTCATTTCCCACCATTTTTTCCTATAGTTCTCCATTGTTGCTCCCGAATTAAAACAAAAATGTAACTTGCAAAACCTCAAGGATGGGTGAAGAAGATGATCTCAACGGAAAATCAAAAACATAAAAACAATTCTACCACGTGGGCACGTAGAATTACGTGGCCACGCTTATTCCTAAAAACGAAAATGACGAGTAAATATAAATAACTTCGAAACAAATGAATAGATACATGGGGTGCCTCACAGTGAGCACTAAGTTTAACGTCGGAAGCTCGACGTAAACAATGCTTATGGGTCTCCATAAATAGGTTTGTGTAGGTTCAACTCATCTTCCCCTCCGATCCGTAAATTCCTTTGATATGGTTTAAGTCTATGACCATGTACCTTAAAAGTTTTAGATGTAGCTAAACTCCGAATTTCCACGAGTCCCATGTGGTGCAACGTGTGTGACAATAAAAGGGCCCCACCAACATGACTTTAACTTTCCCGGAAACATTTTCGACTTTGAATGATAGAGGAGGACCCTCCGACCAACCGAGAATTCCTTCCGCAATACCATTTTATCGTGGAAAGCCTTTTTTTCTCTTTATAAATCCTAGAGTTCTCGTAGGCTTCATTTCGAATTTCTTCCAACTCTTGGAGTTGTAACTTCTCGTGGTGGCTATTTTCCTTCCAGTTCATGTTACATTGTTTAATAGCCCAATAAGCCTTATGTTCAAGTTCAACCGAAAGGTGACATGACTTACCATATACTAACTCGTAAGGGGACATGCCAATGGGTGTTTTATAGGTCGTCCTATAAGCCCATAATGCATCTTCCAACCGAAGACTCCAATCCTTGCGGGTTGGACTTATTGTTTTTTCAAGAATGGACTTGATTTCTCGGTTGGACACTTTGGCTTGGCCATTGGTCCGAGGGTGGTACACGGTGCTTGACTGGATGAGTTACACCATATCTCTTTAGCGAAGCTCCAACTGTCTTGTTGCGAAGTAGGTGCCTCCGTCGTTGATTATCGCTCTAGGGATTTCGAATCCGCAAAATATGTTAGATTTAACAAAATCTGTAACAACTTTAGAATCATCGGTTCCGGTGGCTTTTGCTTCCACCCACTTGGAGACATAATCCACGACCAATAGAATATAGATAAAACCGAAAGATACGGGAAATGGGCCCATAAACTCAATGCCCTAAACATAAAAAATTTCACGAGAACAAGATAGGGGTTTGAGGCATCTCATGTCTTTGAGAGATGTTACCTATCTTTTGACACCTCTCACAAGACTTGTAGAATTAATAGGCATCCGTCAACAAGTTGGGCCAATAGAATCCACATTCCAATACCTTTCTTGTTGTTCTATTTGCTTCAAAATGTCCTCCACATGCATGTGAGTGACGGAAAGTGAGGATGGAGGATATTTCGTTTCGAGCACACATCTCCCGATCACTTGGTCCGCATAATGCTTCCATAGATATGGATTGTCCCATACATAGTGTTTAGCGTCACTTTTAAGCTTGTCCTGCCTAGCCTTGGAAAAATCTACGGGTAAAATGTTAGATGCTAAATAATTCACAAGGTTGGCATACCATGCCAATTGTCCACCGATAGAGAACAATTGTTCATCGCGGAATTCTCCTCTCATATTTTCTTTCGATTTCACATGCACCAAACGACTCAAGTGGTCCGCAACGAGTTTTCTATACCACTTTTGTCCTTGATTTCTAAGTCAAACTCGTTGATGAGTAGGATCCATCGCATAAGCCTTGGTTTTGCATCCTTCATCATCATCAAATATCGAATGACAACATGATCGGAATACACTACTACCTTGGTACCCGGAAGGTAGGATCGAAACTTTTCCAAGGTAAAAAAAGCTGCTAGGAATTCCTTTTCGGTAGTGAAGTAGTTCTTCTAAGCCTCATTTAGAGTCATAGATGCATAGTAAATCACGTGGGGAGTTTTGCATATCCTTTGGACTAAAACGGCCCCCAACACACCATCACTATCATCACACATCAATTCAAAGGGGAGACTCTAATTTGGTGGTTGGATGATGGGAGCCGAAATCATCATCTGTTTCAACTTGTCAAAGGCTACTTTGCAATCCGTATCAAAATTGAAATCCATATCTTTTTGCAGCAGCTTTCACAATGGTTATGCTATCTTTGAGAAGTCTTTTATGAATTGCCTATAGAAACTCGCATGGTCAAGGAAAGAGCGAACTTCCCGCACACTAGTGGGGCAAGGTAAGGACTTAATAACATCAATTTTTACCTTGTCTACCTCTATCCCTCTAGCTGAAACAATATGTCCTAACATAATTCCTTATTCCACCATAAAATGGCATTTTTCAAAATTCGGAACAAGATTCGTATCAATGCATCTTTACGGAATCAAAGTTAGATTATGTAAACATTTATCAAAGGAGTCTCCATGAATAGTAAAATTATCCATGAAGATTTCTATAATGTGTTCTACATAATTTGAGAATATGCTTACCATACATCGTTGAAAAGTAGCGAGCGCATTGCATGCTCTAAATGGCATCCTTCTATACATAAAGGTATCGAAGGGGCATGTAAATATAGTCTTCTTTGGGTTTTTCGGGGCTATAGCAATCCGAAAATAGCCCGAATAACCATCCAAAAAGTAGTAATAAGCATGGCTAGCTAGTCTTTCAATCATTTGATCGATGAATGGTAAGGGAAAATGATCCTTGCGTGTGATAGAGTTCAACCTTCTATAATCTATGCATACTCTCCATCCATTTTGAACTCTAGTGGGGACCAAGTCTCCACTCGATTCTCCACCACGGTTATCCTCATCTTTTTAGGAACAACGTGGACTAGACTAACCCATTGGCTATCCAAAATTGGATATATGACTCTCGCTCGAAGTAACTTTAGAATTTCTTTCTTTACCACCTCCATCATAGGTCGATTCAATCTCCTCTATGACGGGTGAATTGGCTTAGCTCCTTCTTCAAGTAGTATTTGGTCCATGCGAGGTGGAGGGACCGATTCTTTGATGTCGGCAATAGACCATCCTGTTGCTTGTCTTGTATTGTTTCGAGCACTCGCATAAGTCTTTCCTCTTGTTCCTGCTTAAGCTTATTGGAAATAATAGTAGGAAGTGTCTTCCCCTCTCCTAGATATACATATTTAAGGTGATTGGGGAGGGGTTTCATCTCCAAATCTAGAGCTTGCATCACGAAAGGTTTAAGCCGATCGGCGAGTACCGAAATTTCAACATAAGACACGTTGTTAGAGTCTTCCAATTCCTCATAATTGTTCACATCCGCCATGGCTTCTTGCAATTCATAGCTGAATTATAGCTCGATAGTCTCTTCCTCAAGATTTTCACGGTTTACAACCTCTAGCTTATCCTTGCCATCGATCTCAAAAACATCATGTGCTAAAGAATTAATCACATCAATCGAATACACATGGCAATCAACATAAGGGTATTTCATCACATCATAAATATTGAATCTAATGATTTCACCATTAAATTCCATTGTTAAGGTGCCACTATATACATCAATCTTTGTTCTTGCGAGTTTAAAAAAATGGCCTTTCTAACAAAATTGGTGCTAAATTTTCATTATTTTCCATGTCAAGGACATAGAAATCGACAAGGAAGATCGAGCTTTTCATTAACTTGTACAAGAACATCCTTAATCACCCCCTTGGGATGAACAAGTAGACCTATTAGCTAGTTGAATGATGACATTTGTTTTCTCTAGAGGTCTAAGGTTAAGGGTGACATAAATGGAATACGACATTATATTTATCGATGCTCCTAAGTCTAACACGGCTTTCTCAATGTTTGCATCACCTATTGTGCATGGAATGAAAAGCATACTAGATCCTTGTATTTTTCAGGAAGATTCCTCCGTATGATAGGCGACACCTATTTGCTTACCTTGATTTTCTCACCTCTTTTCAGCCTCTCGTTTTCTCTTCATTGTGCATAGTTCTTTCAAGAACATAGCATAGTGAGGAACTTGTTAGATTACGTCTAGAAGTATTTCATACAAATCGGTATTGCTCTTGAACTTGGGGTTGGTGGTTAATGTCTGTTGGAAATGGAGGAGGGATTGTATATTCCCTTTGGGTTAGAGACTCGGTGTTCGTCTCCTCCTTCTTTTGAGGTGTCGATTCTTTCACTCTTTCTTCTTCCTCTATATAGTGTGGCGGTGGTGCTGGTTGCACCTTCGTTATTGTTCCACTTACTACTTTATAAGACTATGGCATTTGTATTTTCCTTTGGGTTTGCTATTTTTTGTGAGGGTAGCTTGCCCGATGCTTGTGTCTTAAGTCTATTGACAGCAGTAGCCAATTGACCAACCTCATTCTCTAGATTTTGGATACTTGCTCTTCATCTCTTGCTAAAATTTCACAGTATTAATGGTAAAATTTTTAACAATATCCTCGAGAGACATACCTAAATCGGATGTTTGAGTAAGAGGCTACTGTCTAGGTGGGTATTGTTGCTTGTAAGGCTAAAAATTATTAGCGGGTTGATTATTTAGGGCATTTCTATAGTGAAAGTTAGGATGATCCCTCTAACTCTGGATTATATGTGCTAAAAAATGAATTGTAATTATGCTATGACTCGCCCGGAAAGCCACTGCAGGCATTTGCTTGCTCAACATTATCTTCTTGAAGAGTTGGACACATGCTAGTTAAATGTGCCATAACTAAGTAAATGCCACGAGCCTTCATGGTTTCGATTTTACCTAGTGCTAATTGATGAACAAGAGCGAGTAAGATCATCAAACATTTTTCAAGAGAAGAAGAGTGTACCTCATTAACTCGCCAAGTGGCAAAGTCCGATCTAATGCTGAATTGTTGTGTGTTTGAGGCCATGTTTATGATCCGAATTCTCGCTTCCACGAGTGCTTTGTCAACTAAAGCATCGCCACTTGCGGCATCAATCATACTTATGTCGAAGCCAAGAGTCCTTCATAGGAGTATGGGATGAGCAACGGATCCGTGATCCGATGGTGTAGACAACTTGCATAAAGCTTCTTAAACCTCCCCCAATACTCATATAATGACTCTCCACCATGTTGCCTAATGCCATAAATTTCTTTCCTTATGCTGGCTACCTTGGATACGGGAAAGAATTTCTATAAGAACAACCTCTTTATCTCATGCCAAGTGGTAATATCGCCTAGAGGTAGGTAGTAGAGCCAATCTTAAGCATCATCTTTCAAGGAGAAAGGGAGCGCCCTCAACTTAATTTGCTCCTTTGTTACACCATTGGGTTTCATACCCGTGCATACCACATGGAATTCCTTCAAGTGTTTGTGGGGGTCTTCACTGCGGACCCACGAAAACTAGGCAACGAATGCATCAACCCGCATTTCAACTCAAATGTGGTGTTTGCAACAAAGTTAGGGAAGTTGATGCGGTGAGGATGCTAATCCAAGTCGGGGTAGCAAGCTCTTTTAGTGTTTTTTTTACTATGTTCTCCATGGTTTCGGTATGGGCTTATTACTCGGTCCGGTCGATAATCGCATGGCCACGTAGATTCCGTTTTGTGGCTTTTCTTAGCCTTTTTGCGGTGTGTTCAATTTTTGGATCAAATTGTAGGTCTTTTACGCTCCGAGATTTTGTAACGTACATAAACAAATCCGAGTTCCCCGGCAACGGTGCCAAAATTTGGTAGTGCTATTGCGAGCACCCAAATTAACTCTTAAACTCCCGTAAAAATAAATAAATGCAGCTAGGGAGAGTAGGGATCGATCCCACTAGGAACTCGGATTCGTTAGTCATTACAAATGTCCAAAACAACAAAATAAATAAGGGGGTTTGGTTATGAAGGGTTTCAACTCCGAAATTTAAAGATAGAAATATAAACTTTAATAATTGAATTAAATGGAATTAATGATCCGAAACAAACCTTAGTTCGGGATACATCCTCTTTTGAAATTCAAGATTTATCATTGGTGCACTAAAAGTATGAGTTAATCATTCAAATATTTTTTGGGATATTTAAACCAATCTTTCCTTATGTCTAGCCCATTGAAAACATGTATTCCAATCAGCCCTTATTGTTTAACAACCCCGGATACGATCATAAGATTTGATTAAACAATAGCCTTAGGTATTAGAAAGATCAATAAAGCAAGTCAACATAACACATGTAGTTATATTTAATCAAGTTGAACAATCTCGCTAAAAGTTGTGATTTTCTAATGCAGCAAACAATATACTTTTAGTTGCTATGAGAGTTAAAGTGACCGAACAATTACGGATCCAATATTTAACTTAGCTTAAGATCATTTTAGCTCTATAAACTAACTATGAATTTTACAAAATAAACCAAACAATCATATAAATAAGTATAGAAGAGAGTTCAATACTTGAATCAATTAAACTTGAGTTAATGTTAAAAACAAGAACCTCAAAAACAATTTCCTTCCAAAAGATTCTCGTCGCTTCACCAAGGAAAGGTAGTTTAGCTACTCCTAAACATGGTGGCCGAAATATTCGAGAAAAAGAAAAGAACAATTATGTTTAGGGTTACAAAATTGAGAGAATATGTGCATCATCGGTGTTTTTTTACACCCTCACTCGCCTATTCTATTTATAGGCCCCTTTTTCTCTCTCCAATATGCCAAAAAGATATGATTTGATCTTCTTTTCCTTAAAGCTAACGACTGTCTTAACCGAAAGATCGTACAAAATCTGTTTCCTAATTGAACTCTACTCGTCGGGATCGGATTTCTACGTGCCTACGTAGTTTTATATGCCCACGCATTCTTCTATTGTAAGTTGGAATTATCTTACGCACTCGCGCGTCCACACTATCCGACGTGCCCATGCTATATTCATAAAGCCGAGCTTCAAAACAACCTTCTTAGCCATATTTGTTCCCACTTTAGTAATTTAGCACCTACAATAAAAAGGCAATTAAAACTTGACTTTAGGACAATATCGAACCATAAAATATGATTAAATGAGATGTCCAAACATATGAAATTGCTTTGCTATCAATATCATTAAACATCCCAAGCCATTGCATTGTCAAGAAT
The DNA here is from genome assembly GCA_963924115.1 of Dovyalis caffra. Lineage (NCBI taxonomy): Eukaryota > Viridiplantae > Streptophyta > Magnoliopsida > Malpighiales > Salicaceae > Dovyalis > Dovyalis caffra. Next base: position 1,350,390 of record CAWUPB010001154.1, on the reverse strand, counting down.
GGATATTGACTATCCGCGGATAGACTTGTGAGTTATATGCTCATGCCATATGATAGTAGTAGGAGATCTCACACCTATTGGTATGGTAATGCCAAAGCAAGCACTTAGGTGATTCATGTTAGAGAACATATCACTAGACATGACTCACTCGTGAGAACCCATTTGGTTTTGGTCTATGGGAATCTCGTACGATATGGATACAAATGATCCTTAGACCTAAAGTCATCATGATGTCTCATTAAGGTACTTACGCACTTTGACACTCATTTAGATCGACCCATTCAAGGGTTGCATGTGGGCGATTCGTTGAGTGCACTAGGAATCTAATAGAGGTAGGTTTATAACTAAGATAGGACATATCATTCTTTGTATGCTAAAGGAGTTATCATATTGCACTTTGATAAATGTCTACTCAAGAAATCTATGGCCATTAGAGGAGTACGAGTAATAGAGCATAGTTGGTTTACTCTAAGAGCTATAACATTTGGGAATCGAAAAAAACTTGTGTGATAATAATGAAATAAGAATAATAACCAAGTTTAAGATCACACTATGATAAGTTGACATAAGGACCGAATCATATGGTAGCCATGCTCGTGAAAGGTAATAATGGGTTAACTAATCCTTCTAGTGAATTAGGCAATCATGATGCCTTACTAGAAGCCAATCTTAATTTATGTTTCAAGAGATAAAAGAGGAGTCTTTTATTCTTGATACATTGCCAATATATCTAAGAGCCTATTGAGTCATATACATAAGTTTAAGTATTCAGATTATAAATGAGAAGCAAAGATATTGGAAAAGGTTTTCAATTATAGAAAGTTTCCTAAAATGGAAAGTTTCCTTAATTATGGAAGTTTTCTAAAATGAAAAGTTTTCAATTTTAAAAATTGATTTCCTAATTTGAAAGTTAGTTTCAAATTTAGAAATAAAGGACCTAAAAGGAAAGGAGTTTCCTAATTTAGGTTAAAGGGTATTATTGAGAAATTGGTTCCTAATGTGGATCCTACCAAAAAAAAAAAAAAATCTAAGAATATTTATTTGGATAGTTGAAATAAATAAATTAGGCTAAAATATTTTTAGGCCATTAGGTTTAATTAAAAGCCTTAAGATATTTTGGTGGGAGGATAAACATCAACCTTATTGGATAAGGTTGAATGTTTTAAAGATAATAATAAAATAGTCCACATATAAAATAACTCATCATCCTTGGAGCATAAGGAAGTAACAATCTAGAGTCCTAAAAGGACTTGTTGCCACCCCTCTCCTTATCCTTGCAGGATAAGGAAACTCTCCCTCTATAAATTAGGAGCGAGGGTGTGGCATTAAAGAGACTCGATGAACCTCGAGAGTATTTGGCCAAGTTTGAAAATAATATAGCAACATTCGACCTAGAAAATTAAAAGGGAGCAAAGTTTCAACCAATCCTAAAAAATCAATGGAGGGGAAATGGCTAAGAATGAAAAATAAGAAAAAAATAGTTTTCACCTAAACCTTAGCAAGAAATACTTTTTCCTTCTCCTTTAAGGTTGTTGTAAAATTGCTCGGGATTGATTTTTAGAGAAAATACTAAATTAGAAAAGGTGGAGCTAGTGCCCTACAGATTTTGAGTGCTTCTTTATGGATACTTTGATTGCGTTGATCATTTATAAAGGTTGGAAACTTATGCTACTTTTCTGAAAATGAATTATATTTGTGCTACAAGAGGTAATCTTTTACTTATAACTTATTATTGATGCATGCATGGTTAGTAGATTCAATGGCTTGATCTTAGGGCCTTAGATGGAGGAAAATCTTTGTTTATTCCGCACCTTCATAGGATGCATGATCCCTTCAATATGTAGTGGAGCTTACGGTGAATCTTTGATTGTATGATTGGTTAATTGTTATTAACTCGCAAGAATTAGCTATGCTCGATTATAAATCTTGTGTTTTTGGTGTTTATATGAATATGAAATAGAAATTTTTTGTCAAAATTAGTAGGAGCATATGAGGTCAATGTTGGATGTCAACACTTATGTACACGATAGCCCTATTGCCAATTGCGAATAACGAGCAAGCTCGCTAGGCAAATGGCGAGTGGCCTACATGCTATATGAATCCAAGGTTTTGGGCTTATATGCTTCTCAACACTTACGTGCTTTTGCTCTAGGCCGATGGCCGTGGGAAGATGCACAAATGTATATGAACCCAAGGTTTTGGGCTTCAAAACCCATGAATCCTTAAGGCCCAAAAACCCATGGAGATTTAAATCATTATAAATCATTATTTTATTAATAATAAATGAAGTTTTTCTATCAATTCTTATTATTTATATTTATTGAATAGAATTACCTAGAAGTCCATATGATATGCATTGCATTAATGATTGATCGAAAAGGTCCACACCGATGATAACATAGCTAACCCGTTGACTAAACCTCTACCAAGCTAAAATATGAGACCCTTACTCGATCATCAATAATAAGGGACATAGCTAGTTGGCTCTATTATAAGTGGAAGATTGTTAGTATAGATGCTTAAGATCCAACCTAGTTTGGATAGGTTTAAGTCATTGTAACATTGCATTGTTTATTTTATTAATAATAAAAGAAATTTTTCTATTAATTCTTATTATTTATATTTATTGAATAGAATTAGATAGAAGTTCATATGATATGCATTGCATTAATGATTGATTGAAAGATGTGAGACAAACATTAATGCATTTAAATGATATTATTAAATATCCCAAGTCATAGCATTGTTAAGAATGGACATTGACTACGTACTCGTAAGACTTATGAGTGCTAATAAGATAATAGTGAGAGATCTCACACCTATTGGCATGGTGATGCCAAAGTAAGCACTTAGGTGATTATTGTTAGAGAACATATCATTAGATTTAACTCACAATAAGAAGCCATTTAGTTTAGTCTATGAGAATCTCATACGAGATGGGTACAACTAGTCCTTTTACTTGAAGTCATCATGGTTATCTCATTAGAAGATTTATTATTTTGGCACTCATTTTGATAGACCTAGTAAAGGGTTGCATGTAGGTGATTCATTGGGTGCGCTAGGATCTAATGAAGATAGATTGATAACTAAAGTAAGACATGTCATTTCTTACAAGCTAAAGGAGTTATCACATTGCATTTCAATAAATGTCTACTTAAGAAATTTATGGCCACAGTAGAAGTACACCAATACGAGTATAGTTGATTTACTGTAAGAGCTCATGCATTTAAGAATAAAAAAACTTATGTGATCATAATCGAATAGACCAATAACTAAGTTTGAGATCACGCTATGATAAATTGGCATGAGGATAGAATTGTAAGATAACCATGCTTGTGAAAGATAATTATGGATTGATTAATCCTCCTAGAGAATTGGCTAGTTAGGACACTATGCTAGAGGCCAATGTTGATTTATGTATCAAGAGATAAAAGAGGTATATTTTATTATTGATACATTGCCAACATATCTAAGAGCCTAGTGAGTCAAACACATAAGTTTAAGCATTCACATAATAAAAGGGAAGCAAAGATGTTGGAAAAAGTTTTCAAAAATGAAAAATTTTCTCAAATAGAATTTTTTCAAAAATAGAAAGTTTTCTAAAATAGAAAGTTTCCTATTTTACAAATCAATTTTCTAATTTGAAAGTCAGTTCTAAATTTGGATGTAAGTTAACCGAAAAGGAAATTAGTTTTCTAATTTAGGTTTAAGGGTAACTCGGGAAATTGTTTTCTAATATGGGTCTCCTAAAAATATCTAACCTAATTTATTTGGATAGTCTAAATTAGTTGATAATTAATTGGACCAAAATATTTTGGGCCAATAGGTTTAATATAAAAGCTTAAAAGATATTTTGGTAGAAGGATAAGGATCATGGTTTAAAAGGATAAGATCAAAAAGCTATATGCATTATAACTCTTAATCCTTGGAGGACTAGGAAGCAACAACCTAGAGTCCATATTGGACTAATTGTCACCACTTCATTATCCTTAGAGAAAAAGGAAGACACTCCCCTTATACATAAGAGAGACATATTGCAAACGAGAGGTTTAAAGCTAGACATACATGGAAAAAAGGAAAAACATGGAGAAAATAGTTTTCTCCCTCCCTAACACACGCCACCTCTCTCCCTCTCTCTTAGGGTTGTCACAAAATATCCTTAAATAGATTTCTAGACTCTTTTTCTATAAAGGTTAAATCTACGGTATAAGAGGTAATCCCGTACTTATGCTTTAATTCATGCATGATTAATTGATTCATTCAACGACTTGATCCAATGAGCCTTGGATGGAGGAGTTTTTTTTCCTTTTATTCGCACTTCTATAGGTTGCATGATCCTTCAAATCTTACTAAACAACTCAAGGGTCTCATTTTCTTTCTTTTTTTAAATCTCCTCCTATCTAGGCTTTTCTAACCTACTATGAAAAGGTGCATGATTTGTTGAAAATTGAATTAAAGGATTAGAATTTACCTTAGGGCTCAGTATAGCCCTTTCAATTTATGTGCTCTTCTTCCCTATTTTGAACTCTAATCTTCTTTCTCAACTACCTCGGATATCACTTTGCTTAGTTTTTCCATTATAACACAGACTTCTCAATATCATAACACATATTTTTCTCTAGGTTTAGCACCATTTGGGATGACATTTTCCTTTCGATTGAGCCTCTAAGTGACGCACAACAGCTTGTCATCCGACTCATCTAATTTTTAGGTTTTGAATGTTGAACTTTATCTCTTATTGGAAATGTTTTATGCTCAAAGCAAGAGACTTCATCATTTCTTTTAATGATTAATCTTAGTTTTACGAGGCAAGTTATTGATAAGGCTTAGATTGATAGCCTTGTTGCCTTTATTGGTAGAAGTTCTACTCTCCTTGTTGATTATCACCATAACTCGGATTAGGGTGGTCTTTCTTAGTCGGATTGTACATGTTGGAGAATGGGTCCTAAGGCCTTTATTGGCCACAACTAAAGTCCTAGCAGGATGAACCTATTTAGTGTGCTCCTTTTAGAGTGTTGGGCACATATGAGTGTTGTGACCTATAATAGAAGAAATTCCATAAACTTCCACATCTTATAGGTTTCCCATGACCATCTCTATTAACAAGGGAGTTAGGTCAAATATTTACCGCTTCTAGTTAGATATATTGACTTTATTTACACTATTTGGTGCATGATCAACCCTTACACTATACTCGCTAAGAATTTGCAATTATGTTAGATATTAATCTCCTATAGCATCGGAGGTCTTGTCAACCGAGTGCTTCACCACTAACAACATCTATCATGCTCCTCTTCATAGGTAGCAAAACTTCATAGAATTATACAATCAACAATTGGTCATAGATTTGATGGTTTGGGTAGTTGATTTACAACTTCTTGAACCAGATCCTAATAGTCATATAAAATCTCTCCATTGAATTATCCGATGTCATAGATCTCCCGCTATATACTAGTAACTCTCAAAGTAGGAAAATATTTCAATAAAAATACATTCTTTTATCCCATGAATCAATAGATCCTGTAAGGAGATCATACAATTAGTCCTTAGCATCCTCATCTAGTAAAAATGGGAATACTCGGAATTTAATTTGCTCATCCGATATTCCTTATGGTGTCATAGTTGAGCAAAACACATGGGATTCCTTTAAATACTTATGAGGTCTTCACTAACGAGGTTCGAAAACATTGGTAGCAAGTGTATTAGCCTCAATTTTAACTCAAACGTAACATTAAGATTTGAGAACTCAATGCACAATGGTTGTTGATTAAGACTATGAGCAACTAGCTCTTTTAAAGTCATATTTTCTTTGTTTATAACCATTAACTCTCCTTTAGAATCATTTGATGATAAAAATTCAAGAATGGTAGTTATGCTCGATAAAGCGAAACTACGCTCTTGAATGTCTCAATCCTCTATATCGAAGCTTCTCTTCTTAACTTAATTAATTCTCTTTCTAATTTGGTATTGAAAATCAAGTCGCTCGGTTGTTACCCGGTCATATACCGACTCGATAGAAACAATAAGAATAGTTAAAATACCAAGAAACAATTATTTTAAGTGCAATCTTCCCTAGCACCGATGCTAAAATTTGATGATGTATTGTACCACTAACAAATTAGTTATTTATTTTTCATGTGAAACCCAACCGTGAGGTGTAGATAGAGCAAGCGAAGGTCAAACCCACAAGGAAGTGGCCTAATTAATGATTTTTATCATTTGATTATTCTATAGTATAAATAGAGTAAAGGGGGTTTGTGTTTATGGTAATTTATAAGTAATAAAAAATAACTTAAAATAACAATAATGGAGAAAGGCCTTAGTTAACGTTTCATATCCACTTTTGGTTTAGTTATTGATTATTGATTCAATTATTAACCTATTCTTAATATGAATATCCACCATAGGACAACAACATGTATGTTGTCTCCAATCTTTCCTTAGTGATTCGTTAACCAAATAAATGATATGTGACTAATTTTGTTGCTATTGAACAACCTGCTAGATGCTAGATAGATTTAATCCAATGACTACATTAAAGTAAAAACAAGCGAGTGAAGCTAAACCACCCTTCTAGACACTAAAAATATGTAATCTAGTTCTATATTTTTCAAAGGATTAAACAAAAATGAATTTATAATTATGAACCCCTAGTTACTACCATATACATGTTTAGACAAGCAATTATATGGAATTGAATACTTAGCTAAGAATAGATTATGATGATCAAGTAATTACCATGTACCGTAATCAATTAATCATATAACCATAACTAAATCATGATGAAAAACATAAAATAATAAAGAAGAATATTTTTAGAATTAAATCCCGAGAATATCTCATAATGATTTAACCAAAAGCTTGAACTTCTTTCAACTAAGATGGATGTTTAGTTGCTCATAGTCGACTACAACGTAGGATGTTCCATCTATGATAGTCGCTACCAAGTGGAAATCTCAAAATAAAACCCTAACATCACTATTTATAGTTAAAAGAATGGTTACAACACACATATATTAGTCTTATATAGCTACACAGATTGCTTTGTAAAGACAAATGATTTGTTCTTTTATTTCACATGGTTTGGAGCCTTAGAGAATTGGTGTTGCACGGTTTGATCGATATAGGCACACAACCGTGTGGGTTTGTTCTTCATTTGGTGTAACTTCATTCTCGCTCATGTGGACTTCTTCTAGCTTTGACACACACAAATGTGTCTCCTCCTTAGTGCATTCCATGTGGAATGACCACTACTCGAGTGAAACCTCTTTCCTCTAAGAAGGTACTCTAGTCTTAGCATCTATATGACCATGTCATTTTTCTTGCTCCGGTTGTATGGAAAGCTAATGGTTATATGGCTTTGTTGTTGAGCAATCCATATCGTTTCTTCCTTTGTTTCATATAGTTAGTTGCTTTTTTCCTTTGTAATTCACACGGTCGTGTGAATCCTAAGCTTCCTTGGTGGCTTGTATTTCTCCTTGCTTTTGTTTTTGTTTTCTTTGCATCAATTTGCCATTTTTCCTATAAAACTCAAAATCGTTATCTTGAACTTAATTTACTAAATATAATACAATCAACACTCAAAAATTCAATGTAAAAGAGTCTAAAAATCATACTAATTATACACTCATCAATTACCATTGGAGATTGTGGCTCAATCTCTAAGAGTAGCAAGACAAAATGAGATGTCTAGAATAGATTACATAGATGCCATGTTTGTTGAAATAGAATCTCTTGATTTGAAAAGAATCAAGGCACTTAATAGGATTTATATTGAAAAAACAAAGAATGACATGAACTTATAATAGAAAAGATAAAAGTAAGAACTTTTCAATTAAAGATTTAGTTTAGGAAGTGATACTATTAATTGGAAAGAAAAGACTATTTTCTTGGCAAATGGTCCCCTAATTGGAAAAGTCCTTTTTGAATTAAAGAAGTTTATTTTGAGAATGCTTATAAATTAGAAAGCCTACAAGGAGCTAAACATAATAGAGGTATTAATTACAAGTATTTAAAGCTATATTTTTCTTCCATTTAGGAAACCAATAAGAAGTTTTAGAATCTCTATTTTTAGAATTATGGCGGATGTATAAAGAATCTTAACATTGAGTCTCGGACTAAAAGAAACTAATTAATTTGAAGATGAATTAAAAATGTTTCTTTATTTAAATACATTAGAGTTTTAGTACAAAATTATTTCTTAGGTATCCTACTCCAAAGACTATCTAAAATGGTGGCAAATGCTTTAACAAGATTTGATTGATTGTGTTTTTGTCAATGAGCAAAATCAAGCCTATGCCTTTTGTTTAAGTCATCATTGACTTGAGCAATCCGGGAATCTAAAGTAGATTGAGCCGACTTCAATCACGCTAGTCTTCGTTCAATTTTTTTGATCTCTTTGTCTAGTTGGGCTTTATTATCTTCCAAGTTAATTTGTTCTTTGTTTGAAACTATAATAGTTTTTATTGGAGTCCCTTTTATAAAAACTTACCTATTTTCTTTAAGTGACCCTTGTATCTCCTTTTCTTCTTCCAAGCACTTCGGTAATAGTATTCTTTGATGCCTTAAACAAATCTTATTCATAGTCATCTAGAGATAGAGTTGGAAAGAAATGGAGAAGATCAACAAACTCATTAGATGTAAGAAACTAAGTCTCCATGATCCTCGGAGGCCCTATGGTGATCGGATGAGATACGAATTGAATTTGCTAATTTAAGGTAGTGCTTGGTTGAACAAAGATCTTTATTGGTGTTGGGAGCACGGAAGAGGGATCGATTCTAGACTAACTTCTATACTAGAGTTATGATTCAAATCACTCATCTAGCTCTTATCCTTATTGTCATTATGATGGAAGCTTAGATTTTGAGACTCAATCTCTTTTTTATGTTCTATCAAAACTTTTGCAAGTAGCAGTTGATAGAGTGTTAAGATAGTGGTTGGATCATATGAAGTAGAAGTTCTAAAAGACTTGACTTTTATAATTGGAGCTTAAAGACTTTCATAGGCTGATTCTTAAAGACTTGACTTTTATAATTGGAGCTTTAGGACTTTCATATGTCAAAGCAATTAGAGTTTCATAAGTTGGTGTTTGATCAAAATGATCTTCTTCTAAGTCGAGCACTAAAATTTCACATTGTGATTGGTTCGAATTAATTCTTCGACGGACATCGGTAGCTCTTCAAGTGGTAATACCGCTTAGGGGAAAATTGAAAAATGACCACCACAAGTTAGTCAAAATAAAATGAAAGTAGAAAGCCATCGAAAAGTCCTTTTTTTGTACTCGTATGAGTGGATGAGTCTTAATCCCTAAATCCTTCTTGAAAAGAGAAGTCGACAAAGGCTATGGTATCTTATAAAATAACAAAAGAGAGTGAGTTTTATTAGGACCATGATGAAGATTATTTTCAAAAGAGAGTATCGGATAAAATTACTTGATCTAGTCTAGGCTTAATTAGGTGATGTAATCATAGAAATATGTCACCTTTAAAGACCTTATCCTTCAATTTTGAGGTTTCACCAAGAATATATTGAAGAAAAAGCCTTTCAATGAAATTTTTTTTATTTCTTTAAATGTGTTAGAAGCAATAATTGTTTCAAGTTTAATACATAAGAGAGGTTTCAATGTTGAGATGTTTTGAGTAAAAAACCATACCATGTCTTGTACAATTGCCTCTTCTTATTCATCCATAGAAAAATCCTTAGGGTTTAGACGTGCTATAAGAAGTGGTGGAGCATCCATTCGGCTTTTATCCTTTTACATAGAGAAAGAATCGGGAAAAGAAGAAACCTCCTTGATCTTTATAAAGGATCATGCATCCTATGTAGGTGCGGAATAAAACAAAAATTTCCTTCATCTAAAGAGCCTAAGACATGCTATTGAATCAACTAACCATGTATTCATGTATTAAAGAATTAAATAAATAATTACCTCTTATAGCATAGATTTAAATCTTTCCGGAAAAGAGTGGTGTAGGAGCCTAACCTCTATCAATAATTCACACGAGTCTAAACACAAAAATTAGTAGAGTGCTAGCTCTACCTTTTTTTTACTTTTTTATTTCTATACTTCGAAATCTAATTAGGGTAATATTACGACAACCCTAAGAGAGAAAGTAAAGTGGCGTGTGTTAGGTTTTTTTAGGAGAAAACTATTTTCTCTTTTTTCTTGCTCAATGTCATGTGCATAATTTTTTCTTTCTTGCTTTACCATTTTTCTCCCTTTTAAAAGAATCTTATTGTCACATCTCTCCTCCTATTCATAGGGGAGATTTTCCTTGTCCTCTAAGAATAAAGAGGGGTGACAACTAATCCTAATTGGACTCTTAGTTGTTGCTTTTAAATCCTCCAAAGATTAGGTGTTATTTTACATATGGGCTTTTATCTTTAAAAAATTAATCTTTATCAAATAAGGGTTATGTATATCCTCTCACAAAAATATTTTTTAGGCTTTTAATTAAATCTGTTGACCTAAAACTATTTTGGTCTAATTAATTAATTTAAACTATCCAAATAAATTAAGTTACTTTTAGGTGGTCCACATTAGGAAATAATTTTCCAAAATACCCTTAAACCTAAACTAGGAAACTAATTTTCTTTTTTTGTTATTTATTTCTAAATCAATATCTTTGCTTCTCTTTTATCATATGAATGCTTAAACTTATGTGTGTGACTTAATAGGCTCTTAGATATGTTGATAATGTATCAAAAATAAAAGACACATTTTTTTTATCTATTGATACATAAATTAAGATTGGCTTCTAATAAGGCATCATAACTACCCAATTCTCTTTAAGGATTAATTGATACATAATTACCTTTCATGAGCATGGTTACCATGTAATTCAATCTTCATGTTAACTTATCATAGTATGATCTCGAACTTGGTTATTAGTCTTGTTTGATTATTATCACACAAGTCTTCTTTGATTTCTAAATATCTTAGCACTTAAAGTAAATCAACTATGCTCTATTGGTGTACTCCTACTATTGTCACGAGAAAATTCTTGAGTAGACATTTGTTGAAGTGTAATTTGATAACTCATTTAGCATACAAGAAATGGCTTGTCCTATCTTAGTAATTCACCTACCTGCATTAGATTCCTAGTGCATCTAACAAATCACCCACATGCAACCCTTGACTAGGTCTATCAAAAAGATTATCAAAGTACATAAATGCTCTAATGAGATAATCATAATGACTTTAAGTCTAAGGACTAGTTATACCCATCTCGTATGAGATTCTCATAGACTAAACCAAATGAGTTCTTATTGTGAGTTAAGTTCAGTGATATGTTCTCCAACATAGGTCACCTAAGTGCTTGCTTTGGTATCATCATGTCAATAGGTGTGAGATCTTCTACTGCCATCATATAGTATGAGCATAGCACTCATAAGTCTTACCACATATACTCAATGTCCATTCTTGACAATGCTACAACTTGTGACATTTAAGGATATCATTTATGTGCATTAGTGTTTGTCTCACATCTTTGGATCAACCACTAATGTAAATGTATATCACAAGGACTTCTATCTAATTCTACTTAATAAATAAGCATAAAACATAAAAATTAATAAAAGACTTCTTTATTATTAATAAAATAAATGATGTAATAATACAATAACTCAAACCTATCCAAACATGGTTAATCTTGGGCATCTACACTAACAATCTCCCACTTGAAGTAGAGTGAACCAGTCATGTCCCTTAATCCTATTGATCGAGAAAGGCACTCATGTTTCAGTTGTGACAAAAGCATAGTTAAAGGATCAGCTATGTTGTCATCAATATAGATCTTTTCTATCCTTATATCACCATGAATGATAATTTCTCTAATCAAATGACGAGTATAGATCAGCAATACATACTTAGATCGTTGGTGAGACCTTGGTTCTTTAGCATATACCATGAATCCTTTGTTGTTAGCCATCAAGGGATATGACATTATAATAAATCTTTCTTTGATTTTATTCATACTAAACCTTTTAGTATCATGTCAATGTATCTTTCTTAGGAGACCCCTCATATTCTAAGTCATCTATCCCTATAGATCTCGACTCTTAGATTGTAGGCTACCCTCCCAAGTCATACTTAGGGAAATTGTTTTCACATAAGTCAATCTATTATGGAATGCAACATGATAATGTTCAAAGCTGTTATGTAGGTTGTTTAATTTTTTCTTATAGAATAACCATGATTAGTAGGCTCTTAATAACCTTTTTTATACATAAGGTTTATCTTTGTTTTGGTGAAAATATCAAACTCTTTGATTATTTCACCAAAACATTAATTATCATTCCCAAAGGTATGTTAAAGTCCATGAATAGACCTTTGCATCTTGTAAATCTTATTTATATGTTCTTTAGAACCATTAGGGTAAGTCATCTACATACCCTTTTCGTTTACCATTTCTTGGAGTCAATGTCTAACATTGCCTTTTCATAAGAGTTAACTCTACCATCACTTTTAGGGTACACATCACCATGTGTTGAGACAAGAAGATCCTATCTCGTTTGTCTTTTAACAAACTCCTTTTAGACTTATAAATTTCTTGTCTTTTTATTTATGGGTAGTTAAAAAAATTTTATAACCTATTTACTTTGGGTTCCAACTATGAGTATTAATTTATGAGTCTACTCGAATCTCATTGAGTTCTAATTTTCTTCCACTATTTCTAGCATCCATATTTTCCTTCCTAAGGAAAATAGTATGCTTGGAAAATAGTATGTCTAGTCATGAACAACACTTTGTTTTAGGGTTAAAAAAATAATATTCATTTGTTTCTTTTAGATATCTCACGTATTTAAACTTTATTGATTTAGGCTTTAGCCTTTCTTTGTCAAACTATTTGACATATATTTTATAGCCTCAAAGCATTTAGGAAAGGTGAATTCATTTCTTTCCTTTTAATATCTCGGATGAAGTCTAATCAAATAGACTTAATTAGAACCCTATTCAAAATAAAGGTTGTAGCAAGGAGTGATTATCCCAAAGTGGGATGGGGATATAAATTTTAACCGATTATGGACTATGTCTAACATGAGGTATCCAATGTTAGAAAATCTCATTCTCTTTTAGGTGATCCAAAATTCATTGCTTAAGTATTCATAACCTCGATCTCATCAAAATGCCTTAATACTTTTTCTAGTTTATTTCTTGACTATAAATCTAAATTCTTTGAACTTTTAAAATGCTTTAGAATTTTTTGTTATTTACGTAATCAAAATGTGATCTATTATCACTAAAGGTTATGGAACAATCATGTCCTCCACTTACATGGGTGAACATGAGCCAAAATACGTCTCTATGTGTAAGGCCAAACTATTTAGTAACACTTTCTCCTTTTCAACTAAATAGGGATTTATGTCTCTCTCCCAAGTAAACAAGATTCACTAGAAATCATCAAATGATTCTATGTATCCATTTTAAGTAGATTAGATATTTGATTCTTATTGAAATGGCTAAGTTAGCGAGTGCCACATATATATATTATTTAGATCATTTGAGTCCTTTAGTATGAATATTATATACATGGGATTTATGTTCAAAACATACAATTATTATCAATCAAGACATTTTCATATAAAATTTCACCTTTTAAAAATAATCATTATTTTTAAAATGAAAAGCTTATTCAAAAAAAGAAATGGAAATAACATATTTAGTCTCTACAAAATAATAATAATAATAATAATAATTAAGTATTAGCATATGCCTACATGGTAGTGCTAACTCATAAATGTTTACAATTAATGATCCATTATAGTCGAGTAGGTCATCTCCCCTTAAGCTATCTTCCTTTCTTTTCTAAGCTCCCGCACATTTTAAAAATGTAAGCACCATATTTAGTATCATATACTCATGGGTGGAATTAGAAATAAGAAAATCAACATTAATAATATAAATACCTAAGGTGGTTGTAAAACTATTTTTCTTCACCTTTTCTAGGTACTCTTTATAGTTGCACTTCCGATGTTCTTTCTTATTGTAAAGAAAGTAGACTATATCTTTTGGGTCATTCTAAGCCTCGAGCTTTCCCCCCTCTAGTAGGCATAGTTGAAGGCTTCTTCTTTCTTTATTTGGGCTTTTTTTTTTGTCCTTTACAATGCCATTTTCCTTATTAACATGAAGCACATAACTCTTATTCTTCTTGTTAATTTTAGATCGAGCTTCCCTAAGTATAGGTAAAAACTCTCCAAGATTCTTTTGCATGTGCATCATATTAAAGTTCATGATGAACTGTCTAAAACTATTAGGCAACAATTACAATATTAGGTTAATAGATAATTCAACATCCATTCCAACTTCAAGCTTGGCTAGCATGCCGATATAGCATATCATTTCAACAACGTGCTTTTTGATGTTGGATACTTCATCCATTCTACCTCTAAAGAGCATCCTCGCTATTTCATAATGCTCATGCCTAATATTCTCCTCAAATAAGCTTTTAAGCTTCGTTATGATGTTAAAAGCATTCTTGTCTTTATGTTGGTACCTATGGTCTAATGTTATAGTAGTCGGTATGATACTTTGAGAGATGATCACATCATCCTTATGTTTGATCCATGTTATATAAGCTTCAACTTGATCCCGAAGAGGCTCAACTAGGAGAGGTTTCTTTATCGTATAGATAATTTTTTTACGTTAGAGGACTATCCTTAGATTCATTTCCTAGACAAGGCGAGTTCATGCCATTGAAGGCATTACTTCCATCAATGATCGATTGTATTGATGTGTAACTAGTCATACTGTGTAATCGATAGGATAGAAAAACATACGATTTGGTTAATTAAATTGCATAAAATAAAACAAAGCATAAATTAAAGAAGTAAAATTTATGTTTGCTCCTATTATTTTCTTCATGTTCTATAACCTTCAATAAAGGACTTGAGAAAATTTTTGATTCGTTTTTCTTAGTGAGTTAAGAGCTCATCTTTTAACATGCATTAACCTTGAGTTATCTCACTAGTCATATATGAAGGATTAGGTAAGTAACTCCATACCACTTACATCTAATGCAATTTCTAATCTCATTGGCTTGACAACTCCTTGTCATTTCATATCTTAACTCGAATACTAATCTTTTCCTATAAGTTTATTATACCTTGAGCTATCAAACAAATGCAATAACTCATTTCAAGTTAGACCCAATGTTCGGGGACATCACATGACCTATGATTTGTTTCCCTTAAGGAAAAGCTGACCTTGAGTTATCTCAACATGCCAATAATGATCAAGAGAGTTCATGCCTTGTAACTTTAGGAGACAATTAACTTAATACATAATTTGAAGGATTTTAATTTGATAGGTCTCATCTTAGCGTACATATTAGTCAATAATCACATTAGTCCTAACATACATACTAATATTAATCGCATGATATAAATACATATATCTCATGGATGACACAAGCACCGAGTGAATGGTAATAGATCTCTAATATTAGCCCTCTAGACCCACAAGTAGACTAGTGAGTCAAATGCCTAGGTGAAAAATTATTACAAATTCGTTGGGATTTGTCTTCACTTCTTGGGTGCTTCTCATTGCATATATTCTAATTCATATCTTTTACTTTTAAGTTTATTTAAATCAGAAACCTTGAGTTACATTGAGGGGAGTAAGATGAGAAGAAAAATATAATAAAGTAATAGAGAAGGCATGGCATGCATACCCTATTTATCAAAAAATAAAAAAAATTTAAACATTCATTTCCATAAACTAGGCCAACTCATCCATACAATTAACCCATGCTTTATTCACATTCATACATGGCATACTAATGAAACACATTTCATTCAAATTGTAATTATAAATCTATGTTTTTGGTTATTTTATAAATTTATCAAAAATTTACTAAATTTTAATTTTAAAACTTTTCAAGCCCATTATAGGCCTAGGGGCTTTTAGGCTTTAAAGGCCCATGAGCTTTTGAGCCTTACACTTGTGCCTAGCTCGTATCCTAGAGCATGAGAGCCTAGCACATCGTAGGCTTTTTCCATGCACACGGCTAGTGGATGCCTCATGTGTTTTAGACATGTCATAACTCGGCCTTATCCTTAGTGTGCTCCTACCACATGCCTGCCTCGTCATGTGCCTAGCATATGACTAGCTGCCTAGTAAGCTTGGCTTATCTCATGCTTCATGTGTGACTGACTTTGGTGAGAAGGCCTTGCATGGATGAGGCATGCTAGGCCTATCGCATGTTTGGCACACGATGCCTTATGGGACTTATGCATGTGATCGCCTAGCCCATTAGACGACTTGTGTGTGATTGCCCGGCTTGTCATGTGCATAACACTCGACCGACCTTACCTACCAAGCGCCTAGCACTCGACTAGCCGGCTAGCTTCATAGGCGTAAGTGCCAACGTCCAACGTCGACCTCGTGCACCCCTACTCAATTTAAACCTAAAATGTTAGTTTTAAACATATATAAAATACCAAAAATACAAGATTTATACTTTGGAATAGCTAATTCATGTAGTTAATCATAAGTAATAAAACATACAATCAAATATTGAACAAAAGCTTCGCTACTAATTGAAGGATCATGCATCCTATAGAGTTGCAAAATAAAACAAAAATTTCCTCCATCTAAGGAGCCCAAGATCATGCAACTGAATTAAACTAGCCATATATTCATAAATTAAAGCATTAAATAAAGAATTATTGCTTGTAGTGTAGATTTAAACCTTTATAGAAAAGAGTCATCCAATTGTCCAACCTCTATCGATAATCCACACGGACCAAGCATCGGATAAGAAGCACTTAAAATTTATAAAGTGTTGGCTCTAGCTTTTCTAACTTCTTTAGTGTTTATACTTTTGAAATCTAATCGGGATAATTTTACAACAACCCAAATAGCGAATGTAAAGTCGGGTATGCTAGGGTTTTTGGAGGAGAAAACTATTTTCCCTTTTTCTTTGGTCAATGTTGTGCGCATTATTTTTTTCTTGCTTTGCCATTTTTCTCTCTTCTAAAAGGCTTTTTTATTGCCGTATCTCTCCTCCAATTTATACGAGAGAGAGTTTCCTTGTCCTCCAAGGATAAGGAAGGGTGACAACTAGTCCTAATTGGACTTTTGGTTGTTGCTTCCAAATCCTTCAAGGATTAGAAGTTATTTTACATATGGGCTATTTTGATCTTATCTTTAAAATATTCATCCTTATCTAATAAGGTTCATGTTTATCCTCCAATCAAAATATCTTTCGGGCTTTTAGTTAAACCTACGGCCTAAAACTATTTTGGCCTAATTAATTAATTTGAACTATTTAAATAAATTAAGTTAGATAATTTTAGGTGGCCCACATTAGGAAATAGTTTTCTAAAATACCCTTAAACCAACATTATGAAACTAATTTTTATTTAGGTTATTTATTTTCAAAATTGGAATTGAATTCCAAATTAAGAAACTGATTTCTAAAATAGAAAACTTTTCGTTTGTGAAAACTTTTTTCGAAAATAGAAAACTTTCAAATTGAAAAATTTTTCCAACATATTTGCTTGTCTTTTATGATATGAATGCTTAAACTTATACGTGTGATTGAATAGGCTTTTAGATATATTGGCAATGTATCAAGAATAAAAGACACTTCTTTTATCCTTTGATACATAAATTAAGATTGGCTTCGAGCAAGGTATGATGACTATCTAATTCTCTAGGAGGATTAATTAATCCATAGTTACCTTTCATAATCATGGTTACCATACGGTTCAATCCTCATGTTAACTTATTATATTATGATCTCGAAGTTAGTTATTATTCTTTTTCGATTATGATCTAATAAGTTTTCTTCGATTCTTAGATGTCTTAGTTGTTAGAGTAAACCAACTATGCTCTATTTATCTACTCTACTACAGCCATAGATTTCTCAAGTAGATTCATTGAAGTGTAATGTGATAACTCCTTTAGTATATAAGCAATGACATGTCCTATTTTGTTCATCCACCTACCTCCATTAGATTTATAATGCACCTAACAAATCATCCACATGTAACACTTTACTAGATTCATCAAAAAGATTGTCAAAGTACATAAATCCTCTAATGAGATAACTATGATGACTTCAAGTCTATACACCAATTGTACCCATTTGTATGAGATTCCCATGGACTAAACCAAATGGGTTCTCATGGCTAGTCAAGTCTAGTGATATATTCATTAACATAAGTCACCTAAGTTCTTGCTTTAGCATCATCATACCAATAGTTATGAGATCTCCTACTCGTTATCATATAGCATGAGCGTAGCACTCACAAGTGTGATTGTATATAGTCAATGTTCTTTTTCGATAATGATATAACTTGAGACATTTAATGATATTATTTATGTGCATTAGTGTTTATCTCACATCTTTTGATCAACCATTAATGCAAATGCATATCATAAGGACTTCTATCTAATTCTACTTAATAAATAAAGATAAAATATAAGAATTGATAGAAAGAATTATTTATTATTAATAAAAAAATTATCCATTAATATAATAACTCAAATCTATCCAAACATGGTTGGATCTTTAGCATCTACACTAACACTTTAGGCTTATCGAACTAGTGGATTTTGAAACCACTATCATAGTTCTCTTCAATGGTCGATCAATAGTTTTTAAATCCACTACCCTAGCCCTATTTACTAGTCGGTGCACTTTTTGAGACAATTCTTCTATTGAATCTTTTGAAGAAGGAGGCAAAGCAAGTTTTTTTCTTCAATTTATCCTTCTTTGTTTGGGCTATTTTAAAGAAAAGAAGATCAAGTCGGAAAAATAATTTGTAAAAATTTGATGACAATAGAAAAGGTGAAAGACTTATGAGCTTTTTCAAATGGTTTAGTTTTACTTAATGGTGATCTTCTCACTATCAACTTACTACCAATTTCCTAAAACAATTTCTATCTATCTTCCATATAGAAGTTATTATCCAAAAATGTTACCACATCGTAGCGAAAGAGGAAGTCACTCCAATATTTTGGTGATAATTATTAAGGTTACGCACTTTAGCATAAGCCATCGATTCACTCTCGGTATCCTATTTAACAAATCTTAAATATCTTTTCTCTTATTCCATGGTTGATTGACGATCGAAATCAATGGTCTCACCATTGTTTGGATTAATCCAAATTATCGAGCGCGAGAGGTTGGGGGTATAGGTTTTAATGAATATCAAGTGTCCAAAAGAGTGAGTTAAATTTCAATTTACTAAGACTACACTCTAGCTTGATTATTTGCTAATAAAAAAATATAGCTTATAGAGTAATTTATTCAAGTGAAACCATAACAACCCATAGTTGTGCCTATGAAATGGCATCTCATCTATGCTTAGCGTTGAGGATGTGCCTCAAAGCATTCGAAAGAGTTAGAGGTTGATATGGTAGCTCATGCATAAGGGAGTGATTGTAGCTATCCGGGTCTTTTTTAATAGATTAAGGTCAACTTAAAGCTCAAAAGTAAAACTCTCCCACATATGTACACATAAAAGAGTTAGAGGTTGATATGTTAGCTCATGCATAAGGGAGTGATCTTAGCTATCCGGGTCTTTTTTAATAGATTGAGGTCGACCTAAAGCTAAAAAGTAAAACTCTCCCACATCTACATAAACAAAAAGAAAGAATATAAGGTCTTGAGTTTATTGGTTGATAAATCATGAAGTCTTGCATATGCATAGGTTAGAAGGATTAGACCCATGATGACTCTACTCATCCCATCAAGTGAAGCTAAGTTGATAGCGTAAGGTGGAAAGCCTCTAATTAGCCTTTTCAACTTTAAGCCAATGACATATTTACAAATCCATAATATATAGAAGTCAATATCTTCATTATGAGATATTTTTATCCCTTCTCTATATTGATTGAATAGATTATCATAAGCTTTAGGAAGCCTATTCTCTTGAATTTTGAGGTTTTCACCAATCACTTTGAAAGCCAAAGTCCGGCCGAGTTGGATATAAATAAGTGATGGCTATAACATTAAGTAAGATCATTGACATGTACCTTTCGAGAACTAGAATTGATTGATGCAAGGATTCTAGAAGGTAACCATTATAGTCACTAAGCCAAGATTTATAGTGTAAGAGTGGGTCGGTAGAAGGATGGCCTCTTGAATTCCCATTGCATCCCCTTTCTTACCTAAATAAGGGATAAGTCACTTCTTAACTCGATCTTCGTATTTGGTGTCTAGTTTTGGCCACACAACAAGGAAAGCCTTGGTAGATTGGGTCTAATTTTGGAGATTTGGGTTGAGTTTAGGGGAAAAGAATATACTAGTATCATAATCTTTTGAAAAGATCTGCGTCGATCATCTCTATAAGATGAATAACTTCAATATTGATAGTAGGGCCCAACAATAAATAAGAAATTTTTTATGGGTTCTTCTTATGCCATAGCACAACATCAATGACATCATTTCTAGTGACGAGTTTAGAATAAGCATATATTAAGCGTACACGGTTCCTCGAAAAGCTTAGTTAGTTAATAGCAATCGCCACTAGAGGGTAACTTTCTCTTGAATAACTTTCTTGAGGACTTAATATTTCCTTTTAGAGCCATTTTTCATGGAAGAAGTTAACAAAAGGTAGAATAAATGTTTGATAGAATGTCGGAAAAAAAGCAAAGGTTTTTATCTTGTAAGGTCTTGTAGAGGAAGAAATTATAGTAAAAGTGAAAATGTTGAAAATCACCCTCCCTTTTATATGATATATTTTAAAGATTATGATGGTTGAGTTTTAAGGTAGATGGGTCATATGCGGTAAAATAAAAACCAATGACTGTTGGGTAATCGGGGCATAAAACCAATTGCAACTAGCCATTGAAGAAATAAAATGATATGCGAGTCTCATCATGTCTATTAATATTTAATGGTTTTCCTATTAGAGAAAGAAATTTTCATCATTTTATCTCTAAAGGGCTTAAAAGGAGGCAAGTGTTGGCACTTTAAAATTTTAAAAATTAGATGACAATCAAGTATGGTATCTTCTTATGATGAAATAGTGAAACATAAATCAAACGATGCATTTGATCCTATGCCTAACCAAATTATGAGAAAGCGTTGAGTTTTAAATGAAACTATATGTTTGGTCTTATAACCAACCAAGTTTTGATAAAGCGTTGAGTCTTAAGTAAAATGGTGGGTTTAGTCATATAACTAACCTAATTTTGATGATACATTAAGATTTAATAAAGTGATGCATTTGGTTTTATAACCAACCAAGCTCAATGAAATAGTAATACTTAAATCAAACGATGTGTTTAGTCTTGCGATCAACCATATTTGATGAGACACCATGTCTAAAAAAACAAAGGGACAATTACTAATAACTATTCATGCCTAACTTTAAATTAAAGGCAATTATCTATTGAGAGCTATTCGGAGAAAGGGGATTAACAAAATCGAACACAATCAATAGAAAAGATTTTTTCAACTCAAATTTATTTAAGTTCTCTAGTTTATCATGTAACATTTAGTTTTTACATTCCTGTAAGTAGTCTAATAGCTTTCTTTGCTTTCGGTATTTCATTATTGTAACTTAAAAAGTGTTGATCACTCATTGATTATGGACAAATGATGTCGAGTCTTTCGATGGCTAATGATGGAAGTTTCATATATTTTTGATTTATGATATTTATACTTTTTTCAATGAATTTTGTCTTTTTCAATTGATAAAGTTCTCTTCATCTCATGAATTTTATTTCTTCGATTAATAGCACTCCTTTTATTTTAATTTTTCTTTAAATTGAGTACCTATGGGAAGTCCTAATGGCTTGCTAGACAAAACCGAACCCCGTATTATTTCATCATGAATTTCTTGGTCATAAATTTAAACATCGATATATTCCACTTTGAGATCAAATTTGATGAGCGAGCAACAATAATAAAAATAAAAATAATTATAGTTCCAATGAGGTCATAAAAAAATATCAACATATAACTTTATGTTTCTAATGATTTTAATTTCAATGGCATATAAAATTAATGATGAGATTAATAGTTAAAAAAAGATTTTTGTAATTCGAGTACTTAGCATTAGTAAGTTATTATACATTTAAAAATAAAACAAAACATCATAATGGACCACACGCTCAACAAGCGGGTATCTAATAAGTAATAACTATGTTGTAAAATCTAGTGAGGTGCTTAAAGAGGTTTTCTACTTCTTTTGACTTTGTAAGTTTGACCTTTAAGATAAATATAAAGGGAAATGCTGTTTGGATGTAGTATGTTGATGTGTCTCTCAAGAAGAGAATTTAGCTTTAAGCGATGTACAAACAAATCTAAAGATACAATACTTTTATGACAACGTCCGTAAGTAAAGGTGGAATAGCAGTTATCTTTTAGTGGTGGACACAAATGAATCACTAAATTTGGCAAAAAAATCTTCTTGGGAGTTTTAAAGATGGTTTAGTAATGGATTTATTAGGAAAAATAGTGACGGACTTGATATTTCATCACTAATTTTATTTCAATGATTTAGTAGTGGAATATCAATTTCTAAATGATAGATCCCTCAAAATTTAGTGACATAAAATCTATTGTTAAGTTGGAGATTTTGGGAAAAATTCAAAAGACTTTTTGAAAGACAAAAATTGCTCAATTTGTCATAGATTAGCAATGAACATCGACAAATTATAACAAATTATAACAAAGCAGCGATGAAACTTACTTCCATCATTAAATATGGAAAATGGGTGGCTAGTTGTGCCAAATTAAGTGCCCATTTTGACATGAATTAGCGACGGACTTAAGTGTCGATCACTAAATAGAGACAAAATAGTGATGGGATTACGTTTGTCGCTATTTTTCAATCCTAATTTAACCCCTTCTTCTCGTCCCTCATTTGTTTTCCCTCTGCGAAACTAGTCGTTGTCGCCATTCTCCCAACCCCTCCAAACCACCACTAAACTGCACTCCTTCATCGCCAATTGATCCACACCCACTCCAAGGTCTTTTCTCTCAAAAAACCCTATTTTTTCTTCTCTTCTCTTAGTGTAATTCCACTCAAATCAAGTGTGTTTTTCTCTTTTTTATTTTCTTATTTAAACTTAGTAATTTTTTGTAATTATTAGGCTAATTTAAATTTAATTATTGGGTTTATGATTATGTGTATATTAAATTATTGTTTTGTTGATTTATTAGTTAATTTTTTTTAATTGTTAGGTTAATTAGTTAATTAATTTTAATTTCAATTTAATGAGAATTTTTTTTAATTAATCAAGTTAAATTTATTTAAAATTTAGTAGATTAATTAGGTTAATCATATGTTTATTTGGTTGAATTGGACTAAATTTCTTAATTAATTATAATTTTGTTAATTAATTATTTAATTTATCTTTATTAAGTTAATTTAATTGTTAGTTTAAATTTAATTTTGTTAGAATTAGAGTTAATTAAGTTAATTAGATTTATAGTTAACTAATTAATTAGGTGAATTATGTTTAATTAGTTGAATTATAAGTTTATTTATATAAGAAATTATTAATTTAATATAATTTGTTTAAGATTAAAATCAATTAAGCTAATTAGATTTATAGTTATTTAATTAATTAGGTTAATTTTGTTTAATTGGTTGAATTAAAACTTTATTTATACTAATTTTTTATAATTAATTGTTATATAAAATTTAATTTGGTTGTCTCATACGAGATGAGTACAAATAGTCTTTATACTTGAAGTCATCATGGTTGTCTCATTAGAGAACTTATCCACTTTGACACTCGTTTCGATGGACCCATTAAAGGGTTGCACGTGGGAAATTCATTAGGTACACTAGGAATCTAGTGGAGGTAGGTGTATGACTAAGATAGGACATATCATTCCTTATATACTAAAGGATTTTTCATATTGCACTTCGATAAATGTACGCTCAAGAAATCTATGGTCATCGTATGAGTACACCAATAGAGCATAGTTGGTTTACTCTAAGAGCTAAGACATTTGAGAATCAAAGAAAACTTGTGTGATCATAATCGAACAACACTTATAACCAAGTTTAAGATCACACTATGATAGGTTAACATAAGGATCGACTTGTATGGTAACCGACTCATGAAAGGTAATAATGGGTTTATTAATCCTCCTGGACGGTAGGGTAATCATGTTGTCTTACTAGAGACTAATCTTGATTTATGTATTAAAAGATAAAAAAGGAGTCTTTTGTTCTTGATACAATGCCAACATATGTAAGAGCCTATTGAGTTACACGCATAAGTTTAAGTATTCACATGATGAATAAGAAGCAAAAATATTATAAAAAGTTTTCAATTTTGAAAATTTCCTATTTTGCAAAGGATTTCTAAAATGGAAAGTACCTCGTTTTGGAAAGAGTTTTCAAAATGAAAAGTTTCCTCAATTAGGAAGCTTCTTAAAATGAAAAGTTTCCTATTTTAGAAATCGGTTTCCTAATTTGGAACTATAAATAACAAAAAATGGAGATGGGTTTCCTAATTTAGGTTAAAGGGTATTTTGAAAAATTATTCCATAATGCGGACTAACCTAAAATAATCTAAAATTATTTATTTGGATAGTCTAAATAAATTAGTTGGGCTAGAATGGTTTTGGCCCATTAGGTTTAGTTAAAAGCCTTAAGATATTTTGATGAGAGGATAAACGTCAACCTTATTAGATAAGGATTAATGTTTTAAAGATAATGATCCGTCCATATGTAAAGTGGGCCCAAGGCTCGAAAAGGTTTTAAAATTAAAATTTAGAAAAAAATTGATAAATTTATAAAATTACCAAAACCATAGATTTATAATTATGTTGTGAATGAAATGTGTTTCATTAATATGCCTTGCATCGGTGTGATTGAAGCATGGGTGAATGGTATGAATGAGTCAATGTAGTTTTATGAATGCATGCTTGTAATTTTTTATTTTTATTTTAATAAATAGAATCTGTGTGTCTTGCCTTCTCTATTATTCTATGGTATTTCTCTTCTCATCTTACTCCTCACGAATGTAATTTGAGGTTTCTCATTTCAAATAAATGTAAAAGTAAAAAATAGGAATTAGAATATATATAAGGTGAAGACACCAAGGAATGAAGATATTCATGAAGAATTTGTAATAATTTTTCACCTAGGAATTGACCCATTAGTCTCCTAGGGGCTTGAGGGGGCTAGTACTAGAAATCCATTACCATTTATTGGTCTTTGAGTCATGCTTGAGATGTATGTATGTTATGAGATCAATGTTAGTATGCATGATAGAAATAATATGATTATTGTTTAGTATGCATATTAGGATTAGACCAACCATATTAATCCTTTGAATAAAATATTAAGTAAATTGCTTTTCAATGCTATGAGATAAGAAC
Source organism: Dovyalis caffra (assembly GCA_963924115.1). Lineage (NCBI taxonomy): Eukaryota > Viridiplantae > Streptophyta > Magnoliopsida > Malpighiales > Salicaceae > Dovyalis > Dovyalis caffra. Next base: position 1,325,086 of record CAWUPB010001154.1, on the reverse strand, counting down.
ACTCTTGGTCATTATTGGCTTGTTCGGATAACTCAAGGTTACTTCTTCCTCTAGGGAAACAAATCATGGGCCATGCGATATACACGAACATTAGGTTTAACTTATATGAGTTATTGGGTTTGTTGAGATAACTCGAGGTCCAATAAACTTGTAAACCAGGATTGGTATTCACATAAGATGTGATAAGACAAGGAGTTGTCATACCAATAAAATTTGAAATTACATTAGATGTAATTGGTCAAGAGTTACCTACCTAATCCTTCATGTATGGCTTGTTGAGATAACTTAAGTCTAATGCATATTAGAGGATGGGATCTTAACCCATTAAGGAAACAAATCAAAAATTTTACTTGAGTCCTATATTTAAGGTATAGAATTTGAAGAAAATAATGAGAGCAAACATATATTTTGCTTCTTTAATTTATTCTTTGTTATATTTTATGCAATTTAATTAACCTAATTATATAATTTTCTATCCTGTCATGGTTATTATACAATATGACTAGTAATACATCGATGAGATCGATGATAAATGGAGGGAATACCTTAAATGGCATAAACTTCCTTGATTGAGAATTGAATAAGAGGAATGTCTTCCAACATGGGAAAATGCTATATGTAATAGATGATAAGGAGTACCATGAAGGGGTGTAAGAGAAGAGTTCTCATAACATCTCAAGTATTCATGTTATTGAAATAAATTTTTCTACTTCTAGTGTAACGTCATGGGTATTTGATGCTTGGATGTAGTGTACACATTTGCATAAATTTTAGAGGACTAAAAAAGGCTAGAAAGACTACTTACGGTGAGGTTGACTTAAGCATGGGTAATGGTTCTATAGTTGTGCCATTTCCATTTCTTGTTTAGACCAAGATGGTATTTCATTTTTATTTGAGAGAAAAATTTATTCCTTTTATAAAGATGATGTTTTATATGGAAATGCTGATGTGAATAACGACTTATATATTTTAAACGTAGACATACCAATGTATAACATAAATGTGAAAAGACTAAAAACTAATGAGCTAAACAAAATATATCCGTGGAATTGTCAACTTAGCAATATAAATGAAACTCACATATCCAAACTACATAAAAATGGATATTTTGAATCATTTGATTATGAATCTTATGATGTCTGCGAATATTATTTGCTTGGCAAAATAAAGAAATTTCCTTTTAGTGGAAAAGGTAAAAAAACTACTAATTTGTTAAACCTCATACATAACGATGTATATGGGCCCATATCCACCCAAACTAAAGGAGGATATGTTTATTTCATAACCTTTATCAATGATAGATCACGTTTTGGTTATGTATGTCTCATGCAACACAAATTTGAAGCATATGAAAAGTTCAAAGAGTTTAGGTTTGAAGTTGAGAAATAAACTAGTAAAAGCATTAAGGCACTTTAATCGGATTGAGGTGGAGAATACTTAAGCACTAAATTTTTAGAAAAGAGAATGGGATTCTCTCATGATGGACCCCACCTAGAACACCAAAAATGAATGGTGCGTCCAAAAGGAGAAATAGGACAACGTTAGACATGGTCCGGTCCATTATGAGTCAAATGGCTATCCTAATATGATTTTGGGGATATGCACTCTTTACCGTGACATTTATTTGGAACATGATTCCAACAAATCTTATTAATCGGACACCATATGAAATATGGAAAGGAAAGAAAAAAGGAAAGAAATTTTCTTTTTCTTTCCTTAATATTTAGGGATGTGAAGCATATGTCAAATGCTTAGACGGGGACAAGCTTCGACCTAGATCAATAAAATGTAAATTTTTGGGATATCCAAAAAAAAATAGAGCAGAAGGTGTTCTTTACTAGGCATGTTGTATTCCTTGAGAAGGAATTTATAGATACTAAGACCGAGTGGGAGGAAAGTTGAACTCGATGAGATTCAAAAAGACTCACAAATTGACACCGTGTTAAAGGAACACCAAGTAGAAAGGTTACAAAGCGTTATAAGCTGCTCCACAAATCAATACATAAGAACTTTATAGGTCTAAGAGGGTTCATCAAGAGTTAGAAAGATATGGCCTTTTAGTCTTAACGAGATAGAGATACAACGAACCTAATACCTTTGAAGAAGAAATATTAGACATTGACTCTAAACAATGGCATGAGGCCATAAAATTTGAAATGGAATTCATGTTCACTAACTAAGTATGGAGTTTGGCTGATCCCCTTAAAGGTGCTAAGACTATTGGGTGTAAGTGGGTCTTTAAAAGAAAGATCAACATGGATGGGTACATACATACGTGCAAAGCCAGATTGGTGGCTAAAGGATATCATCAATAACGAGATGTTGATTATGATGAATTTTTTTCACTAGTATCAATGGTTAAATCCATTCAGATTATGCTTACAATTATTACATATCACGATTATGAGATGTTGTAGATGGATATCAAAACTACTTTTCTTAATGAAAAATTAAATGAGGATGTGTACATAATACAACCGATGGTTTTATCACCAAAGGATATGCAAATAAGATTTGCAAATTATGAAGGTCCATTTATGGACTTTAGTAAGCATCTAGGAGTTGGAATCAATGTTTTGATGAAATGATCAAAGAGTTTTATTTTTCATAAAACAAAGATGAACCTTGTGTAGACAAAAAGATTAGTGGGAGCTCAATTATTTTTATTATACTATATGCGAGATGATATTCTACTTATTTTCAAGAATACCACTATGTTACAATCTATAAAATATTGGCTATCTAAGAATTTCTCCATGAAAGATATGGGAGAGGCGAGCATACCTTTTAGGAATCAAGATCTATAGAGATAGATTGTGAAAAATGTTAGATCTCTCCCAAAGCATGTACATTGAAAAAAACTAAAGAGGTTTAGCATGGAAGAATCCAAGAGAGGAATTGTTCCGAGTATCACATGGGATAAAACTTTTCAAGATTGAGTGTCCCAATACATAAAACGAAAGGGAAAGGATGAGTCGCATTCCCTATATGTCGGCCATAGGATCTATCATGTATGCCATGTTATATATGCGGTTTGATGTCTCATATGCTTTGAGTATATGTAGTAGATATCAAGTTGATATGAGTGAAAAACAACTGAATTACATGAAAAAAATTCTAAATTACTTACGAAGAACTAAGAATGCCTTCTAGGTCTATGGAGGAGATGAACTAGTGGTGAAAGGGTTCACAAATGCTAGTTTTCAATCCGATAATGATGACTTTAACTCATAGTTAAGATTCATTTTCCAATTGAACGAGTGAAGCTATTAGTTGGAAAAGTTCCAAGCAAGAAATAGTGGCCAACTCTATTAGTGTAGGTGCCCAAGATCCAATCATGTTTTGATGGACTTGAGTTAATGTATCATTCCATTTTTTATTTTAACAATAATAAAGAAGTCATTCTATTAATTCTTGTGTTTTATTTTTATAAATTAAGTAGAATTAGATGAAAGTCCTTATGATATGCATTTGCAATAGTGATTGATCGAAAGATGTGAGACAAACACTAATGCATATAAATGATATCATTAAATATCCTAAGTCATAGTATTATCAAGAATGGATATTTACTATATGGAAATAGACTTGTGAATGTTATGCTTATGCTATATGATAGTTGTAGGAGATCTCACACCTATTAGCATGGTGATGCCGGAACAAGCACTTACATAATTTATGTTAAAGAACATATCACTAGACTTGACTCACAACGAGAACCCATTTGATTTTAGTCTATGAAAATCTCATACAAGATGGGTACAAATGGTCATTAGACTTGAAGTCATCACGGTTGTATCATTAGAGGACTTATGCACTTTGACACTTATTTTGATGGACCCATTAAAGGGTTGTATGTGGGTGATTTGTTGGGTGCACTAGAAATCTAATAGAGATAGGTGTATGACTAAGATAGGACATTTTGGTTGGAGGATAAAAATTATCCTTATTAGATAAGGATGAATATTTTGAAGATAATGATCAAAAGTCCACATGTCAAAATAACTCCTCACCCTTGGAGGATAAGAAAGCAACAACCTAGAGTCCTAAAAGGGACTTAATGTCGCCCTTCTCCTAGTCCACGAGGAGAAGAAAACTCTCCTAGAAATATAAGGGAGAGATAGAGGTGTGGCAACTAAACAAAAAGAGAGAGAAGAAGGAAAAATTCAAGCATCTCTAAAAACTAACTAGGCCACACGGTAAAGTGAAGGAAAAAGGAGGAAAATAGTTTTCTCCAAAAATCCTAGCATAAATATACTTTATTCTTCTCTTTTCGAGTTGTCACAAAATTGCTAGAGATTAATTTTTATAGGAAATACTACACAAATCGGAAAAAGGTAGAGCTAGCGACCTATTGATTTTAAGTGCTTCTTTACGAATACTTGAACTATGTAAATCATCAATAGAGGCTAGATAATTTAATGACTTTTTTGATAAAACAATTTGGATTTGTTCTACAAGAGGTAATTCTTCATTCATTGATTCAAATTCATGTATGTATGGTTAATAGATTCAACGACTTGATCTTGGGCCCTTAGATGGAGGAAAGTTTTTTATTTATTTCACACCTTCATAGGATGCATGATCCTTTAACCTACACTAACATAATCATCCACACATATAATAATTATGTATAACATCTCATTCCATCCTTCCTAACTCTTTGACAATGGTTCAATGATCGAACATTTTTGGTAAAAACAATAGCGACTAGATTAATAGAGTTTTCTCTATTTCGATGAAGACATTAGCTACATCTAAACTAATTATCTAAGTAGTGGATGAGAACAAGACCAACCAAAAAATACACCAAGCAATACACCAAGCCAAAGCTCATAAATTTTTTGAACCAATTTTGTAGTCCTTCAAACTTCATCCGAACACATCAAATAGGCTTTCATAGTGCCATCCCTCAATTGTACTTTTATGTTTACGGCTTCATGTCTTTGCTAAACCATTCTTGAACTTTTTACACCACTTTGTCATGCTGGCAATAAATGTATAATTAGTCTAGATAATTTGGCATTTACGATAATGGATGTTACTCCTCTAAAGTAAGAGCCATATCAATTGTCTCTAATAGTAAAACATCGGTATGAGGGGTCCCATAAAAGAACTAAAGCTTTCAACATTAGTTTTTGGATCGATATATCCAACAATGTGGCTAAGTTCTCATACTTATTCTTGAACCTTTGTTTATCATCCGAAGTCGGATACTTCGAACATTTTAAGAACTTATTGATATCATTGAGAATTGGTTGAAAGCAAGTTACGGTCCAAAGGTTACTCTAAAAATCATCTTGAAATCAATCTTCTTTTACTTGGTTAAGGGCTTTTAATTTGTCTTGATAGATTGTTGTCAACTTAAACTATGTTTGAACTCTTTTGTCACCCATCTTAAAACATCATGATCAAGTTATCTTAATCAAGGTTTCAAACACATTTGACTTGCCTATTGTTGCCAATCGGAGAAAAAAAGGGTTGGATGATCCTAGGGTCCGGTTCTAGCACTATTTCAATATTTAGACTCGATCTAAATCTCAAAAGGTACTTTCCACCTATTGATGCTTAATAGGATCACTAAGAACTAAAAATGACAACATTAACAATCATAAAAACCATTAATTACCTATCACACGATGGCATCTATCTAGAAGGCTTAAGGCTCTATAAGTGTTTACTTGGGTAAAGCACATCAAGGTACCATTACTAACTCCCTAAAACCCGAGAGAAATGCATATGACATTATAATGATGTAGTGGTGTGTGAAAAAAATACTACTTTATACCCGAGTCTCAATAATTAAAATTAAGGATTATAATAAAAAAAAGATGTAAAGGTATGTAAAACACAAAAAGCATATTCATAGCACATATATAAGCAAACATTCTCATATATACCCTTCTAGCAATACCAATTCTGAAACTAATTCTTCACCATATTAAAAAACTATTAGTAAACTTCTTATGGAACTTGGGAAATATAGACATCACTTTGTATCTTGGAATAGAGTTTATCAATCCTTAAAGGAAGAAGTTTTGAGTATTAGAAGACTAAGACAAGTAATGGAAGCTCTCAAGGAAAAAAAAGTTTGGTTTTATATATAAAGAATAAAATCTATAGGCTCAATATACGATGATAAAATATGGCACCCTAGATAACTACTTGCTAAAACTAGTGTGTAGAAGACCATCCTACGTCTAAAGGTTGAAGAATCAAGCATCATATAGAGATGCATAATACGTAAAAAAATATTTGTTCTCCTCTATCTAAAGTTCTCAAGATTAGTCGTTGAATCAACTAGTCATAAAAATATAACAAGATAATAATACATGATTACCTCTTGTAGCATAGAATTCAAACTTTGCAAAAGGAACTATTAAAATGTCCAACCTCTATTGATTATCCACGCAACTTAAACATCCACACAAGAAATAATTGTAATCATAGAGTGTTGGATCCAATCTTTTCTATATAGGAAATTTTATCTCAAAAATTCATATAATTTCGTCCTCATGTTAATTTTCACGAGTGTGATCTCGAGCTTGGTTTATTAACTATTGGATTATGATAATATGAATTTTCTTTATTCTCCAAATATCTTAGCTCTCAAGTAAATCAACTATGCTTTATTGGTGTACTTCCACTATAACTATAGATTCTTTGAGTAGACATTCATCAAAATGTAATGTGATAACTCCTTTAGCATATAAGAAATGACTTATTCTTTCTCAATTATTCACCTATCGTTATTAGATTCCTAATGCACCAAACAAATTACCCATATGTAGCTCTTTACCAAGCCCATAAAAAATAATATCAAAGTATTCTAATCCTCTAATAGGATAGGATAGCACCGATGACTTGTAGTCAAAGAACCGGTTGTATCCATCTCGTATGAGATTCTTATAGACTAAGCCAACTAGGTTCTCATGGCAAGTCATGCACGGTGATATGTTCTCTAACATTATTCACTTGAGTCCTTGTTTTGACATCACACTCGTCGGTAGGTGTGAGATCTCATACTCGTTATCTTCTAACAAAAGCATTGCACTCACAAGTCTTACTATCTATTGTCAATGTCCAATCTCAATAATGCTATGACTTGGGATATTTAATAATATCATTTAAGTGCATTAATTTTTGTCTCACATCCATTGATGAATCATTAATATAATGTATATCACATTTACTTCTATCTAATTTTATCAAATTATAAATAAACGAAATTAATAGAACGATTTTTTTTTATTATTGAAAAATACAATGATACAATAACTTAAACCATCCAAAAAGGTTAGATCTTGGACACCTACACTAACAAAGATTTGTATCAAAGTTGATTGATTGAGTTAAGAGCGTTAGTACTTTGGCTATTGCTAAAGGTGAAATTCGTTTATGGACTTTAAATTGGTATGACTTCTTATTTAATCCACTATTAACTCTTAATATTATGCCCATGGTGAGAGATAATTTATAATACCTTAATTACCTAAAGAGTATATTTGTACCACCCACGACCTAGAACCTAAGGTAGGTTGAGAATATTATCGACAATACCTCACACACGAAGTGTATTTAATGCGAGACACTAAGCCTCATTTTCTTAACTTTACTTATAAATACATTTACCAAATTATTTAGTAGAAGACTTTTTAATTTTAAAACTAAAACAAATTCATTTAATGATTTCATTTATTTTCAAAACTCATTTATTCAAAGTACATTAAATTACCAAATTAAGTTCGATTAAACATCAATATAGTTTTGAATAATCCTATTAATGATTCAATGTTGTTTTAAACTTTGTTAACTAGTAAGTCATTTTATTTATTAAACCTCCTATTTATAAGTTTAAATTTTAATTAGATACCATGATTAAAATTCAAGATCATTGGAAGTCGTTCTAAGTTTAGATTCCATAAACACTTAAACATCTAAAAATCCATTTCAATTATTAATACGTATGTGTTAGTGTTAGTGCCCAAGGTCCAACTAGTTTTGGATGGGCCTAAGTTAATGTACTATTGCTTTATTTATTTTAATAATAATAAAAAGGTCATTCTATCAATTCTTATGTTTACATGTTGATGAATTTAGTAGAATGAGATAGAAGTCCTTATGATATGCATTTGCAATAATGATTGATCGAAAGATGTGAGACAAACACTAATGTACATAAATGATATCATTAAATATCCCAAGTCATAGCATCATCAAGAATTGACATTCACAATATATGGATAGACTTGTGAGTGCTATGTTCATGCTATATGATAGTAGTAGGATATCTCACACCTATTGGTATGGTGATGCCAAAGCAAGCACTTAGGTGATTTATGTTAGAGAATATATCACTAGACTTGACTCGCCATGAAAACCCATTTGGTTTTAGTCTATGGGAATCTCATATGAGGTTTCTACAAATGGTCCTTAGACTTAAAGTCATCACGGTTATCTCATTGGAGAGCTTATGCACTTTGACACTTATTTCGATGGATCCATTAATGGGTTGCACGTTGGTAATTCACTTTGAATCCAATGGAGATAGGCGTATGACTAAGATAGGATATGTTATTCCTTGTATGCTAAAGGAGTTATCACATTGCACTTCGATAAATGTCCGCTCAAGAAATATATGGCTAAAGTAGGAGTACACCAATAGAGCATAGTTGGTTTACTCTAAGAGCTAAGATATTTGGGAATTGAAGAAAACTTGTGTGATCATAATCAAATAAGAATAATAACCAAGCTTGAGATCACACTTGTGATAAGTTGACATGAGGACTTAATTGTATGGTAACCATGCTCGTGAAAGATAATAATGGATTAACTAATCCTTCTAAAGAATTTGATAGTCATGATGCCTTGCTAGAGGCCAATCTTGATTTATGTATTAAGAGATGAAAGAGAAGTTTTTTATTCTTGATATATTGCCAACATATCTAAGAGCCTATTGAGTCACACACATAAGTTCAAGTATTCATATTACAAATGAGAAGCAAAGATATTGGAAAAAGTTTTCAATTATGAAAATTTCCAATTTTGAAAAGAGTTTCCAAAATGAAAAGTTTCCTAAAATGAAAAGTTTCCAAAATGAAAAGTTACCTAAAATGAAAAGTCTCCAAAAATGAAAAGTTTTATATTTTAGAAATCGGTTTCCTAATTTAAAAGTTAGTTTCAAATTTGAAAATAAACAACCTAAAAGGAAAGGAGTTCCTAATTTAGGTTAAAGGGTATTTTGAGAAATTATTTTCTATGTGGACCCCACCAAAATATTCTAAGAATAGTTATTCGGATAGTCCAAATAAATTAATTAGGTCAAGATAATTTTTGCCCATTAGGTTTAATTAAAAGCCTTAAGATAATTTTGTGGGAGGATAAACACCAACCTTATTGGGTGAGGATGAATGTTTTAAAGATAAACATTAACCTTATCGGATAAGGTTTAATGTTTTAAAGATAATAATCAAGTAGTTCACATATAAAATAACTCCTCATCCTTGGAGGATAAGGAAGCAACAACCTAGAGTCCTTTATGGATTCATAGCCGCCCTCTCTTTGTCCTTAGAGGACAAGGAAACTCTCCCCTATAAATAGGAGGAAAGGTTCCGTATAGTAGGAGTATGACCTAAAAGGAGTATTTTTGACCAAGCAAAATTATAAGACAATATTCAACCAATAAAAGAAAAGAAAAAGGAAAATTTGGCCGGGCCCAATAATTATCAAGGGCACATAGCCATGAGAGAAAAAAGAGATAAATTAGTTTTCTCCTAAAACCCTAGCAAGAAATACTCTTATCATCTTCTTTGAGGTTGTCGCAAAATTACCTATGATTGATTACCGGAGCAAGCACTTAATCGGAAAAGGTGGAGCTAGCACCCCATCAATTTTGAGTGCTTCTTTAAGGATACTTGGGCTGCCTAGATCATCGATAGAGGTCGGACACTTAGACGGCTAATCAAAGAAAATAAATTTGGATCTACACTATAAGAGGTAATCCTTTACTTTTAGCTTATTATTTATATATGTATAATTAGTAGATTCAACGGCATCATCTTGGGGGCCTTTGATGAAGGAAAATTTTTTATTTATTTCACACCTCTATAGGATGCATGATCCTTCGATATGACCATTGAAACCATTTTAGTATTATAATGGGAAATCATTTTACTGATCTTTATAACTCATTTTAATCAACCATTTTGTTTAGTTATGAGAAACCATTTTATTAATTCCTATTATCTAAGTTATTTATTTAACCTACTAAACCATTAAATCAATTTATAAACATCTCAAAGCATTTATTTATTCATTTACATTCTAAATTGACAAAAATACCTAAACCTTTAAAGATGGAATAGGTCTAAGCCTATTAATTTTAAACTATAATTACAATACATATTTGGCAAGCTCTATTCCTTCCAGACTTCATCATCAAATTCACACTAAGTCCTTACAAGTCAATGATTTACCTACATCGTAACACAACTAGTGAGCTAATGCTTAGTATGCATAATCATGTATGTATGATGCAAAGAAATACGTTTTGTGACTTTGGATAACATTTTTGGTGATCGACACGTCCTACCAAATATGTATATATTCAACCCTTCATAAAAACCATGACTATGAAAACCATGAAAAACACTAGACATGTCCCCTAGAAGCCTATGAATTCTTGTGAAGCTTGTGATTGAGCTTGTGATTTTTGACATGTCTAGTTGTTTTCTTGAAAAAAATACACTTGTATTTACCTTTGAATGCATAAAACGTGATGAAAACCCTTTCGTAACATGAAAGCAATCAAATAACCTTACACATAGTCCATGAACTTTAACTCAATAAATCGAATATCCCTACTAGTGGAACACGTAACCATTCTACAATGTAGCATTGAATAACAACATACCAATGATTCTAAATAACATATCAATTGTATAACCAATAAATTAACACATAAAACAACACTAAATCATTCCAAGTGGTATTGGCCAAATGATCATCAACATAACACAAGTATCATTTTTCCATATAACTAACCATATAACATCAAATAATGACATAACAAACAATTATATGAAGATAATACATAAATAAATACTAATAAACACCAAACTTATCATTAGGTCGAATCTACCAATGACAATCCAAAGCATATTCAAGCATAGAACCATCTAATTATCACCTAACACCACCACATAATTACATAATCTAAGACTAATCGTAACCCCTATAAAAATCCTTAATCGTAAAGCGACGCGTATTAGAATATATATATATCCAAGCATAGAACCATCTAAATATCACCTAACACCGCCACATAATTGCATAATCTAAGACTAACCGTAACCCCCGTAAAAATCCTTAATTGTAAAGTGACGCGTATTAGAATATATATATATTAAGTGTAAGTATAATTCTCATTACACCATGAGAAATTAAAGCTTGAAATGTGTGATTTATGTTAAATTAAAGTTATTTTTCTTGAGACTAATGGTTTAATTATTAAAGAAACCAAATATGCAAAATCAATGTTTTGAGGACTATATTCTGTCCGAATTTTGTATGATTTATTTGAGGCCTTTAGATTGATTTCTAGGTAAAATGTAAAGAATTAAAGTTGTTCTTCTATCTGTCTACTAGCTCTCTGTAAATGTTTGTGATTTTTAGATCTACCCATAAAGAGTTATGGCCATTTTAGTATAGGCTAGTCTTGAAGCATCATTACTAGAATATTTTTGGGGGAAGAAAATTCTGAGTTTAGGGAGAGGGATTTCTGAAATTTAATGGAAAGAAATGTGTTTGGTTGCTTGAACTAGGTTGGTTAGGGTGTTCAGTTACTCTAACCAATTAATTAGGACACCTAAACCACCCTAATTAATGAATTAAAGCCAACTCACCCTAAACCTCTCAAACCCACCACCCCTCTCTCATGACTCAACAATAGCTTTTCACTCTCCCAAATAAAATTAAGACATTTGTATACTTAATTGATGCTGAGATTTTAAGCATATATATATATATATATATATAGAATAAGTGAGAATGGAAGAAAAATTTAGGCGACCTATAGCTACACAAACAAGACGGAAGAACGACAAGGAAAGAGAGGGAGAAAAAGGAAAAGAAAGGAAATGAATGAAAGAAAAAGGGGAAAAGCTAAGGAAAATTCCTAACCAAATCTATCTAAGTAAGTGGGTTACCTTTGTCTTGTTTATACTATTTATTTAATCTTTGTGCAATTGACTAAACTTGTGTTTAGGTGGTGATATGTTGTTGTGATTGGTTATGTTGATTGATTTACCTTGCAATTCTTATTGGTATGGTTAATTGTATTGATTGGTTGTGTTGGTTGCTTTGAAAAACTTAGAAAGCCTCGTTTATGATTAAATTCATGTTTGGGGAGATGTGAATGATGGAATTGGGTTGACCAAATCACGGTGGCTGAATTTTGGACTTGTATAGACTTGAATAAAATGGAGAAGGAAGGAAAGAAAATGAAATTGTAGGGTTCTTCTTGAGTAAACTTTCGGCCTAGAGAGTTACACGACCTCCCACACGGGTATGTCTTTTCCTGTGTAATGAAGAAATGTGTTTTTCCTTGAGTTAGACGGTTACACGGCCTCCTACACGGGGTGTGTCTTTGCTTGTGTAATTCATTCGTCACTCAAAATTCACTATTTTGGCTACATGCTTGCTAGGTTTCCATTCCTTTTCACCAAGTTAATGTAACTAATGGTCAATTAGGCTCAAACGGATAGAAAATGAAAGTACAAAAGTAGACCTTAATATGATTGAAATTTGGTGCAAATACTAATAATTATACAATTCAAGTGTGCAATGATTTAATGATTAGAATTACTAAAGGAAAGAAAAGGGAAGTATTTGCATACATAATTAGACCCATGACTCAACCAATACCAATTGTCGGTATTTCATTCTAACGAGGAGAATATCATGATATGGGGTATAAGTATGCCCGAAACCCTATATGGGTTGGACCTATGAAAATATTTTATAATGATAAGGGGTATGAGTATGCCCAAAATCCCGTATGGGTTAGACCTATGAAAATATACAAAATCAAATCATGTATGGGTTGGATATTGAGAATGAACTAATGGTGTAAGGGTTAGTACCCATCATATGTTTAATATGGTAAAAGTAACATCACGTGCATCATAGACATTCGAGAGATTGGTTGAACTAAGTAAATGATTGTTGAGGTTATTCGAGCAATCACCAAGAATAGAGCAAACTTACTAATACCTAGGGTACTCGAATAAAATGGATGGGAAATAGAACATCATTGCATATCATATGCATCACCCTACTTACTAAGCTTTGGCTCACTTTATTATTATTTGCATGTTATGACGAGTAGCGATGATTGTAATACCGATAAGGACGTCTGTCGGATCCTCCAAAAGGCTCATATGTGACACAAACCTAAGGGGATGTTACTTTGATTGTAAATCTAGTGTTGGGGTGTCCGTAGATATTTGAATGACACTATAAATAAATTATAATTTCTTCCGCTTTGAATATTACGGTAATGTACTTTTGTATTATACATATTTCAATATATAGTATGTTGTTATGGTACCGGCATGGACATAGTCGGATTTAAGTCGAGTTTGACGTGTTAGCGTGATGTGCTCCTTACCTAGCCACTCCTTTTGTGTAATTGACAAGTGGGCTGGGGAGGGGGCGTTACATTAACACCATTATCAATATACATATGAAGATTCCATCAATTCACATCAAACTCATTATTGGCCAAATGTTATCAACAAGATGCCATATTTCAATAACTTCATGAATTCAATATCTTTTAGAATTATAAATCATGTTCAAACCTAATTTCATCTTCTAATATTTATTTAAACTCATGATCCATCACTATAAATCATTAATTAACTCAACATAATCAATCATCAATTCAACTAACAATCAAGCCATCAAACATTAATCAAGGAAATACACATAATAATTCTAACATTTCTTATGCCTTGTGATTTATTTGAGTTGACTACACTTACTTGAAGTTTGGTTATTGTTGAAATCACTTGAATTACTCACCAATATCCCACTTCTTCATTGTAAATTTTTAGCCCAAGTTGTCCAAGTTTCTTCTCTTTCTTCTCTCCTCTAACTTTCCATTAAACTATCTAGATTTGGTGTGCTTACAAAATTCGTTTTTTTCCTTGTTTTCTCTCTTGTTTTCTTAAAATATTCAAGGTTAGAACCCTAAAATTGATGGCTTAGAACTCTCTCTCTTTTCTTCCTTCTTCTTTTCCTCTCACTTTTTTCCATTCTTGTCTTTCTCATCAAATCAGTTTTGTTCTTGTGTTTTTGGTGTTAACATGACTAAAATTTTTGCAAAATTAACTTAGTTAATCCTCAACCTATTTATATTCATTTTTCCGACTTAAAGGAGACAAGGTTTCCTAAGTCTAGTATTTACTTACACCTTATTCATATTTTATTTTGATGTTAACTCATACCTTATTGATGCATAATTCATTCAACCTAACTAAATTATTTAAGTACTCTAAGTTGGTTCACTTTACACTTTAGGCACTTGACTTTATTACTTTATTCAATTAAATCCATAAACTTTGGTCCTTAAAATTTTAATTCTTTCGATTAAGTCTTTATGTCACTCACATATGTATAACATTTAACAATTAACCATGCAAGGTGAAACATGTTACAATGCAACACTAAGCACAATATTAGTGCAATTATAAAACACACTTTTTATACAACTAATAAACATAATTATCATATTATAAACAAAACACGCACCATTCACATATTTCATATAAGTGACCACACACATATATTCCAAGTACTTGAGCGTGTTTAGGGTTAAAACAAACACACACACATGTGTATAGGAATGTCCTAAAATCCAGGTGTTACAATATTCCCTTAAATGCTAGGCATGTGGTTGAGGAGATTTCTATAGATAGCCACAAGCTTGTTTAGGCTTTTCGAATCGATGAAAAAGGTGATCAAAAGTCTCCTTGTGATGAGCTACACAACAATGATAGGATGAAGTCATTTATATCTTCCTAGACTTAGCACGACAATCTATTGGAATAGCATGATGAATCAATTTCAGAGTGAAGCTCTAACATGGCTTAGAATCGATTTTTTCGACACTTTCTTATACCATTTGACTCGAGCAAATATCCCTCTTATGCTCCTAAAAATCCTTGCAAGTAAATGTTCTTATTCAATTCAAGGTACAAAATAATTAGTGTTGGCATAATTATTTTGTACCTTCAATTGAATAAGAACATTTACTTGGAAGGATTTTTAGGAGCATAGGAGGGATATTTGCTCATGTCAAATTGTATAAGAAAGTGTGGGAACAATCAGTTCTAAGCCATGTTAGAGCTTCACTCTGACATGGAATCATCATGCCATTCCAATAGATTGTCATGCTAAGTCTAGGAAGATACAAATGACTTCATCCTATCATTGTTATGTAGCTCAGCACGAAGACAATTTTGGTCACCTTGTTCATCAATTCAAAAAGGCTAAACAAGCTTATTTTTATTTATATGCAATTTTGGTAAACCATATAATTATGCTAGCACTTTAGATATCTTTAATTTTTGGATGAGTTTAGCCCGTACTCAAACAAGTATGGCTCAAACTCTTATATATATATATATATTTTTTGTATTATAAGAGACTTGGAGGACAAGATTTAAAACATGATTTGAAGGCAAGGATATGTCAATGGAATAATTATTAAACATGTGTTAGTTCGAGTGAATGGGATGCTTTTTGTCTTCATGCCAAAGAGGAGGCAAAGAGGTAATGAGAGTCAATGGGTATCAAACATATGTCTACCTATTATTCGTGCTCCTTTTAAAAGAGGGTTTAGCTAAAACAGATTCCTTTAGAGAAGAAATTTTACAAACTAAATATGGATGGTTTTGTAGTGAGGGGTGTTTGTTGTGGAGAAGGGGTCATTTAAGAAAGACATGGAAGCTTTATTGTGGCTTTTTTTAATTATTATAACATAAGTGATAGCATGAAAGGAGAGATACATTCTCTTCGAGATGGTCTTATGTTGTGTCATTTTCTCTTATTATAGTATGTTTGTGTGGAATCAAACTCTTTGGTAGTAGTCAATGTTCTGAATAAAAAGAATAAATCACCATAGATGTATATGTTAGTTTAGGTGCCCAAGACCCAATCATGTTTGGATAGATTTGAGTTATTGTATTATTACATCATTCATTTTATTAATAAAAAATGAAGTCTCTCTATTAATTCTTATACCTTATATTTATTTATTGAATTGAATTATATAGAAGTTCATATGATATGCATTTGTATTAGTAATTGATCGAAAGATGTGATACAAATGCTAATGCACATAAATGATATCATTAAATGTCTCAAGTCATAGCATTATCAAGAATGGAAATTTACTATATACGGTTAGACTTATGGATACTATGCTTATGCTATATGACAACGAGTAGAAGATCTCACACCTATTGGCATGATGATAGCAAAACAAGCATTTAGGTGATTTATGTTAGAGAATATATCACTAGACTTAACCCACTATGAGAACCCATTTGGTTTAGTTTATGGGAATCTCATACGCGATGGGTATAAATGGTCCTCGGATTTAAAGTCATCACGGTTATCTCATTAGAGGATTAGTGTACATTGACATTCGTTTTGATGAACTTAGTAAAAGGTTGCACATAGGTGATTCGTTGGGTGCACTAGGAATCTAATGGAGGTAGGTAGATTACTACAAAAGGACATGTCATTCCTTGTATACTGAAAGGGTTATCGCATTGCACTTCGATGAATGTCTACTCAAGAAATCTATGGTCATAGTAAGAGTACATAAATAGAGCATAGTTGGTTTACTCTAAGAGCTAAGAAATTTGGGAATCGAAGAAACATTGTGTGATTATGATCGAACAAGACTAATGACCAAGTTTGAGATCACACTCGTGATAAATTGACATGAGGATTGAATTATATGATAATCATGCTCGTAAAAGGTAATTGCGGATCAATTAATCCTCCTAGAAAATTGAGAAGTCATGATGCCTTATTAGAGTCCAATCTTGATTTAGGCATCAAGGGATAAAAGATGTGTGTGTTTTATTCTTGCTACATTATCAATATATCTAGGAGTCTATTAAGTCACATACATAAGTTTAAGCATTCACATAATAAAAGAGAAGCAAAGATGTTAGAAAAATTTTCCAATTGGAAAGTTTCTATTTTGGAAAAAGTTTTTGAAAACGAAAAGTTTCTTAAAATAGAAAGTTTCTCGAAATAGACGTTTTACGAAATGAAAAGTTTCCTATTTTAGAAATCAAATTCCTAATTTGAAATTCAGTTCCAAATTTGAAAAAAAAAATAACCTAAAAGAAAATTAGTTTCCTAATTTAGGTTTAAGGGTATCTTGAAAAATTGTTTTCCGATGTGAACCATCTAAAATTATCTAGCATAATTTATTTGGATAGTCCAAATTAATTAATTAGGCTAAAATAGTTTAGGCCCAGAGGTTTAATTAAAAGCATGAAATATATTTTGATTGGTGGATAAAACATGAATCTTATTAGGTTAGGATGAATGTTTTAGATGAAAAGATAAAAATGCCTACATACATAATAACTCCTAATCCTTAGAAGCAACAACCTATAGTCCTTTAGGGACTCATTCCCACTTCTTCCTAGTCCTTGGAGGGCAAGGAAGTGTCTCCTTTATATATATGAGAGAAAGGTGCGGCAACAAAGATATTATAAGAGATAAAGATACATAACTAAGAGAGAAACTTTTTAGGCTACACGGCATTAAGAAAACCAAGCGAGAAAATAGTTTTCTTCCTTTCCTAAATAATTACACCACCTATCTCCCTTGTGTTAGGGTTGCCAAAAAATTACCCTAATTTGATTTCTAAAGTAAAACACTAAACAAAGTTAGAAAAGGTGGAGCTAGCACTCTAAGAATTTAAATCTTCTCTAAAAGAGGTAATTCATTATTTAATTTATTAATTTATGAATATATGGTTAGTTGATTCAACGGTATAATCTTGGGCCCTTTAGATGAAGGAAAAGTTTTATTTTATTCCGCACCTCTATAGGATGCATGATCCTTAAGTTTATTTATCAAATTCATCATTGTCATTTATTAAATGATTCTTACAAATTCACTCATTTTTTAGAGAGCAAAACATAGTAGGTGATAGTTTAGAAAATTTAGCCCATCAACATAAATCTTTTTATACTTTACGTAGTTGTGATGAGTCGCCTTGAGATATCTATAAAGCCTTAAGGCATGATGCCTTTGGTATATATATATATATATATAATTACATAAAGTAATTTGTTTGTGTTTTATATTAGTTTGAGGGTTAGGTTTCTTATCCCCTCTCATTTTGTTAGGATAAGCCTGGATTATCCTCTTATTGTATTCTTTTTTTTTCCTTGATAAAATTTGTTAGGTTACTATATTGTTTCCTTATACATACATACATACATACATACATACATATATATATATATATATATATATAAGGAAACACGCAATTGAAAAGTAAAAATTCACTCAAGAATTAATCATACAAGTATAGGAACATAACATATAACCAATGATTTCACTCACGTATACAATCAAAGTTTACCTTTAGTATTAGATTCTCTAATAGAGGCACCAAACCATGGTAAACGGTAAACACAATGTTGATTGGGTTTGGCAAATTACTCTCCAACAATTTTTACCCACATATATTACTAAAACCTCTAGCAATTTTGACATCGCTTGAATTAGAAAACATATGATAGTTTCAACCTACATGATTAAAAAATCTATATTAACTTAGACCATATAAATTTTGGAACCTTTAATAATTTCAACCCACATGATAAAATTTAAAAAGTCTACTACGACTTCAATAGACATCAATAATTTAGGAAGCCTACGAGCAGCTTTAACCTACATAATACCGCTAGGAAATCTACTATGAATCGACCCATATCACATTTGGAAAGCCTATGATGACTTTGACCCATATCATATGATTGGGAAGGCTATTATGACTTCGACCCATATCACAATTTGGAAAGCCTAAGATGAATTTGGCCCATATCAAACAATTGAGGAATCTACTACAACTTCGACCCATATCATAAATTAGGAAGTATACAATGAATTTGACCCACATCATATAATTAGGAAGTATACTATGAATTTTACCCATATAAAAAAAATTTGGGAAGTCTACTATGAATTCAACCAACATCACATACTTTGGGAAGCCTATGATGACTTTTACCCACTTCACACAATTAGGAAGTCTATTATGAGTTCAACCTATAAAATTTTAGGAAACCTATAACAATTGCAACCCACATCATATAATTTGGGAAGTATACTACAACTTTGACCCATATCACATAATTTAGGAAGCCTACGGCGACTTTAACCCATATCGTAAAACTAGGAAGTCTAGTACAACTTCGATCTATATAATTTTGGGAAACTTATGATAATTTTGACTCACATTGTATAATTTGAGAAGTCTACTATGACTTCGACCCATATTACATAATTTCGAAAGCCTATGATGACTTTGACCTACATCACACAATTTAAAAGCCTACGATAAATTTGACCTACATCGTATAATTGGGAACTTACTACGATTTTGACCCATATCGAAATTTCAAAGCCTATGACAACTTCGACCCACATCACATACTTAGGAAGTCTTTTATGACTTTGACCCACATCATAATTTGGGAAGCCTACATCGACTTCGACCAACATTACATAATTGGGAAGTGTATGAAGACTTGGACCTATATAACGTAAGTAGGAAGTATAATACGACTTCAATCCATATATAATTAGAAGGTCGATAATGGCCTTGACCCACATATACAATTTCATTTATCATATATACACATAACACACTTAGTCATACCAAAATATGGCATTAACCTTCAAGGCTAACACCAATTATTTCACCACACACATGTATCATATTTAGTCGAGACATGATGTCGGCCTTCAAGGTTAATATCGATTATTTCACCACACACACACACACACACACACACACACACACATCATACCTACACACATTTAGTCAAAACATAGTGTCAACCTTCGAGTCAACACCAATTATTTCACAACATACCCATACGGTGCACTTACACATCATATTTAGTCAAGACATGGTGTTAACCTTTAAGGTCAAGACCAATTATTTTACCCCCATACACATCGTGTTTTATAAGTCATTCTTCCTAAATAATAGAACATGAATGTCACATTATCAATCAAAACATCACATCAATATAAAATTTCACTAACTTATACCAAGGTCGGCACTCACCTTGGATAAACTACTAAAATTAAAACCTATGCCTAATCCTCCCACCTATATCGTAGAGCATTGAATACAAAACTTATGTCACCTTAAAATTACCATTCTTAGGTCTTAAAGTCATATATGAGATGTATGTATTTATTATGTGATTGATAGTATGCATATAGGATAAATACGATTGATAACTAGTATAAATCTAGGATAAGACCTAACATATTAAATCCTTCAAATTAATATCAAGTTAAATGCCTTCCAATATTATGAGGAGAGAACTCTCTTGGTCGTTATTGGCTTGTTAAGATAACTCAAGGTCACTTCTTCCTCAAGGGAATCAAATCATGAGCCATGTGATATCTTCGAACGTATAGGTCTAACTTGAGATGAATTATTTAGCTTGTTGAGATAAATCAAGGCTTATCGAATTTATAGGTAAAGATTGGTATTCATATAAGATGTTAGATGACAAGTAGTTTTCATGTCATTGAAATAAGGAATTATATTGGATGTAATTTGTAAGTCTGTTACCCACCGAATCCTTCATGTATGAATTGTTGAGATAACTCAAGGTTAATGCATGTTAGAGGATGGGATCTTAACCCACTAAGAAAAATGAATCAAAAAATTTTCTCGAGTCCTATAGTGAAGGTTATAAAACTTGAAGAAAATAGTGAGAGTAGCCATAGATTTTACTTCTTAACTTATGCTTTATTTTATTTATACAATTTAATTAACTAAATCGTATACTTTCTATCTTGTCAAGGTTTTTCCATAGTATGACTAGTAATACATCAATGTGGTCGATGATTAATAGAAGTAATACCTTAAGTGACACAAAATTTCTTAATTGAAAAATAAATAAGAGGAATGTCTCATGGTAAAGGTTAAAGAATACCTTGAAGAGGTGGAAAAGAAGAGTTATAAAAGCACCTTTGGTATTTATGTTATTGAGTTAAACTTTTCTACTTCTAGTCTCATATCTTGAGTATTTGATACTAGATGTGGTGCACACATTTGTACAAATGTGCAAGGACTAAAAGAAGAAAGAAATATTGCATCAAGGGAGATTGACCTTCATGTCGGCAATAGTTCAAGAGTTCTAACATTAACGATAGGCACCTATGAGTTAGCACTACCATCCGAACTTGTGCTTATACTTAGAAACTATTATTACGTTCCTAGTATAACTAGGAATATCATTTCTATTTCTTTTTTGGACCAAGATGGTTTTTCATTTTTATTTAAAAATGTAGGTTATCCCTTTTATAAAGATAATGTTTTAGATGAAAATGTTGAAATTAATAATGGTTTATATGTTTGGAAAATAAACACACCCATTTATAACATAAATACTAAAAAGCTGAAAACAAATGATCTAAATAAAGCTTATCTATGGCATTGTTGACTTAGCCATATAAATGAGAATTGCATATCCAAACTGCATAAAAATGGATATCTAAAATTATTTAATTATGAATCTTATCATGTCTATGAACCTTGTCTACTTGGTAAAATGAAAAAATCCTTTTTTGGTGGAAAAGGTGAAAGAGTTGTTGATTTGTTAGGCCTTATACATAATGATGTATATGGGCTCATATCCACCTAAACAAGAGGACATGATTATTTTATAACCTTTACCGAGGAAAGATCATGTTTTAGTTATATATATTTGATGAGAAACAAATCTAAATTGTTTGAAAAGATTAAAAATTTAGATTTGAAGTCACGAAACAAACCGACAAAAGTTTTAAGGCACTTTGATCGGATCAAGGTGGTGAACACTTACGCATTGAATTTTTAGATCATTTAAAAGAGAATAGGATTCTCTCTCAATGGACTCTACTTGGAACACCATAAATGAATGGTGTGTTTCAAAGGAGGAATATGACATTGTTAGACATGGTCTAATCCATGATGAGTCAAACTAACATCTCCATTTCATTTTGAGGATATGAACTCTTTACTCGTGATGTTTATTTTAAACAGGATTCCAATAAAGTCTATTAATCAAATTTCATATGATCTACGAAAAGAAAGAAAAAAATTTTGTCTTTCTTTAAGATTTGGGGTTATGAAGCATATACCAACATTTGGATGGAGGCAAACTAGAGCCTAAATCAACGAAGTATAAATTTATAGAATATCCAAAAGAAAAAAATGGATATTACTTTTACTAACCACAAGAATAACGAGTGTTCATGACTAGGCATGTTGTATTCCTTAAAAAAAAATTTATAGATACTAGAAGTGGTGGAAGAAAAGTTAAACTATAAGAGATTCGAGAAGACTCACAAGTTGACGAGTCCACTAAAGGAAACCCAAGTAGATATGTTACAAAGCATTGTAACTATCCCATAAACAGATACATAAGAACTTTATAGGTCTAAAAGAATTTTTCAAGAGCAAGAAAGGTATGACCTTCTAGCCTCTACACATTGAGATGTGTCTGCTATATAGGACGAAGAACTTGATACCTATGAAGAGACAATGTTAATCATTGACTCGAAAATGGCATGAAGCCATGCAATTCAAAATGGAATCCATGTACACTAACCAAGTATGGACTTTGATTGATCCACCTAAAGGTGTCAAACCTATTAGGTATAAATGGGTCTTTAAGAGAAAGACTGACATAAATGAAAATGTACATACATACAAAGCTAGACTAGTGGCAAAATGGTATCCTAGAAAATAAGGTGTTGATTATGAAAAAACATTTTCACCAATAGCTATGGTTAAACGCATTCAAATTATGCTTGCAATTACTACATATCATGATTATGAGATATGTCGGATGGATGTCAAAATTGCCTTTCTAAATAGAAAATTGAACGAGGATGTGACATGGCATAGCATGATCATTTTGTCATCAAAAGACATACAAATAAGATTTACAAAATTACAAAGATCCATTTATAGACTTAAGCAAGCATCTAGGAGTTGAAATTAATATTTTCTTAAAACAATCAAGGAGTTTGACTTTGCGTAAAATAAAGATGAGCCTTGTGTATACAAAAAGGTTTAGGGGAGCTCAATTATTTTTGTTGTGCTATATGTAGATGACGTACTAGTTATTAGTAATAATATTACCATGTTAAAATCCATGAAAGATTGGTTATTCAAAAATTTCTCCATCAAAGACATGGGAAAGGCAACTTACATTTTAGGAATCAAGATCTATAGAGATAGATGAAGGATCACGCATCCTATAGATGTGCGAAATAAATAAAAAAGTTTCCTCTATCTAAGTGCCCAAATCAAGTTGTTGAATCTACTAACCATACATACATGAATTTAAAGTAATGAATAAACAATTACCTCTTGTAATATAGATATTAATTCTTTTAGCGAGAAAAGCCATCCTAGTATCCGATCTTTATTGATGATCCATGCAATCCAAGTATACACAAAGAAGCACTCAAAATCGATAGGGTACTAGCTCCACCTCTTCCGATTTGTGTAGTGCTTCTTATAAAAATATATATTTTAGGCAATTTTATGACAACCTTAAAAGAGAAATACAGAATATGGCGTACTAGGGTTTTGGAGAAAACTATTTTCTCTCTTTTTTCTCTTTTAGCCATGTGCCCTAGTGGTTTTTATGGTCGGCCGAATTTCTCTTTTTCTTTTTTTTTCCTTTTTCGTTGTATTGTCGCACATCTCTCTCTCCTATATATTTATAGGAGACTTTCCTTATCCTCCAAGGACAAGGAGAGGGTGAGATTGAGTCCCTTAAAGGACTCTAGGTTGTTGCTTCTTTATCCTCCAATGATGAGGATTTATTTTCATGTGAATTTTTAATCATTATCTTTAGAACACTCATCTTTATCCAATAAGGTTGATGTTTATCCTCCAATCACAATATCTTAAGACTTTTAATTAAACCTAATGGACCAAAACCATTCTAGCCCAATTAATTTATTTGGATTATCCAAATAAATAATCTTAAATTATTTTAGGTCTGGTCCACATTAGGAAATAATTTTCTAAAATACCCTTTAACCTAGATTAGAAAACTCATTTCCATTTTAGGTTATTTATTTTCAAATATGGAACTATATTCTAAATTAGGAAACTGATTTATAAAATAGGAAACTTTCCATTTTAGGATTCCTATTTTAGGAAACTTCCTAATTAAGGAAACGTTCCATTTTAGGAAACTTCCCATTTAAGGAAACTTTTTATTTTGGAAACCCTTTTCATCCTTTCAAAATTGAAAATTTTATCCAATATCTTTGCCTCTTATTTATCATGTGAATACGTAAACTTATGCATGTGACTTAATAGGCTACTAGATAGGTTGGCAATGTATCAAGAACAAAAGACTCATCTTTTATCTCTTGATACATGAATCAAGATTGCCATCTAGCAAGGCATCATGATTACCCAACCTTTAGGAGGATTAATTAATCCATTATCACCTTTCATAAGCATGATTACCATACAATTCATTTCTTATGTCAATTTATCATAATGTCATCTCATAACTTGGTTATAAGCCTTATTCGATTATGCTCACATAAATTTTTTTAGATTCTCAAATGTCTTAGCACTTAGAATAAACAAACTATGATCTATTGGTGTACTCCTACTATGGCCATAGATTTCTCGAGCGGAAATTTATCGAAGTGCAATGTGATAATTCCTTTCACATACAAGGAATTACATGTCTAATCTTCATTATATACCCACCTCCATTAGATTTCTAGTGTACCCAACAAATCACCTACGTGTAACCCTCTAATGGGTCCATCAAAATGATCGTCAAATTGCATAAATCCTCTAATGAGATAATCGTGATGACTTCAAGTTTAAGGACTATTTATATGCATCTCATATGAGATTCTCATAGACTAAACTTAAATAGGTTCTCATGGTGAGTCAAGTCCAATGATATGCTCTCTAATATAAATTACCTAAGTGTTTGCTTTGGCATCATCATGTCAATAGATGTGAGATCTCCCACTACTATCATATAGCATGAGCATAGCACTCATAAGTCTATCCGCATATAAACAATATTTATTCTTGACAATGCTATGACTTCGGACGTTTAATGATATCATTTATATGAATTAGTATTTGTCTCACATCTTTCGATCAATCACTATTATAAATGCATATCATAATGACTTATATCTAATTCTACTGAATTTACAAACATAAAACACAAGAATTAATAGAATGACTTATTTATTATTTTTAAAATAAATGATACAATAATTCATTAACTTAGGCCCATCCAAACATAGTTGGATTTTAGGCACCTACACTAACAATAGATCACATAGAATGTTAAGGCTCTCCTAGAGCACGTACATTAATAAAATACTAAAAAGGTTTAATATGGAAGAATCTAAAAGAGCATTTATTTCGATGTCAAATGACATAAAACTCTCTAAGGTTGAGTGTTCTAACAAACAAAACGAAAGAGAATGGATGAATCATATTCCTTGTGTGTTAGCCATAGGATCTATTATGTATGCCATGTTATGTACGTGGTATGATGTCTCATATGTTTTAAGTATATGTAGTAGATATCAAGTTGATCCAAGGGAAAAACACTAGATTGCTATAAAGAGCATTCTTAAGTACTTGAAAAGAATTAAGGATGTTTTCTTAGTCCGTGGAGGAGATGAACTAGTGGAGAAAAGGTTCACATATTCTAGTTTTTTAACTAACCATGATGACTTTAAGCCACGGTCGGGATTCATTTTCTAATTAAATGGTTATGCTAGTAGCTAAAAAAGTTCTAAGTAAAAAATAGTAGTTTACTCAACAATCGAGACTGAATATATTGCGACCACGTAAACAACTAAGGAAACCGTCTAGATTTATGAATTTTTATCTAGACTATAAGTTGTTCCTAGCATTATTGATCCACTAATATTATACTATGAATACAATGGAGCCATAGCATAATCTAAGGAACCAAGGTCTTATCAACAATCCAAGCAAGTACTACAATGCTACCACCTGATTAGAGAGATTATTGATCGTGGTGATATAAGGATAGAAAAGGTCCATACAAATGACAACATAGCTAGCCTCTTGATAAAGCTTTTATTATAGTAAAAACATGACCCTTGTTCAATCGTCGGACATAAAGGACATGGATGGTTAGCTCTAGTCTAAGTCCAAGATTGTTAGTATAGGTTTCTAAGATCCAACCTTGTTTTGATGATTCAACTTATTGTAATATTGCATTCTTTATTCGGTTAATAAAAGAAGTCCTTCTATTAATTCCTGTCATTTATATTTTGATAGAATTAGATAAAAGTTAATATGATATCCATTACATTAATGATTGATCAAAAGATATGAGATAAATATTAATGCACTTAAACAATATCATTAAATGTCCTAAGTCATACCATAGTCAAGAATGGACATTAATTATATGTGGTAAGACTTGT
The DNA here is from genome assembly GCA_963924115.1 of Dovyalis caffra. NCBI lineage: Eukaryota > Viridiplantae > Streptophyta > Magnoliopsida > Malpighiales > Salicaceae > Dovyalis > Dovyalis caffra. The sequence goes on along the minus strand of CAWUPB010001154.1, from coordinate 1,298,278 downwards.
GAATGTTATGCTTAGCTATAAGATAGTAGTAGAATATCTCACACTTATTGGTATGGTGATGTCAAAGCAAGCACTTAGGTGATTACTTTAGAGAATATATAACTAAACGTGAGTTGCTATGACAACCCATTTGGTTTTCTTATAGAAATCTCACATGAGATGGGATAATTGGTCATTTGACTTGAAGTCGTTATGGTTATCTCAATAGAGGATTTACGTCTTTGACTCTCATTTCGATGGGCTAGGTTAAGAGCTACGGGTAGACAATTCGTTGGGCATACTAGCAATCTAATGGAGATAGGTGGATGATTAAGATAGGATATGTCATTTCTTATACTCTAAAGAAGTTATCACATTGCATTTTGATAAATATCTATTCAAGGAATCTATGGCCATAGTAGACGTATACAAACAGAGTGTAGTTGGTTTACTCTAGAGCTAAGACATTTAGGAATAGAAAAAATTATGTGATTATAATCGAACAAACTATAAACTAAGTTCAAGATCACATTGTGATAAATTAACATAAGGATCTGAATTGTATGGTAACCATGCTCATGAAAGATAATTATAGATTAATTAATCCTCTTAGAGAATTGAATAGTCATGATGTCTTCGCTGAAGGCCAATCTTAATTTATGTATCAAGAGATAAAAAAGGCATCTTTTTTTCTTGATATGTTATCAACATAACTAGCGATCTATTGAGTCATATGCATAAGTTTAAGTATTCACATAATAAAAGAGACATAAAGATTTTGAAAAAGGTTTTCGGTTTTAAAGGTTTCTTATTTTGGAAAAGGTTTTCAAAAATAAAAAGTCTTTTGTTTTGGAAAAATTTTTCTAAAATAGAAAATTTTCTATTTTATTAATCAGTTTCTTAATTTGAAAGTCGGTTCTAAACTTTGAAGTAAGTTACCTATAAAAAAAATAGCTTTCTAATTTAGGTTTAATGGTTTTTTAAAAAATTATTTCCTAATATGGGCTTCCTAAAAATATCCGATCCAATTTATTTGGATAGTCCAAAGTGAAGGATCATGCATCCTATAGAGGAGCGAAATAAATAAAATTTTCCTTCATCTAAGGGCCCAAGGTCATGCCGATGAATCTACTAATCATACATACATGAATAATAAGCTAAAAGTAAAGGATTACCTCTTGTAGCGCAGATCTAAATTTCTTTTTTTTTATTAGCCGTCCAAGTGTCTAGCCTCTATTGATGATCCACGCAGGCCAAATATCCACAAAAAAGCACTCAAAATTGATGGGGTGCTAGCTTTACCTTTTATGATTAAGTATTTCCTTTAGAAATTGATCCCGAGCAACTTTGCGAAAACCTTAAAAGAAAAGGTAAGAGTATTTCTTACTAGATTTGTAGGAGAAAACTATTTTCTTTCTTTTTTCTCTCTTGGTCGTGTGCCTTAGATTATTTTAGTGACTAGTTGAATTTTTTCCTTATATTTTTACTTGGCCAAAAATACTCTTTTAGGTCATGCACATAATTCTTGCGCATCTCTCTTTCTATATATAGGGGGAGAGTTTCCTTGTTCTCCAAGGACAAGGAGAGTGGCGGCTTTGAGTCCATAAAGAACTCTAAGTTGTTGCTTCCTTATCCTCTAAGGATGAAGAGTTATTTTATATGTGGACTACTTGATTATTATCTTTAAAACATTGAATCTCATCCAATAAGATTAATGTTTATCTTTAAAATATTTATCCTTATCCGATAAGGTTGATGTTTATCCTCTAATCAAAATTATCTTAAGACTTTTAATTAAACCTAATGGGTGAAATTTTTTTTGATTTATTTGGACTATCTAAATAAATATTCTTAGATTATTTTGACGATGTCTATATAATGAAGCAATTTTCCAAAATACCCTATAACCTAAATTAGGAAACTCCTTTTCTTTTAGGTACTTTATTTTCAAATTTGAAACTAACTTCCAAATTAGAAAATAGATTTCTAAAATGGAAAAAGTTTCATTTTAGGAGACTTTTCATTTTAGAAAACTTTCTATTTTGGAAACTCTTTCCAAAATAGAAACTTTCATAATTGGAAACACTTTCCAATGTCTTTACTTCTCATTTGTAATGTGAATACTTGAACTTATGTGTGTGACTCAATAGACTTCTAGATATATTGACAATGTGTGAAGAATAAAAGACTCCTCCTTCATCTCTTAATACATAAATCAATATTGGCCTCTAGCAAGGCATCATGACTATCCAATTCTCTAAGAGGATTAATTAATCCATTATTACCTTTCAAGAGCATGGTTACCATACAATTCAGTCCTCATGTCAATTTATGACGGTGTGATCTCAAAATTGGTTATTAGTCTTATTTGATTATGATCACACAAGTTTTCTTCGACTCCTAAATGCCTTAGCTCTTAGAGTAAACAAACTACGCTCTATTGGTGCACTTCTACTATGGCCATAAATTTCTTGAGCGGACATTTATCGAAGTACAAGGTGATAACTCCTTTAGCACATAAGGAATGACATGTCCTATCTTAATCATACACCTATCTCCATTGGATTCCTAGTGCACCCAACGAATCGCCCATATGCAACTCATTAATGGGTCCATCAAAATGAGTGTCAAAGTGTATAAGTCATCCAATAAGATAACCATGACGAATTTAAGTCTAAGGATCATTTGTACCCATCTCCTATGAGATTCTCATAGACTAAAACTAAATGGGTTCTCACGGTGAGAAAATCCGGTGATATGTTCTCTAACATAAGTCACCTAAGTTCTTGGTTTGGCATCATCATGCCAATACGTGTGAGATCTCCTACTGCTACCATATAGCATAAGCATAGCACTCATAAGTCTATCCGTATATTGTCAATATCTATTCTTGATGATGCTATGACTTAGGACATTTAATGATATCATTTATGTCCATTAGTGTTTGTCTCACTTTTTTTGATCAATTACTACCGCAAATGCATATCATAGGACCTTCTATCTAATTCTACCGAATTTCTCAATATATAAGTATAAGAATTAATAGAATAACTTTTTTTATTATTTATTAAAATAAATGATGCAATAACATATTAACACAAACCCATCCAAACATTGTTGGATCTTGAGCACCAACACTAACACGGACTAATTGGTAATTAATTATGTGGTAATTAATTGGTTTAAAAGAGTTTAGGTCGATAGGCTTAATTAAAAAGCTTGTAAGATGTTTTAATTGGAGGATAAACTTGAACCCTATTGGATAAGGTTCAAGATTTACAAGGATAAGATTAAATAAGCCATGCATGTTACCACTCCTTATTCTTGGAGGACAATGATGATGACCTCTATATAAATAAAGGGGAAAGACTATTAGTGTAGGTGTCCAAGATCCAACCATGTATGGATGGGCTTGAGTGAATATATCATTGCATTATTTATTTTGATAATAATAAAGAAGTCATTCTATTAATTTTTTTGTTCATATGTTTAGTAGAATTAGATAGAAATCCTTATGATATGTATTTGTAATAGTGATTGATCAAAAAATGTGAGACAAACACTAATACATATAAATGATATCATTAAATGTCTCAAGTTATAGCATTGTTGAGAATGGACACTAACAATACGGATAGATTGTGAGTGCTATGCTTATGCTATATGATAGCAATAAGAGATCTCACACCTATTGGCATGGTGATGCCGGAGCAAACACTTAGGTGATTTACGTTAGAGAACATGTTACTAGACTTAACTCACCATAAGAACCCATTTGGTTTTAGTCTATGAGAATCTCATACGAGATGGATATAAATGGTCCATAGGCTTGAAGTCGTCATGGTTATCTCATTAGAGGACTTATGCACTTTGACGATCATTTCGATGGATTGCACATAGGCGATTCGTTGGGTGCATTGGGAATCTAATGGAGGTATGTTATGACTAAGATTGGACATGTTATTTTTTGTATACTAAAAGAGTTATCACATTGCACTTTAATAAATGTTTGCTTAAGAAATCTATGGCCATAGTAGGAGTACACCAATAAAGCATAGTTGGTTTACTCTAGGAGCTAAGACATTTGGGAATCGAAGAAAGCTTCGTGATTATAATCAAACAAGATTAATAACCAAGTTTGAGATCACATTGTGATAAGTTAACATAAGGATCGAATTGTATAGTAACCATACTCGTGAAAGGTAATAATGGACTAACTAATCCTCTAATAGAATTAGATAGTCATGATGCCTTACTAGAAGCCAATCTTGATGTAGTATCAAGAGATAAAAGAGGAGTCTTTTATTCTTGATACATTGCCAACATATCTAGGAGCCTATTAAGTTGCACGCATAAGTTTAAGTATTCACATTATAAATGAGAAGTAAAGATGTTGGAAAAAGTATTTAATTATAGAAGTTTTCTATTTTGGAAAGAGTTTCCAAAATGAAAAGTTTTCTAAAATGGAAAGTTTTTTATTTTAGAAATTGGTTTCCCAATTTGGAAGTTAGTTTCAAATCTAGAAATAAAGAACCTAAAAGGAAATGAGTTTCCTAATTTAGGTTAAAAGGTAAAATAATCTAATAATATTTATTTGGATAGTCCTAATAAATTAATTGGGTTAATATAAATGGCTTATTAGGTTTAACTAAAAGCCTTAAGATAATTTTGGTGGAAGGATAAACATCAACCTACTAGATAAGGTTGAATTTTTTAAAGATAAACGTTAACCTTATTGGATAAGGTTGAATATCTTAAAGATAATAATCACATAGTCCACACATAAAACAACTCTACACTTTTAGAGGATAAGGAAGCAACAACTTAAAGTCCTTTATGGACTCATAGCTTTCACTCTCCTTGTCCTTGGAGGACAAGGAAACTCTCTTAGAAATATATAGGAGGGAGAGGGAAAATTTGACCAACATAAAAAAAAAGAAAGAGGGAAAATTTGGCCAGCCTAAAAAGTCACCTCATTAATTTTGAGTGCTTAGATGAGGGCATATAAAAAGTCACCTCGGAAAATTTCACCTCATAAAAAAAAAAAGAAAGGGCATATAACCAAGACAAAAAATAAAAAAGAAAATAGTTTTCTCCGAAACCCTAGAAAGAAATATTCTTTTCTTCTCTTTTAAGGTTGTCCCAAAATTTTCTAAGATTGATTTATAGAGAAAATACAAAATCAAAAAAGGTGGAGCTAGCACCTCATTAATTTTGAGTGCTTCTTTGTGGATATTTAGGCTATGTGGATCATCAATAGAGGTCGAACACTTAGATGAGTTTGTTGAAAAAGAATTTAGATCCGCACTATAAGAGGTAATCCTTTACTTATATGTTATTATTCATGTATGTATGATTAGTGAATTTAATGGCTTGATCTTAGGGCCTTAGTTGGACGAAAATTTTTTATTTCATTCGACACCTCCATAGGATGCATGATCCTTCGCAGAGGTGGTAAGGAGGAGCTAACACATAAATAAACAAAACAAAACAAAAATAGAAGAAAAAAAGAGAAAAAGTGTTTCTCTCTCAAAAAGCTTGAGTTGTCATATCCCTCCTTAAAAGCTTAAGTTATCATAAAACCTAATTGAGTTCTTTAGAAAGCAAATCAACTATACAAAGGGATTGGAGCTAGCACTATGTGATTTCAATGACTTCCTTTTTAGGAGCTTAAGCTACATGGATTACCACTATATGTCGACACTTAGATGACTTCTTTTTGCAAAGGCAAAATCTATGCTATAAGAGGTAAGCTTCTACTCATAATTTTAATTTATGTATGTATAATTAGTTGATTCTATTAATGTAGGTGCCCAAGATCTAACCATATTTGGATGGGCTAAAGTTAATATATTATTGTATTATTTATTTTAATAATAATAAAGAAGTCATTCTATTAATTCTTATGTTTTCATGTTGATAAATTCAATATAATTAGATAGAAGTCCTTATAATATGCATTTGCAATAGTGATTGATCGAAAGAAGTGAGACAAACACTAATGCATATAAATGATACCATTAAACGTCCTAAGTCATAGCATTGTCAAGAATAGACATTGACAATATGTAGATAGACTCGGTGATGCTACGTTCATGCTATTAATAGCGACAGGAGATCTCACACCTATTGGTATGGTGATGCTAAAACAAGCACTTTGGTGATTTATGTTAGAGAATATATCACTAGACTTGACTAACCATGAGAACCCATTTGGTTTCAGTCTACATGGGCACAAATGGTCCTTAGACCGGAAGTCATCATGGTCATCTCATTAGAGGACTTATGCCCTTTGACACTCGTTTTGATGGACCCATTAATGGGTTACACGTGGGCAATTCATTGGGTGTATTAAGAATCGAATGAAGGTAGGTGTATGACTAAGATAGGATATGTCATTCCTTGTATACTCAAGGAGTTATCACATTGCACTTCAATAAATGTCCGCTTGAGAAATCTGTGGCCATAGTAGGAGTACACCAATAAAGCATAGTTGGTTTAATCTAATAGCTAAGACATTTGAGAATCAAAAAACTTTATGTGATCATAATCAAACAAGACTAATAACCAAGTTCGATATCACACTCGTAATAAGTTGACATGAGAACTGAATTGTATGATAACCATGCTCATGAAAGGTAATAATGGATTAACTAATCCTCCTAGAGAATTGGGTAGTCATGATACCTTGCTAGAGGTCAATCTTGATATATGTATTAAGAGATAAAAGAGGAGTCTTTGTTCTTGATACATTGCCAATATATCTCCGAGCCTATTAAGTTACACGTATAAGTTTAAGTATTCACATTATAAACAAGAAGTAAAGATATTGAAAAAAGTTTCCAATTATGAAAGTTTCCTTCAATGGGAAGTTTCCTAAAATGGAAAGTTTACTTAATTGGAAAATTTTCTAAAATAAAAAGTTTCCTATTTTAGAAATCAGTTTCCTAATTTGGAAGTTAGTTCTAAAATTTGGAAGTAAATAACTTAAAATGAAAATGGGTTTCCTAATTTAGGTTAAAAAATATTTTAGAAAATTATTCCTTAATGTGGACCCACTTAAAATAATCTAAGATTATTTATTTGGATAGTTCAAACAAATTAATTAGGCTAAAATAGTTTGAGCCCATCAAGGTTTAATTAAAAGCCTTAAGATATTTTAGTTGGAGAATACAAATCAACCTTATTGGATAAAGATAAATGTTTTAAAGATAATGATCTAAAGTCTACATGCAAAATAATTCATCATCCTTAGAGGATATGGAATCAACAATCGCAAATCCAATTAGGACTTATTTGTCGGCCCTCTCCTTGTTCTTGGAGGACAAGGAAACTCTCCTCTTATAAATATGAGGAGAGATGCGACAAAAAAAAATTAAAAAGTGAGAGAGGTTTGGCCAAAAACTAATAAAAAAAGGGAAAGAGAGAATTTGGCCAGCCTAGAATAATTATTAGGGCACATAGCCAAGACAGAAAAATAAGAGAAAATAGTTTTCTTCAAAAACCCTAGCAAGCCAAACTCTTTTCTTCTCTTTTAAGGTTATTACAAAATTGTACGAGATTGATTTCTATAGGAAACACTAAATCAAAAAAGGTAGAGCTAGGACCTTATGGACTTTGAGTGCTTTTCTCGTGGATATTTGGACTCGTATGGATCATCTATAGAGGTTAGACACTTAGATGATTTTTCTAAAAAGGAATTTAGATCTATACAACAAGAGGTAATCCTTGTTCCTTGCTTTAGATTCATGCATGTATGATTAGTATATTCAACGGCTTGATCTTAGGTCCTTAGATGGAGAAAAGTTTTTTGTTTATTTCGCATCTCCATAGGATGCATGATCTTTCGCATTCAATAATTTGATCTTAGGAACCTTAGATGGATGAAAAAAAAATTTATTCTACATCTTTATAAGATGCATGACCTTTAGGATTGGTCATGTTCGGACTAGAAACCCAATCTCATGCCAAAAGGATTAAAGTCAAGTCACTTCGAATGTGGTCATCACTAGAGCCTAATACTCACATCGGTGGAGAAATGGGCAACATTCTTCGGTTGCGTGATGTTCGGGAGATAAGGTTACTACCTAAAAAAAATAAAACTTATGGTACGGTTTCTATCAACCGGATCACCTCCCCAATCAAGCATCTCGTGTAAAACTAATATGTGGAAAGAAGATGATGGTACAATGAAAAATCCATAAGTTGGTGTGTCTTTGAGATAGCATAGGATTTTTTTGATAGAGCACCAATGCTCGGTTGTAGGGGAATGCATAAACTAAGCAACATGGTTGATGGCAAAAGAAATATTTTTCTTGTTAAATTTAGATAATGTAGTCTACCAACAATACTTCTAAAAAGTGTAGGATTGTCAAAAATAGTGATGTCCCGATTGGTTGAATGAGGAATACCGGGTGTGGTCACAGTGGCGGCATCATACATAAGCACCCATTTTGAAAGATCATGAATATATATGGATTGACATAAGTGAAGTCCTCCCTTCCTCTTAGTCATCTCTATGCCGAGGAAATAATGTACAAAACTTATAAAAATGAGGGCCTTAATAAGGAATTGGTTTTAAAGGCCGAGTGATAATCTTCTTGATAATGTCTTGATTATTACCAATGAGAAGCAAATCATCCATATAAATGAGATAGTAGACTTTATCTATGCCATGATGATAGACCATGAGAGAGTTATTCATTTTAGAACCTACAAAACCTAACTTATAGAATGAGTTGATTAGATTGTTAAACCACATGCGAGGGGCCTATTTGAGGTAATAAAGAGACCGTTTGAAGGCACAAACATGTTAGGGAAGCTCGGGATGAACAAAACATAATGGTTGTTCCATGTACACTAGAGTATCTAATTGCCCTTGTAAAAGGCATTTGAGATGTCTAGCTATTTCATATACCAATCATAGGTAATTACCAAGGAAAGAATGAGGCAAATTATCCTAGGCTTTATCATTGGAATAAAGGTATTAGCATAATCAAGGCTCGGCTTCGATGGAAACCCTTAACCATCAAACAAGCCTTGTAACGGTCAATTACACCATTAGTTAGCCATTTGATATGGTAACCCCATTTATAATCAATTATGTTCGTAGCTTGAGGGTTAGGAACTTGATCCTAGTTGTTATTAGTAAAAAGGGCATCAATTTCATCATGCATAGCTTGCCTCCATACTAGATGAGTGCTTACCATGGCATGCAATGTGGGTTCAGCAGTGAAAATAAAAAGAAAATTTTGGGCTTGGTGTGCCCTAATTGGCTCGACCGAGCATTAAGTGGCACGGTGGTGACAACTGTCATGGCTTCGTCGCAACCGGTCGGAGGTTGGTGAGGAGATCGACCTCCAAAGAGAGAGGATGGTGATCTATAGCTAGTTAAGTGTGAATGGTAGATGAAGAAGACGAGTTGGATAGAGATAGAGGAATTAGTATCCATTTAGGATTAGGTTCGACATTTATTTATTGTATTAAAAAGTTTTATGGTTCTTGGTTTGTAGTGGGAGAACAAAGGGGTCGGTGTTTGTTTAGCTAGAAGATTAAAAGGTTCATAGGGGTTGATAAGATTGTAGGATGGGATAGGGAGCCGTGTAGTAAGCTAAGGGCAAGAGATGGGCTTGTGGGTTGGGCGGGTTTGTTATGTAAAGGTTTAAGTGTGGGAGTTGAATTTATGGTCGGGCTAGGCTATTTTCTAGTGGGCTATTTGGGCTAGGCGAGGCTATTTTGTAGTGGCGGGTATAGTAGGCTCGTTGGGAAAAGCTATTTTGTGGGTTGGTATGGCTATAAGTAAAGGTGTTGTAGTGGTTTTTGGTGATATTAAGCGGGTAGAGACGGGGTTAGTGATTAGCGAGTGAAGGAAAGGAAATAATGATAGGTGGATTTGGTATATATATATATATATATCCTTTATGTAATAGACTATAGCCAAGAAACACATAACGATGTGAATGAGGCTCCAATTTATTTTTAACATATGGTTAGAGCCATGGATAACAATGAAAGCCAAACACACATAAATAATTATAATCGGGATTTTCTTATAAAAGAATTTCATATGGAGATTTATGATTAAGTAAAGAAGTAGGAAGACAATTAATATAATAGATAGTAGCAGAAAAAGCATGATCTCAAAAGTGTAAGGGGATGGATACATGATGAAGTAATACTCTCTCGGTTTCATTGATGTGTCTATATTTTCTTTCAACATAACCATTTTGTTTTAGTGTGTGAGGACATGAGGTATGTTGTGCGATGCCATTTTGAGCTAAGTGAGAATGTAGACTTTGAAATTCACCCCTCTCTAATCAACTTGAAAATTTTTTATTGATTTATTAAAGATTTTTCAAGTAAATGCTAAAATTTGATAAAAACAACTTAAGACTTTTCTTTTATATTTAAGAAACTATATCCAACTATATTTACTATAATGATGAACCCTATAAATCGGAACATATAATTTTTAAAGGAGTAGTTGCTTTAGAAGTGGAAACAAAAAATGAAAGTTTATGTGCTTTACTAATACAAGTAAGCATGACATAAAGAGTTTGTATTTTTGTTTGAAACAAAGATACTAGACTAACTCAAAACTTTAGCCGATGTGTGTATAAAAGCATGGCCTAATCGAGCATGCCATGTAGTGAGACTCGCTTGAGTGAGTTTGAATAGGACAAGATGATGAAGATGGTTCAAATGGTTTAGAGGTCCTTTGTGGAGGATTTTCTTCATACGAATATCCTTGATTAAGAAATACTCGGGAAAAAATTCCAAAGAGACATGCTTAGATATGGTCAAAAAATAGGTAGATAACAAATTTTTATAAGAATTAGGAACAAGAAGAATATGACTAAGAGTGTAAGAATGATTTTAGAGAGAGATAGAACATGAAAAAATATGAGAAATAAGAAGCTTATTACCATTGCTTATTGTTACCTTTCAAAACCCAAGTATTTAGAATGAATGGCTAAGTTATCAAGGTCGGCCATTAGATGGCGCATGGCGCCACTATCAAAGACTCATGTTGGGCTAGTTTGGGTTGAGGTAAGATAGGATGTGGGAGTAGGGAGGAGAGGTGGACGAGTATTAGTAGAGTATCCGGGAGAAGAGCGAGGTGGAACTAAGGTACCCAACTCTATGGCGATTGCGATAGATTGGTGTTGTAGGGGCTACTAAAGAAGGAGGCTGCCATGGTTGATGTTCTAATTGGTGGGAGGAGAGGTGGTTAGAGGAACAACCATGTCCCCTCTAGAAAACTCATTCATAAGAAGTGAATTGATGTCGTTATGCATAGTTAGCAGTAGGCGAAGTTTAGATGAAGAGAGATCTCTCTCTTTTTAGTTACATCTCTTCACTTAGGAGTAGGCCAAATAGATCATCAAAGAAAATTGATTAAAGGTGATCTCTAATATTGCAAGTGAATGGCATGCGGGTAAACCCTAGCCATGTAAAATGGCATCAACAAGATCATCTTCTAGAAGGGGATGTTGAAGAGGAGTAAGCTAATAAGTGATGTGCTTGGCACGCTACATGTAAGTGGTGATATCATCATTCTTATGGTCTAGTTGGTGGAGATGAGATTTTAATTGGTGAACATAAGATATGTAGCCCGATGCATAGGTTGTAGCCAATTGTTTCCAAGCTTTATGAGTAGTTTTGATGCCAACTACTTAAGAGATAACCCCTTCGAAAGAGAGATGATTATCCATAACGACTAACTGGTCTTTGAAAAATCAATCTAAATAAATTAGGTTAGGATCCCCATCAATTTGGGTAGGTGGTGGAGATTTAGAGTCACCAACATGAGGCATGACTTGGCGAGTCTTGAAGAATAGGTGTGATTTGAGTAAGCCAAATGAGGTAGTTTGTGGAGTTAAGCTTAAGGGGTACTCGATGTTGAACATTGGAAAGGGTAGTAATTGGCATGATGGTATGAGAGGTCGTGTCAATAGGAAGATTAGTGAATTTGGAAGAAGAAAAAGAAGAAGAAGAAGATGTCATTATTGGGAAGTTATAGACGGTAGATAGATAAGTAAGAGATAACGATTTTGTGATTTGTTAAAGTTAATAAAGCTGGCAGTGGGTAGAAAAAAAAAGAAAGGAAGGCATAGTTTTTATCGATTGGCAATGGTAATGTGGTGGCGATAGAAAAAAAAAAGGAAAAAGATAACACACGGTTAGCAGGGAAAAAAGAATTGGCTTGGTTACAAGGACTAACTCGATTACGGAGACTAACTCTTATCTATCTCTTATCCTAATATATACACTTAACAAAATCTTAGCCCTATCATATAGTACTTTTAAAAAAAGGATTGCCTTTGTTCAATATATGAATTCCTTCTCCTTATTAAAATAATCTAAGGTACAAGAAAAGTGAGTTCACACATACTATATACTCAATGTCAAGTTTCATATCATGCATTATAAATTTGGTAATAATAAATCTTTTTGTTACTTCGATTATGGAAGTTTCAATTGAAAATATAGAAACACACCTTCCTTATTATTTTATTGTATTATGACATATATAATTAAAACCAATTAACTTATTATGAATTTATTTTTAGTAGGTGATTATTGTTTTTCATCAACATTAATCTTATTATGGAATTTCACATGTTTTCTTGCTATCCTGTTTGACTTTATCTTTCTTTTATTTACTTTGTGTATGTTTATGCATTAACATGAGTAGTGTCAAATCGTCATATAGAGGTAGGTAGGAAATCTCTCTCCAAAAAAATCCCTAAATCATTCTTTGTTTGATATTTGACTTTTTTTTCTTATCAAAATAATTTAAGGTATAATTAAAATGAGTACACACATACTATAGACACAATGTTAAGTTTCATGTCATGCATTATATGAATTTGATAATGACAATCTTTTTGTTACTTAGTTTGTAGGGGTTTCGATTGAAGGTATGGAAACACACCTTCCTCACTATTTTATTTTATTATCATATTTATAATTAATTAAACCATTATAAATAATTTTTTAGTAGATGGTTGTTACTTTTGATATATTAATCTTATTCTAGAATTTATATGTTGTGTTGATGCCTTGCCCTCTAATGAGATTCCATCATAAACTCTAATTATTCTAGTATATCTTAATTTCACATGATGTTCTTAATACAAATTTAAGTTAGAATTTTAATCGGATTCGATATTAAATTAATAAGATTTCTAATTTTAAGACTCCAATGGCTATTTAATGACATGCAACAATAATTTTAATTAATTTAGCAAGTGAAAAAATAGCCTCATAAATAAATATGAAGTATTAATCTTTCAAGTTAATTCAAAATTTACATCGACCTAACTTAGTTATATGTTCAAAAATAGTCTTAAAAGATAACTTGGCAAATAATGATTTTTTAGTAAATGACCTAGAAATAGAAATAAATAAATTTTGTAATCTTTCTCACAAAATAATTTTTTTGGGTGATTTTTATCTTTTCATAAACATAATGAATTTTTTACTCCTAGTTTGGAGCCAATATGTAACACCACAATTTTTGAATATCTATATGCATACATGTGTGTTAGTTTGACCTTAAACATATGTGTGTGCTATACATGTGTTTCATCATAATAAGTTACAATTATGTTTAATATATGTATAAATGTATGTTTGATGTTTGTCTTATTAATTATTTAATTTTACATCATCATGTTGTTAGGTGTTAGAAGTACTTAATGGAAACAATTAAAAGTTTAGGAACTAAAGTTTATGGACTTAATTAAATAAAGTAATAAAGTTAAGTGACCAAATTATAAAGTGAATCAACTTAGGGGACTTGTAAAATTCGACGAGGTAGGAAGGATTATGGATAAGTTAAGCATAAATTGCCAACAAAATAAAATAATTAAATGTTAAACTTAGAAAAAGGTGCGTGGAAATTTCATAAAGGACTTACGAAATTGCTCGGAAATTTCATGAAAAGTGTATGGAAATCAAGAAGAAATATAATGGAAATTATATGGCAGGAAATTAAATATTTACTTAGGAAGTTATATGGAAATTTCATAGAAGTTACAAGTGTGAACTTAGGAAATTTCTATAAAACTACATAGAATTAATTAGGTGAAGAAATGAAAAATGATTATCTAAATGGTCATTTAAGTGCAAGAAATTCCATCCATACTCTTTGATTAATTTGGCCAAGGTAATAAAAAAGGGAGAAAATATCCGAATTAATTAAATAATATTTAGAACTTAACCTAATTAATGTATACATGTGACAAAATTGTTAAGCTTTCATACATGAACATATTCAGCCATAAGAGGAATAAATAAGGAAGAAAAAATCTAATATTAAGCAAACCAAAAATCTAGAAAAATTTAATAAGTTAGGAGAGGAAAATAGTTATACATGTGGCCTAAATGGCAAAATCCTAGCCTTTTAAACCACTTCATCCGGCCAAGAAGAGAGAAGAAACTCATTTGGGAAAAAGAAAGAAAGAAAAGGGAAGAAAATTCTAATCCCATTAAGTCAATAATTTAAATATAAAAAGGGAAACAAAAATAAAGCCAAGTTTTGGCAAAATTCAGTCAAGCAAAATATCAAGACTACAAAGACCCAAACTGATTTGGGTGAGAGAGATGGGTGAACCCATGAGATAGAAAAGAAAAGGAAGAAGAGAAAAGAAAAGAGGGAGAGCATTAGGCTTTCAATCCTAAGGTTCTACCCTTGAAGACCTTAAGAAAAAATAATTGGAAACAAGGGAGCAAGCTGATTTGGTAATTATAGCAAATCTTTATAGATTTAGCTGAAAGATAGAGGAAAGGAAGAAGAGAGGGAATTTGGATAGCTTAGGCCGAATCTTGCAAGGAAGAAGGTGGGGTTTTGGTGAGAAATTCAAGTGGTTTCAATACTAATCCAACATCAAGTAAGTATAATCATCTCAACTACATCAAAAGACATAGGAACTCTTAGGGTTATGATGTTTTTTTGCTTGATCAATGATTGATTATGTTTGATATATATATATATGAGAGAGAAAATTCGACGAACATAAGAAAAAAACAAAAGGGGAGAAAATTCAGCTAGCCCTAAAATCACATATGGCACACGACCAAGAGAGAAAATAAAGGAGAAAATAGTTTTCTCCTAAACCCTAGTAAGAAATATTCTTTCCTTCTCTTTTCAAATTGTCATAAAAATTGCCTAGGATTGATTTCTAGAGGAAATACAAAATCGAAAAAGGTGGAGCTAGCACCCCATTAATTCTAAGTGCTTCTTTGTGGATACTTGGACCGCATGAATCATTAATAAAAGCTGGACACTTGGATGACTTTTTTGGAAAAGAGTTTACATCTACACTACAAGAGGTAATTCTTTACTTATAGCTTATAATTCATGTATGTATGGCTAGTAGATTCAATGGCTTGATCTTGGGGCCTTAGATGGAGGAAAATTTTTTATTTATTCCGCACCTCCATAAGATGCATGATCTTTCATCCTTGAATCAATATATGCCATGTAGGATTCAAATTCTCTATGATGTATCCAATCATAATATCCCGAGCACAAAACCCTTATGATACAAATGGTATTTTACCATTTTAACCTCCTCAAAATTTCTGTTTCAACAATTATTGTAATTAAACAAAAACCTAATTATTGTTTCATCCATACATTCATGATGCTTAATAGCAAAAGCAATAAATTGTTCAAACCCTTTGATAAACTCATCGTTTAACAACATGTTAACTAACCTAACATTCATCCATTGCCGATCGTATCTCATTTTTTTAATTACCGCAAAAATTACATAATAAATACAAACAATTCTTGGTCAACATTTCTATGAATTTTAAATAAAAATTAAGCATATTGGTTGTCTAATTAAGGGGGATTTTTTTAAGAATTTGATCTTTTTTTAAAAAAAATGATTATTTAAGGAATGATTACATATTCTTTCCCTTGCTTTTGATTTATAAATATTGAATTTATTTTGTTGACGTTGTCAATCTAGGATGTCTAGATTTTATTAGTGTAAGTGAAAGGTTTTAGATGGCAAACAAGAAGTAAATTTTTTGATAAAATCATTTACTTAGTACCATATAAAATTATTTATTTGTTACTATTTTTTAGGTAATTCTAATTTTGTGAATCATCACCCAATAAATTTAAAGGATTAATTAAGTTAGTCACCTTGAAATGTTAATCCTAATTCACATCAAACCAAATAAAATTAATTCTAATTCAAATATACTAAATTTAACCATAAATTCGAAATAACCAAATTCAATTAACCCAAACTAACTAACTATATTAATTCTAATTCAAACATTTATTAAATTTTAAATATCGATATTAATGATGAAATTTCAATATTATGATCAAAATTTATAAAATTAATTTACTAATAAATCAACTAAACGTAATAAAATTAATCCCAATTCAAACATTTATTAAATTTTAAATATCGATATTAATTAACAAATTCCATTATTAAAATAAAAATTTACCTAATTAATTTAATAATAAATTCATCTAAACATAATCAAATTAATCCTAATTTGAACGTTTATTATTTCTAAATATCGGTATTAACTAACAAATTGCAATATTATAATCAAAATATACCTAAATAATTTAATAATAAATTCAACTAAGCATAATAAAATCAATTCTAATTTAAACACTTATTAAATTTTAAATATCGATAATAAATAACAAAATATAATATTTTAATCAAAATTTACCTAATTATTTTAATAATAAATTCAAATAAATGTAATAAAATTAATCCTAATTCAAACATTTTTTTTATTTTGAATATCGATATTAATTAAAAAATTACAATACTATAGTTAAAAATTTACTTAATTAATTTAATAATAAATTAAACTAAACGTAACAAAATTAATCCTAATTCAAACATTTATTATATTTTAAACATCAATATTAATTAAAAAATTATAATATTATAATCAAAATTTACCTAATTAATTTAATAATAAATTGAACTACATGTAATAAAATTAATTCTAAATCAAATTTTTATTAACTTTTAAATATCAATATTAATTAAGAAATTATAATATTATAATCAAAATTTACCCGATTAATTTAAAATAAATTCAACTAAATCTAATAAAATTAATTCTAATTCAAAAATTTGTTAAATTTCAAATATCAATATGAATTAAAATATTATAATATTATAATGAAAATTTACTTAATTAATTTAATAATAAATTCAACTAAACGTAACAACATTAATTGTAATTCTAGCCTAATTAAATTGTAGATAAAAATTAATTAAATACATTAAAATGTAAATAACATCAATAATTAAATCCTTAATCAAAATAAACCTACTAAATTTAACCATAAATTCAAATTAACAAAAGTAAATTTACCCTAACTAATTATATTAATCCTAATTCGAATGTTGATTAAATTTTAAATAATGATATTAATTAACAAATTATAATATTATAAACTAAATTAAAAAAAAAAAGAATCTAAATTTATGTAATTAATTTAATAATAAATTCAACTAAACCTAATTAAACTAACCATATTTAAATTAACCCTAATTCAAACCCAGTTAAATTTTAATTATCAATTGATTAACCAATTGGACTTTAATTAATATAAAAATCAATCAATCAATTCAAATAACCATAATTAAATTAATCCTAACTAATTACACTAATCCTAATTGAAATTTTAATTAAATTTAAAATAACAACAAATAAATTAACAATATTAACCTAACAACCGATAAAAATAATTAAAAAAATGAGAAAAAAATTAATAATTAATTAAAAAATTTTAACCTACCAATTAATAAAAAATAACTTAACAATTAATCAACCAATTTATCTGAATTACCCCAAAAATTACATTATTAAAATTTAACCTAACACTAACAATTAAAAAAATAAACTAATAATTAACAAAATTAAACTAACAATTAAAAACATTAGCCTAGTAACTAATTGAATATAATTATATAAAAAAAGATCTAGAGAGAGAGAGAGCAAATTGCTAAGATAGGGGAGGGAGAGGAGAGATTGTCGATGGATTTTAGGGAGAAAGTTTCACCTTGTTGGATTGAGTGGGTCGGGGAGGTAGTAGGGTGGCGTGGGGCGGTGGTTAGGGCTATTAAGGGTAGTGGCGGCAGAAGAGGAAAGAAGGAGAGGGACGAGAGGGAAATAGGGATGAAGGGTCTATAACTTTATAGGGGTTTAGGATTAGCGAATGATGCATTTTCGTTGATAATCCATCACTAATTAGCGATGGACATAAGTCATCGTCACTAATTTGAATTTCAAATGACTATCCGAATTGTCTAGAAATATTTAGAAATTCGCACAAATTGTGAAGAACTAGTTTCGTTGCTAATCGTCATTAATTAGCGATAAAAAAGTCGCTTCTATCGTTAATTTGAATTTTAATTAACCACCAATGTTGTTCAAAAATTTCAATGAATTTGCATAATTATCAATGGAATAACATCCATTTCTAATCGGTGACAAATAATTTCCATCGCTTGGCCAACAATGCTTTTAACAATGGAATTTGTATTCCATTGCTAAATTCCCTTGCTAATCCATCATAATTCCATATTTAAATTTGGCATAGATTTTTATCATGCTCTATAGCAATGAAATGGTTTCTATTATTGAATTTCAATCACAAAACCATTGCTTATCCATTGCTAAATGATGCATATTTTTTTAATTATTAATCAATCGCTATTTAGTAGCTAAATTGCGATAGAATTTAATTCATTGTTAATTGTCTATTTTCTTGTAGTGACACCTCCAAAATTTTAATGTGAACTATTGGTCTTGATCCGATATAATCAACATGAGAATGTCATACAGCCTTAGAATCTTTATTAGATATAATTTGGCTTACTCGTTGTATTATAAAAGTAGATTTCGCTATGAGGAAGTGAGCTAATTTTTTCAATCAATCTACAATCACCCAAATATCATCAGCCCCCTTTTAGATCTTGGTAAGTCAAATATAAAATCCATTGTGTTGTGCTCCAATTTCTATTCGGGGATGTCTTTATTAGTGTAGGTGTCCAAGATCCAAACTTATTTGGATCATTTGATTTATTATAATTTTGCAATTTTATTTATTAATAAAATAAATCTTTCTATTAATTCTTATTATTTACAATTTGATGGAATTAGATAGAAGTCTATATGATATGCATTACATTAATGATTGATCAATTGATGTGAGATGAACATTGATGCATTTAAATGGTATCATTAATGATTGATCAATTGATGGAATTAGATAGAAGTCTACATGATCTCGCATTACATTAATGATTGATCAATTGATGAACATTGATGCATTTAAACAGTATCATTAAATATCTCAAGTCATAACATTGTCAAGAATCGACATTGACTATATGGAGTACAATTTGTGAGTGTTATGCTCATGCTATAAGATAATAGTTGGAGATCTCACACATATCGACATGGTGATGCAAAAGTAAGCACTTAGGTGATTAATGTTAGAGAATATATCACTAGATGTGACTCGCCATGAGAAGTCATTTGGTTTAGCTTATGAGAATCTCATATAACATAGGTACAAAAGTCATCATGGTTATTTGATTAGAAGATCTATTTACTTTGAAACTCATTTTGATAGACTCAATTAAGAGTTGTAGGTGGGAGATTTATTGAGTGCATTAGGAATCTAATAGATATAGGGGGATGATTGAAATAGAACATGTCATTCCTTATATGCCAAAGGAGTTATAATATTGTATTCGATGAATGTCTACTTAAGAAATCTGTGGCCATAGTGGGAGTATACCAATAGAGCATAGTTAGTTTACTTTAGAGCTAAGACATTTGGGAATTCAAGAAAACTTATATGATCATAATCGAATAAATTATAACCAAGTTTAAGATCTCACTATGATAAATTGGCATGAGCACTGAATTTTTTGGTAACCATGCTCATTAAATGTAATTATATATTAATTAATCCTCCTAGATAATTAGGTAGTCACGATGCCTTAGTAGAGGCCAATCTTGATTTATATATCAAGAGATAAAAGAGGTGTCTTTTATTCTTAATACATTACTAACATATCTAGGAGCCTATTGAGTCACATGCATAAGTTTAAACATTCACATAATAAAAGAGAAGAAAATATTTTGGAAAAAGGTTTTCATTTTTGAAAGTTTCGAAAATGGAAAGTTTCTTGTTTTGAAAAGTTTTTTATTTTGGAAATTTTTATCTAAAATGGAAAGTTTCTTATTTTGGAAATTAGTTTTCTAATCTAAAAGTTAGTTCCAAATTTGAAAGTCGATTACTTAAAAAAATATATATTTTCCTAATTTATGTTTAAAGGTAATTTGGAAAATTATTGCCCAATATGGGCTCCACTAAAATACTTGACCTAATTTATTTGGATGATCCAAATAATTGATACCTAATTGGGCCAACATGTTCAATTTAAAAGTCTATAAGATATTTTAATAGAAGGATAAACTTGAGCACTATTGGATAAGACTCATGATTTACAAGGATAAGATCGAATAAGCCCCTAAATGTTACAACTCTTTATCCTCGGAGAACAAGGATGCTACCTTTTTATATAAATAAAGGGGAGAGAGGTAGCAAGAGAGAGCTAACTTGGACATGCAATAACAAAAAATAAAAGGTGAAAAATGTTTTCTTCCAAAACAAAGCTTGAGTTTTTGCATATACCTCTCTTTCTAGGGTTGCCAATAAAAACCACGACTAATTTCTTTAGAAAGAAAATTAACTATACTAAATGATTAAAGCTAGCACTTTATGATTTATGTAGCTTCTTTTATGGTGTTTAAGCTACGTAGATAATCAATATAGGCCGGACACTTGAACGGTTTCCTTTGCGCTTAATTCATTTCTATGTTACAAAAGGTAATCTTTCACTCATATTTATATTCATGTTAATGTATAATTAATTGATTCAATGGCTTGATCTTGGGAACTCTAAATGGAGAAATTTTTTTTATTTTATCATGTATTTTCATAGGATGCATGATCTTTTAATTGGTATCAAAGCCTCTATTGAATCTTGAATTCTATGTTTTGTTCATTATGATTAACTCCATTAATTTTTTCTTTTTGATTATAAATATGAGGTTTGTGGTATTTTATAAAGATTTAAAATTGATTTTGGGATAAGGAAAGAGTGGTCACGCCGGGTATGTTATAGGCCAAACATTCCTCTCATATGACTAGCCAAAAGGCCAAACCAGGTCTTGTGTTAGGTGCACGACATGCTAGGCATGCCTCATGTACACCGGGCCCACAACAAGGCCGGGGGCACGTTGTGTGTGCACTAGGACAATTGTGCCTTGAGCATGTTAGACAAGGCCAAGCTAGGCGCATGCTAGGCATAGACGAAGCACGTACCGGACTAGGCATGCTAGGGCTAAGCACGCTCAAGCATGCTAGGCCTATGGACACTAAGCCGGTGTTGGGCACTGAGTACGTAGGTAGCCGAGCTAGTGCGGGCACTAGCAAACCGGCCGGCCAAATCCATCGTTAGGCACTCACTAGTGGCTAGCACCGAGCCAAACGTGCATGAACGTTCTAGGCTAATGGCAACTATTGAACAATGCTAGGCACTAGCCAACTAAAGCGTGGCAGCTCGTAGGCCTAAAATCCTATAGGCCTAAGGCCCAAAAAGTTAAAAAAAAATTAAAATTTAGGAAATTTTAATGTTTTATAAAATCACCAAAATTATTGATTTATAATTATGATCAAAATGAAATTGTACTTCATTTGAATGCCATATGTCAATATGATTAAAGCATGGGTGAATGATATGGATGAGTCGACCAAGTTTTTGAAAATGTATGCTTGTAAATATTTGGTTAAATAGGGCCTATGTGTCCTACCTTCTCTATTATTCGATGTATTTCTCTTTTTATATTACTCCCCTCGAATGTAACTCAAGGTTTTTTATTCAAAAGAATGTAAAAGTACAAGATAGGATATTAGAATAAATGTAAGGAGAATAAGCCAAGAAAGAAGACAATCTTAAAAAATTTATAATGATTTTTCACCTAGATTTTTGACCCACTAGTCTTCTTGTGGCTCGAGGGGATTAGTAGTAGAAACCATTACCATTCATCGATCCATAAGTCACGTATGTGATTGAATTCTTATAAACATGATTATGCAATTGATAATATACATGATAAAATAATGCAATTGATATCTAGTATGCATGCTAGGATTTACATGATGAGACCTATCATATTAAATCCTTCAAATTAATATCAAGTTAATTGCCTTCTACTTTTATGATGAGAGAACTCTCTTGATCGTTGTTGGCTTGTTGAGATAACTTAAGGTCACTTTTTCCTCGAGTGAATCAAATCATGGGCCATACAATGTCCTTGAACATTTTGGTCCAACTTGAAATGAATTATTGGGCTTCTTGAGTTAACCTAAAACCTAATGAATTTTTAGGTAAAGATTATTAGTCACATAAGATGTGAGATGACAAGGAGTTGTCATGCTAATGAGATTAGGAATTGCATTGGATGCAATTGGTAAAGAGTTACCTACCTAATCCTTCATATATAACTCAAGGTTAATGGATGTTAGAGGATGGGATCCTAACCTATTTAAGAAATAAATTGAATAGTTTCCTCAATTCTATATTGAAGGCTATAGAACTCGAAGAAAATAGGGAGAGAAAAAATAGATTTTGCTTCTCAATTTATCTTTATTTTATTTATGCAATTCAATTAACCAAATCATACACTTTTCTATCATGTCAAGGTTGTTACACAATAATACATTATTGTTATTGATGATTAATAGAAGTAATGCCATGAGTGACACAAACTTTCTTGACTTGAAAATGAATAAGAGGAGTGTCCTCTAGTATGAGAAAATGCTTTATATGATAGAGGATAAAGAGCACCTTGAAGAGATGTATAAGAAGAGTTCTAAAAGCACCTCGGGTTACACATGGTAATGGTTCGGTTCAAACCATAAATCGAACCAAAACCAAACCGTTAAAAAACCGAATCAAAATCGTTAAAATCGTAACCTTGATCAAATCGGACCATAACCGGCTACCTACAGAGTTGCTTATGGTTTAAGGTATTATGAAACCGAAACTAATGGTTCTAAACCGACGGTTAACCATAGAACCAACGGTTTCACATTTTTTCCTAATAAATTTGGATTGGGTCTAAAAAAACAAAACATTTTAAATAAAAAAACCAATTTTATATGGGATGGACGAGTAGCTATTGGACTAAAAAATGAAAAAAAAATTAAGCCTAATAATTTTTAATTTTTGGACTTTACATATATATATATATATATATATATATATATGTAAATTGAGTATGTGACAAACGGTCACAAACATTTGTAATCGTTTATTTTTTTTTCTTTTCTTTTCTATAAATACCCTCTCACTCTCAATTTTTTTCATTCTTCTCACAACTCAATCTCTCATTCTCTCTCAATCTCTTAAATTCTTAAGTCTAGAATTCTCAATACTATCCTAAAATATTTTTTATACTCCAAATACTTCTTAAATTTTTACATTTTTATTGTTTTATACTACAAAAATGGCACGTTCAAGTTCACATATGCCATCACAACAAAGTAATACCGTCAATCAAAATCGAGCAGGGGAGCAACAACAACAATCAAATTTTACACCTAGATCATCCAACATCTTCAAAATTCATTTCTCAAAAGTTCCATTATAAAAAGGCATTTTTACCGTGATTTGCAACTATTACAACAAGCAATACACATTCAAACAAGGAGGTGGTTATGGAACATTCAAAACTCACTTGGAGAAAAAGCATCCATCCGTATTTGGTAATGGTAGACATCGGACACAAATATTTAGGTTTGCTTCTCAATCTTCCTTTTTATTTCAGTATACCGATAAAAAAAAAAGAAGAAATGGCTAAAATGATATGTGTTGATCATTTATCTTTTAGTTTTGGTCAAAAAATGGGTTTTAGTGATTATTGTTCTAACGCTTTGAATCCCGCTTTCAAATTAGTTAAAAGACATTATTTAAAAAAACAGTTATAAAATTATATAGAGATAAAAAAAAAAGAGAATTAACTCGTATTATTTGCAAATTTGGATGATCATGTTTCTATATGTTCTAATATATGATCCGATCAATGGAAAACTCACTTTTTTATGGGTGTAACTTGTCATTGGATTGATAATGAATGGCACATGCAAAAACGTCTTTTGCATATAGAGTTTTTGATGATAAACATACCGCTCAAAATATATATATATATAAAATACTAAAAAGGATTTTAGATGAATATGTTTTACCTTTAAGTATATTTTCAATTTCTTTTGATAATGCTAGTTCTAATGATGCTTCAGTAGAGTCTTTAAGAGAACTTTGTCAACCCTATTTTGGAGGTAAGTTTTTCCATATTAGATGCGTATTTCATGTTTTAAATTTATGTGTGCAATTTGGTTTGGAATATCTTAAAGATATTGTTAGGCCAATTAAAGCTCTTGCTAAATATTTATGGATACATCCCCAAAAGATGAAATCATGGGGAAAGTTTTGCAAAGAAAGAAACAAAAAACCAAGACGATTTTCAAAAGATGTTCCAACTCATTGGAATTCAACTTATGACTTACTTAGGCAATCATTTGAATATCGAGATTTATTATGCTCATTTTTTTCAGAAAATATTGATTCTGTTTTTATTTGTCAAAATGATTTTGATATTTACGAACCACTTTTGGAACTTTTAAGTGTTTTTAACAATGTAACATACACTTTTAGTGCCGTTTATCAACCAACTTCACATTTATTTATGATTGAAGCAATTAATATTGTTGAAGCTTTTAATCATGTAGAACAAGATATGCCAACTTTACATGCTACTTGTTCAAATAATGAAACAAAAATGGTTAAGTTATTATGAAACAATTCCAGCTATTTATCTTGTTGCTTTAGTCTTTGATCCTAGATTTAAAATGGAAGGTCTTTCTCGCTGTTTTGAATACTTACTATGAGTATTTGCAATTATTTGATAAAAATATAGAAATAGAAACTGCTTCTATTATAAAACAAATTAGAGATTTATATATTGAAATGTCTTTAATCGTGGGTGATCAACATGCTAGTTCCTCTTTACCATCTATGCCATAATCATCATTAAGTAGCCAACATGTTAGAGCCGGTTATCTTATGGCCATAGAAAGGACAAAAAGGCCAAGAGGATCATCGGGCTCCACTGCCAAGCTTGATATTTATCTAACAACTATGTTTGAGTTTGGTGATAGCAATGCGGGTGTAGATTTTGAAGTAATTGATTGGTGGAAAAGATTTGCGGGCACCTTTCCGAGTCCCGTCCATAATAGCTAGACAAATACTTGTTGTGTCGGCTTCAACAACGGCCGTTGAAAGAGCATTTAGCTCCGGAGGTAATATTTTGGATGATAGGTGATCACAATTGGCTCCCGAGTCACTTCAAGCCCAAGTATGCGTGGATGATTGGATAAGAGCCAACAAGAGAACACAAGAACAAAAACAATATGATTTCAATGAAGAAAGTATGTATCTAACACCCGATGGCACAACAACGAAACTTCGAAGTCTGGAACTTCCGATCAAGAAAGTAACTAGGCGCAACTATATAGAACATAGATGTAATTTGTAAAGGTTTAATTTGAAATTTAAAAGAGAACTATGTAAGCTTTGATTCCTCTAAACCCCAAGAGGATACGTAGGAAGCTTAATTTTTGTAGTGTTTACAAAATTTAAGTTCAAGCCCTTCTTTATTTATTTCTTTTTTTCCTTTGATTTATTGTGTGAAATACATTATAATGTAAAAAATATTATAATATTTATACATTATGCAAAAAAGAATTTTTTCATTTCAATGTTAATGTTGAGAAAAAATGTTCGATTTTTTTTATTTTTTCATTTAATAAAAAAACCATTGAACCGTCGGTTTCAAACGGTTTGGAATCGTTGATTTTATGGTTTCAAAATGAAACCGAAACCTTCCATAGAAGGTTTGGTTAAGGTTTCACCTTTTGGAAAGATGAAACCTTAACCGACGGTTCGGGAACCATTACCATGACTACCTTAGGTATTTATATTATTGAAGTAAAATTTTCTACTTCTAGTCTCATATCATGGGTATTTGAAACTAGATACGTTGCACACATTTATACAAATGTGCAAGGACTAAAAGAAGCAAGAAAGATTGCTTTATGAGAGGTTGACTCGTGAGTGGGCAATGGTTTAAGAGTTGTTCCATTAGCGATATGAACCATGAGTTAACATAGCCATTTGAGCTTGTGCTTACACACAAAAAGTATTATTACATTCTTAGCATAACTAGAAATATCATTTTCATTTCTAATTTTGACCAAGATGGTTTTTCATTTTTATTTAAGAATAAAGGTTCTTCCATTTATAAAAGATGGTGTTTTATGTGGAAATGCTAAAGTTAATAATGGTTTACATGTTTTGAACATAGACATACCAATTTATAACATAAATATAAAAAGACTCAAAAGAAATGATCTAAACAAAACATATTTGTGGTATTGTCAACTTGACCATATAAACAAAAATCGCATATCCAAACTACATAAAAAGGGATATCTAGAATTATTTGATTTGAATCTTATGATGTGTCCGAACCTTGTCTACTTGGAAAAATGATAAAAATTCCCCTTTTAGTGAAAAAAAAAAAGAAGAGAAAGAGCTACTAATTTAACTAGGCCTTACACATATCTAGGCCCATGTTTACCCATGCAAAAAGAGAATATGATTATTTCATAACCTTTACTAATGGTGGATCATGTTTTGGTTATATAAATGAGATACAAATTTGACGTATTTGAATAGTTAAACAAATTTAGATTTAAAGTTAAGAAACAAACTGGCAAAATTATTAAGGCATTTCGATCAGATTGAGGTGATGAATACTTAAGTAGTGAATTTTAGATCACTTAGAACGGAATTGGATTCTCTATCAATGGACTCCACTTAAAGCACCATAATTGAATGGCATGTCCAAAAATGATGAATAGGACGTTGTTAGACATAGTCTAGTGTATGGTAAGTTAAATTGATATCCTCATTTCATTTTGAGATATGCACTATTTGCTACAACCTTTATTTTGAATAGGGTTTCAACAAAGTCTATTGATCGGACTTTGTATGAGATATGGAGAGAAAAGAAAGTAAATTTATCTTTTCTTAAGATTTAAGACTGTAAAACATATTTCAAATCTTTAGAAGGAGATAAGCTAGAGTCCAAATCAACAAAGTGTATATTTATGAGATATCCAAAAGAAATAGATGGATGTCATTTTTCATAACACCTGAAACAAAGTGTTTTTCATGACTAGGTATGCTATATTCATTAAGAAAGAATTTTTAGATGCTAGAACTAGTGTGAGGAAATTTAAACTTAATAAGATTTGAGTAGACTCATAAATTAACAATCCGCTAGTGGAACCCAAAGTAGATAGGTTATAAAATGTTATAGTTATCCCATAAAATGATACAAAAGAACTTCATAGGCCTAGACAAGTTCATCAAAAGTAAAAATGATATGATCTTCATGTCTCAACACATGGTGATGTGCATCCTATTTAAGATGATGAAGCTAATACCTATGAAAAGCAATATTAGAAATTGATTCCTAGATAGGACAAATGGATGACAAAACCATTTTTCGTTATGGAAAATTGAATAAAAGGACATGTAGATGACACACCCTATTGGTTCGATCACGGACTTAAGCATGCCTCTAGGAATGAGAATCAATGTTTTGATGAAATAATCAAAGGGTTTGACTTTTGTCATAAAAACAAAGATGAACCTTGCATATATAAAGGTTTAGTGAGACCTTAATAGTCTCTATTGTTCTACATGAAGACAACAAACTATTTCTTGGCTATAACATTATCTTGTTATAATCTATAGATGATTGGATATTCAATAATTTCTTTATGTATGACATGGGAATGCCGCTTATATTCTAGGAGTGGAGATCTATAGAGATAGATCATATAGAATGTGAAAGCTCTCTCAAGGTAGGTACATTGACATGATACTAAAATATTTAGTATGGAAGAATAAAGAAAAAAAAGGATTTTTTCCAATTTCACATGGCTTGATGGCCGACTATAAAGGATCCATAGCACAAGCTAAGAAATCAAGGGCTTATCAACGATCCAAACAAGTATGGCGATGTTACCACTCGATTAAAGAGATTATCAATTTTAATGATATAATGATAGAAAAGGTCATCATTGATAACAAAATAGCTAACCCCTTAACTAAGCCTTTGTCACAGTAAAAACATGAGAACCTTGTGCGATCATTAAGCGTAAATGACATGGCTTGTTGGCTCTAGTGCAACTAGGAGATTGTTAGTATTTGTGCCTAAGATCTAATCTTGTTTGGATGGTTTGATTTATTATAATGTTGCATTTTTATTTATTAATTAAAAGAATCTTTCTATTAATTCTTATTGTTTACAATTTGATTAAATTAGATAAAAGTCCATATGATATGCATTGCATTAATGATTGATTAATTGATGTGAGATAAATATTGATGCATTTAAATGATATCATTAAATGTCCCAAGTCATAACATTATTAAGAATGGATATTGACTATATATGGTAAGACTTATGAGAGTTATGCTCATGTTATAAGATAATAGTAGGAGATCTCACACCTATTAGTATGGTGATGCAAAAGCAAGCATTTAGTTGATTAATGTTAAAGAACGTATCACTTGACATGACTCGTCATGAGAATGCGTTTAGTTTAGTTTATGGGAATGTCATACGAGATGGCTATAACTAGTTCTTTGACTTGAAGTCATCATGACTATCTCATTAGAGAATTTATATACTTTGACACTCGTTTAAATGGGTTTAGTTAAGTGTTATATGTGAAAAATTTATTGAGTGCATTAGGAATCTAATGAAGATAGGTGGATGACTAAGGTAGGACATGTCATTCCTTATATGTTAAAGGAGTTATCACATTGCACTTCGATGGATGTTTGCTCAAGGAATCTATGGCCACTTGTGGGAGTATATCAATACGGTATAGTTGGTTTACTTTAAAGCTAAGACATTTAGGAATCGAAGAAAACTTGTGTGATCACTATCGAATAGACTATAAACTAAGTTTGAGACTCACTATGATAAATTGACATGAGAATTGAATTATATGATAACCATCCTTGTGAAAGATAATTACGGATTAATTAATTTTTCTAGAGAATTAGGTAGTCATATTGTCTAGCTAGTTGCCAATCTTGATTTATGGATCAAGAGATAAAAGAGGTGTCCTTTATTTTTGATACATTGCCAACATATCTCGAAACCTATTAAATCATATGCATAATTTTAAATATCCCCATAATAAAAGAGAAGTAAAGATTTTTGAAAAAAGTTTCTAGTTTTGAAAGTTTACTATTTTAGGAAAGGTTTTCAAAAATGAAAAGTTTTCTATTTTAGAAATCAGTTTCCTAATTTAGAAGTTAGTTCCAAATTTGGAAGTTAATTACTCGAAAAGGAAATTAGTTTCCTTATTTAGATTTAAGGATAATTTAGAAAATTATTTTCTAATATGGGCTCCCCTAAAATCCTTGATTCGATTTATTTGGATGGTATAAATTAATTGATAATCAATTGGGCCAATAAGTTTAATTTAAAAGTCTAGAATATATTTTGGTGGAAGGATAAACTTAAGTATTATTGGATAAGACTTAGGGTTTTTACGGATAGGATCAAACAAGCACACACATATTGTAACTCCTTGTCCTTAGAGGACAAGGATGTCACCCCTTATATAAATAATAGGGAGAGAGGTAGCAAGAAAGAGCTAACCTACACATATAGTAATAATAAATAAAAGATGAAAAATGTTTTCTTCCAAAAAAAGCTCGAGTTGCCACATATACCTCTCTCTCTAGGGTTATTGCAAAAAACCCTAACCGATTTCTGTAAAAAGAAAATTAACTATATAGAAAGATTGGAGCTAGCACTTTATGATTTCTATAGCTTCTTTTATGGCTATTTAAGCTAGATGAATAATCAATAAAGGTTGAACAGTTAGATGGTTTCTTTTACGCTTAATTGTTTTCTATGCTACATAAGGTAATCTTTCACCCATATTTATATTGATGTTATTGCATGATTAGTTGATTCAATGATATGATTTTGAGAACCCTAGATATAGGAATTTTTTTATTTATTTTACACCTCCATAGGATGCATGATCTTTTAGTCTAATGGCCTCGATAGTCCGGATGGCCTTTGATGTTCGATCCGGACTTGTTAGCATGTCAAACACTTAGCCATAAATTCAATGTTGTCTTGCTTAATTTCCTTCCACTAGTAGACTTGTTTAACTATTAATGCATATTTGTACCACCTAGATGTATTGAGTAAGGCATAGCATAACCCTATTTTAAAATTGTTTTTGCAATTCCTTTACTATCCAAACAATCTACCATAATAGCGCCATGCTCCATCACCGTTTATGGCCGGATATATTTTCTTTCCTTCTACCATTTCCTTTTAAATTTTTATCAATTCAGCATCTAGCAACTATCCCTCTTTAATTTTCTACCTTAGGTATGGTTTGAACACCATAACACATAACAAACCACTATTGTCCCCTCTCGGTAGAACCTCTAGTTATACTTTCTCTATGTCTTCAATAAATTCTATTTGCATTGCAACCCATGTCTTTCAACTTAAAGCATCTATTATGATACTCGTTTTACCTAGGCAATAATAGAAAGCAATTCCATGATCTTTTAACACTTCAAACCATCTTTTTTTTCGTTTCATTTTCAACTTTTTTTAAAGTGAAGATGTACTTGAGACTTTTGTGGTCGATGTAGATCTCCCACTTAACCCCATACAAGTAATGACTCCAAAACTTCAATGAAAAAACCTTAATAACTAGCTCTAAGTCATATATAAGTTGTAGTCTTTCAACCGTTGTATGGCATAGGCAATCAATATATCATGTTGCATCAAAACGGCTCGATGTTTAATTTTTGACATATTGGTATAAACTATGAAATCTTCCTTATTCGGTGGAAAAGATAAAATTAATGTCGTAGTCAATCTAAATTTCAACTCCTCAAAATCCTCTCACATTCATCATCCCATACAAACTCGGTGTTCTTCCTTGTTAATTTTGTAATTGGAATAAATATATTCAAAAATCCTTCTATAAACTTTCAATGATAACCTATCATACGAAGAAAAATCCTCATTTCGAACACATTCTTCAATTATCTCGACCCCTGTATTACCTTAATCTCACTAGGATCCATAATAAACCCATCCTTAGAAAGAACTTGGTCAAGGAAAGCTACTTGCTCAAGCAAAAATGCACTTGTTGAACTTAACATATAATTTATGCTTTAGTAATGTGTGTAATGTTCGCATCAAATGCTTTACATGCTCTTCCCGACTATTTGAAAATATCAAAATATCATCAATAAAAGAACGATAAAGCTATCCAAATACTCATGAATGACTCTATTCATTGAGTTCATAAACATAGTCGGTGTATTATTTAATTAAAATGGCATCACCAAACACTCGTAGTGCTCATATCGGTTTTTAAAAGTCATCTTCCTTACATCCTCCTCTATAGTTTCTTGATTTCAAGTCAATATGTGAAAATATCAAACTCTTTCTTAATTAAGGGTAACTCGAATAGTTAATGCATAACCACATTGTCTTCTTCTTCTTCTTCATAAAAAACACGAGTGCTCCTTTAGGTGAATAACTAAACCGAATGTAGCCTTGGTCCGATAATTCTTGCAATTGAATTTTTAACTCTTTTATCTCACACGTGCCATTCTATATGTTGCTTTAGAAATTCATATCGTTCTTGATTCGAGTTCAATTTCAAACTCAACCTTCCTTCTCTTTGGCATACCTAACAAACTTCTAAGAAAAAATCTAAGTCCCTCACTATGTCAATGTCTTCTAACTTTACCTTTCTTTCTTTTTGGCATCCACCACATTAACCAAATAACCCATGCACCCTTTTCTAACCATTTTTTAAGCTATCATTACTGAAATTACATTGTCCATAAACTCATTACTTTCCTCTCAATTGGCATCCCTCGTACTTGCTCCCATGCCACCATGATTTCTTCTTGACATCCTGTTCTTATTTACACACACCCATGTGAGTGCCATAGTTTACAAATCAACACTCAAACATATCCATAAAATTCAACAAGTATTAAACATATTCATATAATTCATCAAACAAACAAAGTACATAATTATCAAACACATATGCCAAATAATAAATAATAGTTCATATTCAAAAAATTTAAACACTTACATGTTAGATGATGTTGTTAAAGCTTGAGTTTGTGTGTATTATTTAGGTCTACTAAGTCAAATCACTATAATAACAATAATTATAATGCATGTAGGCTGAAAACAACCTAAGAGTGTTACAACAATGTTTCACCCTCATTGGGGTGGGACAATGCCTTATGTCTTCTACCTTGGATCTAACATATAATATGTAGTAGAATTTCTTTTGGTTTAGAGTTCAAAGTGTCCCTAGTTTAACATATTAGAGCCAACAAGTTTAACAATCCTTAAAATGATATATATATATATAAGTTAACATACCAAAATAATCCAAAGCTTCATAAATTTACAACCAAAAAATGGCAAACTTGGGAAACACAAAAGTGGTCGATCCTAGGTAAGGTTTTGTTATTCTAGGTGCCCAAGATCCAACCATGTTTCGATAGATTTAACTTATTAAAATATTATATTATTTATTTTATTAGGAAAAAAAGTCTTTCTATTAATTGTTATTGTTTATATTCATTGAATAGAATTAGATAAAAGTTCATATAATATGTATTACATTAATGATTGATCGAAAGATGTGAAACAAATATTAATAAACTTAAATGATATCATTAAATCTCCTAAGTTGTAGCATTATAAAGAATGGACATTGATCGTATGTCATAAGACTTATGAGTACTATGCTCACGCTATAATATAAAAGTAAGAGATTTCACGCCTATTGGCATAGTGATGTCAAAACAAGCACTTAGGTGATTATTTATTAGAGAACATATCACTAAACTTGACACGCCATGAGAACCAATTTGGTTTATTCTTTGAAAATCTCATACGAGATGGGTATAACTAGTCTATTGACTTAGAATCATCATGGTTATCTCATTAAAGGATTTATTTACTTTGACACTCGTTTTGATTAAACCAATAAAGGATTGCATATTGGTAATTCGTTGGGTGTACTAGGAATATAATGGAGATAGGTAGATGATTAAGATGACACATGTCATTCTTTGTATGCTAAAGAAGTTATCCCATTATGCTTTGATAAAAATCTATTCAAGGAATCTATGGCCATGTAGGAATACACTAATAGAGTATAGTTAGTTTACTCTTAGAGCTAAGACATTTGAGAATTAAAGAAAACTTGTGTGATCATAATTGAACATACTAAAAACCAAGTTCAAGATCACACTATGATAAATTGACATAAGGACTCGAATTATATCGTAACCATGCTCATGAAAGGTAATTATAAATTAATTAATCCTCTTATAAAATTAAGTAATCATGATGTCTTACTAGAAACCAATCTTGATTTAGTTATCAAGAGATCAAATAGGTGTATTTTATTTTTGATACATTGTCAACATATCTAGGAGCCTATCGAGTCACATGCATAAGTTTAAGCATTCACATAATAAAAGAAAATCAAAGATTTTAGAAAAGGTTTCGTATTTTGAAAGTTTTCTATTTTGAAAAAAAGTTTTCAAAAATAGAAAGTTTTACGTTTTAGAAATTAGTTTCCTAATTTTGAAGTCGGTTCTAAATTTAGAAGTAAGTTTCCTAAAAAGAAAATTAATTTTCTAATTTAGATTCAAATGTAATTTGGAAAATTATTTTCTAAATTAGGTCTTCTAAAAATATCTAACCTAATTTATTTGAATATTCCAAATTAATTAGGCCAATAGGTTTAATTTAAAAGCCTATAAGATATTTTGGTGGGAGGATCAACACAAATCTTATTGGATAAGGATAAAGGTTTAAAAGGATAAGATCAAAAAGCCCACATACATTACAACTCCCGATCCTTGGAGGATTAAGAAGCAATAACCTAGAGTCCTTTGTGAGACATATTGTTGCCACTTCCTTATCCTTGGAGGATAAGGAAAACACTCTCCTTATAAATAAAAGGAGAGGCGCGACAAAGAGGGAGACAATGCTAGGCATACACGACAATAAAGGAAAAGTAGAGAAAATAGTTTTCTCCTTCCCAAATATACGCTACCTCTCTCCCACTCAATTAGGGTTATTGCAAAATATTCCCGAATAGATTTTTAAAGATAAAAAACTAAACAAGCTAGAAAAAGGTGGTGCTAGCACCCTATAACTTCTAAGTGCTTCTTGTATGGGTGCTTGGACTATATGGATTATCGATAAAGGCTAGATACTTAGATGACTCCTCTTCTATAAAGGTTAAAGTCTATGCTACAAAAGGTAACCTTTACTCATACTTTAATTCATATATGTATGATTATTTAATTCAACGACTTGATCTTAGGATCCTTAGATGGAGGGAAAATTTTTTTATTCCACATCTCCATAGTATGTATGATACTTTAATTGGTAGTGGAGCCTCCATTGAATCTTTAATTATATGCTTTGTTAATTATGATTCATCTGTATGAATTATCAATTTCCAATGGTAAATTTGATGTTTTGATATTTTATATATGTTTTCAAAATAATGTTTAGGCTTTAAAAGAATGGGGCATGTGAGACCAACGTTTGATGTTAGCATTCATACGCATAGTAAGGAGGCAAGTCTTGTCACACACTAGGCACATGACGAGCCTAGTTAGTCATGTTCGGGCACGTGATAGGTTAGGAGCCGACCGGGCTAGTCATGCACTAGCCATGCGACGGACCGGGCATGCCTCGCTCATGCCAAGCCTACTAGTTATGCCAATCGCACATTAGGCATGCAATAGGCCAAGCGTGCCTCTCGCATGCTAGGCTTTACGGCCAAGGCTAATTACACACAATGTGCATGACATGCTAAGCTTGCCTTACACATGCTAGACATGCTGTGTAAGCTAGTCGTGTGGTTGGCATATGACATGACAGGTGTGTGTTGGGCATGAGTTAAGCCTAAGGCTAGGCCAAGATGTGTATTGTGCCCTTCAAGCATATGTCTAGGAAAGGCCTACCTAGGCTAGTCACACACATGCATCGGGCGATAAACCGGGCAAGCACACACATCAAGTAGCAAGCCGGGCGTACGAACGTGCCAACACTAGCCTATGGGTAGCCTCGCACCGGCCACTTCACGTCAAGCCAATGCTAGGCATTGGCCGATAGCCAATGCTTGGCTAGGCATACGCGAGCGTGTTAGGCCAATGGTAGCTACTGGCTAATGCATAGGGTGTGGCGACCCATGGACCTTTGAGGCTCGAGGCCCAAAGTGTGCCTAAGGTGCAAAAAGTTTTAAAATTGAAATTTAAAGAATTTTTAATAATTTTATGAAATAACAAAAACATAGATTTATAATTATGTTCAAAATGAAATGTGTTTCATTAGTATGTACGTATCAATGTGATTGAAGCATAGGTGAATGGTATAGATGAGTCAACCTAGTTTATAGGAATGAATGTTTGTAATTTTTGGATAAATAAGGCCTATATGTCTTATCTTGTCTATTATTCTATTATATTTCTCTTCTCATCTTACTCCCCTATAATATAATTTAAGGTTTCTTATTCAAATAAATTTAAAAATAGATGATAGGATATTAGAATAAGTACAAGGGGAAGAAGTCTATAAGTGAAGACAATCCTAAAGAATTTTTAATAATTTTTCACCTAGGTATTTGACCCATTAGAACCTTTCTAGCTCATAGGAGCTAGTAATAGAGATCTATTATCATTTACTTAGTCCTTGAGTCATGCATAAGATGTATGTTTTTATTTTATGATTATTAGTATGCATGATAGGATTAATGTGATTGATGACTAGTATGCATGCTAGGATGAAACCTATCATATTAAATCCTTCAAATTAAATATCAAGTTAATTAATTTTCAATGTTACAAGGAGAGAACTCCCTTGGTTATTGTTGGTTTATTCAGATAACTCAAAGTCATTTCTTCCTTGACGGAATCAAATTATGGGTCATGCGATGACCCGAATGTTTAGGTCCAATTTGAAATGAGTTATTGGGTTTATTGAGATAACTTAAGGTCAAATAAATTTACAAACAAAGATTGGTATTCACATAAGATGTGAGATGATAAGGAGTTATCATGCCAATAAAATTAGGAATTGCATTGGATGTAATTGGTAAGGAGTTACTTACCTAATCCTTCATGTATGACTTATTGAGATAACTCAAGGTTAATGCATGATAAAGATAGGATTCTAAACCCACTAAGGAAAAAAAATCAAAATGTTTCCCAAGTTCTATATTGATGGTTCTAGAACTTGAAAAAAATAGTGGGAGTAAATATAGATTTTACTTCTTTAATTTATGCTTTTTTTATCTATGTAATTCAATTAACTTAATCGCATGTTTTTCTCGTCTTATCGGATTACATAGTATGACTGCCAACACATTGATAAGATTTATCATTAATGGAAGTAATGCATTCAATGGCATAAACTTCTTCAATTGGGAAATGAATCCGAGGATAATCCTCAAACATGAGAAAATTCTATATATGAGAGAGAAACCTCTCCTAGTTAAGCCTCCTTAGGATCAAGCTAAAGCTTATGTAGTATGGATCAAAAATAGGGATGATGTGATCAGCTCTTAAAGTATCATGTTAGTTATTATGACATTAGAGCATAGACACTAACATAAAGGCGTAAATGCCTTTGATATCATAGCAAAGTTTAAGAGCTTCTTTGGGGAGAATACTAGGCATGAGTGCCATAAGATAGAAAAGAAGCTCTTTAGAGCCAAAATAGATGAAGGATCTAACATAAAAAAGCATGTAATTGAGATAATAGGCTATATCAATAGGTCGGCTAAGCTTGAAGTTGTTATGGATATAGAATTATCCATTAACCTAGTATTGTAATCATTGCCTAATATCTTTGGATAGTTCATCATGAATTTTAACATGATGCATATGGAAAAGACTCTTGGAGATTCTTTCTCCATAGAAGGAAAGCTTCGACTGAAATTAACAAGAAGAACAAGAGTTACGTACTTCATGTTAATAAGAGAAAAGATGCGATAAAGGGTAAGAAAAAGGTCAAGCAACAAAAGAAGAAGAAGTATTATATTGTTCCTAATGAAGAGGAAAAAAAGCTCGAGGCTCGGAATTGCTCAAAGGATATCGTCTACTTTCATTTCAACAAAAAAGGGCACTAGAAATGCAACTATAAGGAATACCCAAAAGAGGTAAAGAAGAAGAGTTCTACAACCACCTCGAGTGTCTATATTATTAAAGCTAATTTTTTTATTTTGAATCCAACCTTATGGGTATGTGATACTGAAAGATCATGCATCCTATAGAGGTTCAAAATAAAAATAAATAAAAATTTCTCCATCTAAGGCTCTTAAGATCAAGTCATTGAATTGATTAATCATACATACGAAATTAAAGCATGAGTTAAAGGATTACCTCGTATAGCTTAGATTTAACCTTAGTAGAAAAGGAGTCATCCAAGTGTCCAGCCTCTATTGATAATCCACACAATTCAAGCACCTACATAAGAAGCACTCGAAGTAATAGGGTGTTAGCTCTAGCTTTTTCCGACATGATTAGTGTTTTCTCCTTACTTTTTTGTCAAGTCGTCTATGCCCTAGCTTTTATTACTCTATTTTTTGTACCTCCCCTTCTATTTATAGGGGGAGTATCTTTCTTTTCCTCCAAAGACAAGTAAGTGGTAGCATTAAGTCATAAAAGAGACTCTTGATTGTTGCTTCCTAATCCTCTAAGGATTAGGAGTTATAATGCATGTTTGCTTTTTGATCCTATCCTTTTAAACCTTGATCCATATCCTTTGAACAATTGGGTAGTCATGCCTTGATCCGTATCCTTTGAACAATTGGGTAGTCATGATGCCTTGCTAGAGGGCAATCTTGATTTATGTATCAAGAGATAAAAGAGGAGTCTTTTATTCTTAATACATTGCTAGCATATCTAGGAGCCTATTGAGTCACGGGCATAAGTTTAAGTATTCACATTATAAATGAGAAACAAAGATATTGAACAAAGTTTCTAATTATAAAAGGTTTCCTATTTCGAAAAGAGTTTCCAAAATGAAAAGTTTTCTAAAATGGAAAGTTTTCTATTTTTGAAATCAGTTTCCTAATTTGGAAGTTAGTTTCAAATTTAGAAATAAAGAACCTAAAAGGAAAGGAGATTCCTAATTTAAGTTAAAGGATATTTTAGAAAAAACAATTTCCTAATGTGGACCTCGTCAAAATAATCTAGGAATATTTATTTAAATAGTCTAAATAAATTAATTGGGCTAAAATAGTTTTGGCCTATTAGATTTAATTAAGAGCTTTGAGATAATTTTGGTGGGATGATAAACATTTGATAATCAAACAATTCACATACAAAATAACTCCTCATCTTTGGAGGATAAGAAAGCAATAATCTAGAGTCCTTTATGGACTCATAGCCGCCCTTCTTTTTGTCCTTGGAGGAGAAAGAAAATCTCCTATAAATATATAAGAGGGGAGAGAAATTTTGGCCTAACATAAGAAAAGGAGGAGAGAAAAATTCGGCCACCCCAAAAATAAAATTAGGGCATATGGCCAAGAGTTAAAAATAAGGAGAAAATAGTTTTCTCCTAAACCCTTGATAGAAACACTCTATCCCTCTCTTTTAAGGTTGTCATCAACCTTATTGGATAAAGTTGAATGTTTTAAAGATAAACATTAACCTTATTAGATAAGGTTGCATGTTTTAAAGATAAACATTTGATAATCAAATAATTCACATACAAAACAACTCTCATCTTTGTAGGATAAGGAAGCAACAATCTAGAGTCTTTTATGGACTCATAGCCGCCCTTCTCCTTGTCGTTAGAGGAGAAAGAAACTCTCCTATAAATATATAAGAGGGGGAGAGAAATTTTGGCCTAACATAAGAAAAAGAGGAGAGAAAAATTCGGCCACCCTAAAAATAAAATTAGGGCACACTGCCAAGAGTGAAAAACAAGGAGAAAATAGTTTTCTCTTAAACCTTAGACGAAACACTATATCCCTCTCTCTCTTTTAAGGTTGTCATAAAGTTGTCCGAGATTGATTTCTAGAGGAAATACTAAATCATAAAAGATAGAGCTAGCATCCCATTAATTTTGAATGCTTTTTTGTAGATACTTGGACTATGTGGATCATCAATAGAGGTCGGACACTTAGATGGTTTTGTTGAAAAAGAATTTAGATCTACACTATAAGAGGTAATCCTTTACTTATAGCTTATTATTCATATATGTATGGTTAGTAGATTCAACGACTTGATCTTGGGGCCTTACATAGAGGAAAATGTTTACTTATTACGCACCTCCATAGGATGCATGATCCATTAAATTGGTATTAGAGTCTCTACCGAATCTTTGATTGTATGATTGGTTAATTGTGATTAATTGCATGAATTAGCTATGTCCGATTACAAATCTTGTGTTTTTGGTGTTTTATATAAATATGAAACTTAAATTTTGGGTCAAAATCAATTGGAGCACACGAGGTCGACGTTAGACGTCAACACTCATGTGTGTGGCGACCCTACGCCGGTAGCGCGTTAGGTGCGTCGGAGCGAGCTGCCGGCTCGTGAGACCGCACACTAGGTGCAAAACAAATAGGCATGTTGGCCCACCAAGGCATGCTCGGCAAGTAGGCTCGCCGTGCCGCACATTAGGCTTACGGTAGTGGCTCGCCGAGCTACTTGCTAGGTGAACAAGCAACGCAACGAGCCACCGGCTAAGTGCTTTTACGTTAAGTCGATGACCATGGGCAAACACATGCAAACCCAAGGGTTTGGGCTTCGAAACCTGTGAACCCTCGAGGCCTAAAAGCCTATTGGCTCAAAGTGGGCTCAATGCCTAAAAAGGTTTTTAAATTAAAATTTTGATAAATTTATAAAATGATTGAAACTATAGATTTATAATCATTTTATGAATGAAATTATTTCATTAGTATGTTAGGTATTAATGTGATTGAAACACGGGTGAATGATATGGATGAGTCGACCTAGTTTTATGAATGAATGCTTGTTATTTTTTGGATAAATAGGACTTGCGTGTCTTGTCTTCTCTATTATTCTATTGTATTTCTCTTCCCACCTTACTCTCCTCGAATGTAACTCAAGATTTCTTATTTTGAATAGATGTAAAAGTAAAAGATAGGAATTAGAATAGTTACAAGGAGAACACACCAAGGAATGAAGACATTCATGAAGAATTTGTAATAATTTTTCACCTAGGAATTGACCTACTAGTCTCTTTGTATCTCGAATGGGCTAATACTAGAAATATATTATGATTCATTAGTCCTCGATTCATGCATGAGATGTATGATCGTGATGAGATAAATGTTAGTATGCATGATTAGGAATAATGTGATTATTGTTTAGTATGTATGCTAGGATGAGACCAATCATATTAAATCCTTCAAATAAAATATAAAGTTAATTGCTTTCCAACATTATGAGGTGGAAACTCTCTTGGTCATTGGTGGCTTATTGAGATAACTCAATGTCACTTCTTCTTCAAGGAAAACAAATCATTAGCCATGTGATGTCCTCAAACATTGGGTCTAACTTAAATGAGTTATTGGATTTGCTAAGATAACTCAAGGTCCAATAAACTTATAAGCAAGGATTGGTATTCACATAAGATGTGACAAGGATAAGGAGTTGTCATACCAATAGAATTAGGAATTACATTAGATGTAATTGGTAAGGATTTACCTACCTAATCCTTTATGTATGACTTATTGAGATACTGCAAGGCTAATGCATGTTAGAGAATGGGATCCTAACTCGCTAGGAAAACGAATCGAAAATTTTTCTCGAGTACTATATTGAAGGTTATAAAACTTAAAGAAAATACTAAGAGCAAACATAGATTCTACTTCTTTAATGTATGTTTTATTTAATTACATGTAATTTAATTAACCAAACCGTACGTTTTTCTAACTTGTCGATTACACGAGTAAGATCGGCAACACATCGATACGATCGATCATTGATGGAAGTAATGCCTTTAATGGCACAAACTTCCTTAATTAGGAAAAGAATTTGAGGATAGTCCTCCAACATGAGAAAATTCTTTATATGATAAAGAAAGCCCTTCCAGATGAGCCTCTTCTAGTTCAATCGAAGCTCATGAAGCATGGATCAAACATAGAGATAATGCGATCATCGCTCGTAGCATCATGCTTTCTGCTATGATGTTGGAGCATAGGCGCCAACATAGAAGCTCACAAGCTTTTCATATCATAGCAAAGCTCAAAAGCTTATTTGAGAAGAATACTATGCATGTGCGCTATAAGATTGCAAGAAAGCTCTTTAGGGCCGGAATGGATGAGGGATCTAATGTCAAAAAGTATTTCATTGAAATGATAGGCTATGTTGATTGACCGGTCGAACTTGAAGTTGGAATAGATGCTGAATTATCCATTGACCTAGTATTGCAATCGTTTCCCAATAGCTTTGGACGAGTTCATCATGAACTTCAACATGATGCACATGTAAAAGACTCTTGAAGAGTTATTTTTCATGCTAAAGGAAGCTCAATCCGAAATTAACAAGAAGAACAAAAGCTCGTACTTCTAGTTAATAAGGAAAAGGGCACGATAAAGGGCAAGAAAAAGCCCAAAAAGAAGAAAAATTCTTTGACTACACCTACTAAAGGAGTGAAAAAGCTCGAGGCTCGGAATAGCCCAAAGGATGCAGTGTGCTTTCATTGCAACAAGAAAGGGCATTGGAAGTACAACTACAAGGAGTACCTAAAAAGGTGCAAAAGAAGAGTTGTACCACCATCTCAAGTATTTATGTTATTAATGCTAATCCTTTTATTTCTAAATTTCACCCCATGAGTATATGATACTAAATGTGTTGCTTACATTTTTGAAATGTATAGGAGCTTAGAAAAGGAAGGAAGATAACTTTAAGGAAGAATATTTATATAACAATAATGGATCAAAGAGTTTGACCATTAGATGTAGGTAGTTATAAACTAGCACTATAATGTTAGGATGTGCTACAACTCAATCATTATTATTTTAGTAGAGACTAAAGATCTTATTTCTATTTCTTATTTTGAATAAGTATTTTATTTTTAAGAATAATAGTTATTTTTTAAAGATGAATTTTATGGAAATATTTTGATAATAATTATATGTTTTAAACATAACTCCCAAATGCATAACATAAAACTAGAAGACTCAAATGATCTAAATAATCATTAATTAGTAAGAAAAAAACTTAATCATATAAACAAGAATTCCATATCCAACCTACTTATACAAAAGGATATTTAGAATCATTTGATGATGTCTAAGGAATCTTGTTTACTTGACAAAAGGGCATGTATCCCCTTTTAGTTGAAAAGGAGAAAGAGTTACTAATTAATAAAAACCTTATACATAGAGATGTATATGGGCCTATGTTCACCTAAGTAAATGGAGAACATACTTGTCACATAACCATTAATTATAGTGGATCATGTTATGGTTATAAGACACACATCCAAAATATTTAAAATGTTTAAAAGTCTAGACTTGAAAAATCATATGATGAACTAGCAAGAGTTTTTTAAAAGCATCTTGATTAGATTAAAGAGCTGAATACTTAAATGCTAAAATATTAGATCACCTATAAGAGAATGAGATTCTCTATGGACATCGTATGTTAGACATGATCAGTCCATGATGAGTCGAATTAATATCCCTAATTATAAATAAATACTCCTTACTGTAACCTTTGAGATAAATAGGATTCTAATCTATTGAAATAGATCACATATGAGATATGGGAAGGGAAAGAAAATGAACTCATCTTCCCTTAATATTTAAGGCTATAAAGTCTATATCAAAGGGTTTTACAAAGATAAAATAAAGCCTAAAATCAATAAAGTGCTAGATTGTGAGATATCCTAAAATAAGTTTAGGATGTTAATATCTTACCACCGGAACAAAGTGTTGTTCCTTACTAACCACATTATGTTACTTAGGAAGGAATTTATAGATGCTAATAATAGTGGGAGGAAATTTAAACTCGGTAAGATTTGAGTAGACTCACAAATTAACATTTTAATAAAAGAATCCAAAAGTAAAATGATTACAAAGTGTTGTAACTCTCTCACAAACAAAAACACAAGAATTTCAAAAGTT
Organism: Dovyalis caffra; assembly: GCA_963924115.1. NCBI lineage: Eukaryota > Viridiplantae > Streptophyta > Magnoliopsida > Malpighiales > Salicaceae > Dovyalis > Dovyalis caffra. The sequence goes on along the minus strand of CAWUPB010001154.1, from coordinate 1,254,846 downwards.
CAAAATAAATTCATCCAAAAGACAAAAGGGATATGATCTTTTCGTCTTAACACATTGTGATGTGAGCCCTAAAAGGGATGACGAAGCTAATACTTTTGAAATGGCAATGTTAGACATTGATTCCTATAAAAGGAAAATGAAAAAGGATGTATAGTTGACACACTCGATGGTTCCCAAGAATATGCAAATAAGATTTGCAAAATGTTAAAATCTATTAATAGACTTAAGCAAGCCTCTAGAAATATAAGTCCACATTTTATGAAACAATCAAAGAGTCTAATTATTCATCAAAAACAAAGACAAACCTTGTGTATATAAGAAGCTAGTAGGAGCCTACTAAATCATGGTTATTAGAAACAAAATTACACCTCAACTATAATATTATCATGTTGCAACCAAAAGATTAAAGAATCTAGAAGAAATTTTTCAAAGATGACATGTGAGAGAAACCTACAATCTAAGAGTATAGATCTATAAAGATATATCACTTGGAATGTGAGAAGTCTCCCAAGGTAGTTACAATGATATGATACTAAAAGGTTTAGTATGGAATAATCAAAGAAAGTTTTGTTTCAATGTCATATAGTTTAATGACCAATAACAAAGGATCCATAGCACAAGCTAAGGAACTAAGGTCTCATCAACGGACCAAAGAAGTACTATAATGCTATCACTTGATTATAGAGATAAAAAGGTCATGGTAACATAAAGATAGAAAAGAACCACACTATGATAACATAGTAGACCCCTTGACCGAGCCTTTATCATAGCTAAAACATCTATCTCTCACTTGATCAACGAGATTAAGGGATGTGACTGGTTAGCTCTAGTGCAAGTAAGAGATTGTTAGTGTTGGTGCCTAAGATCCAACCATGTTTGGATGGGCTTGAGTTAATTTATCATTGCATTATTTATTTTGATAATAATAAAGAAGTCATTCTATTAATTCTTATGTTTACATGTTAATAAATTCAATAGAATTAGATAGAAGTCCTTATGATATGTATTTGCAATAGTGATTGATCAAAAGATGTGAGACAAACACTAATGCACATAAATGATATCATTAAATATTCTAAGTTGTAGCATTGTCAAGAATGGACATTGACCATATGCGGATAGACTTGTGAGTGCTATGCTCATGCTATATGATAGCGATAGGAAATCTTACACCTATTGGCATGGTAATTCTAAAGCAAGCACTTAGGTGATTTATGTTAGAGTACGTATCACTAGACTTCAATCACCATGAGAACCCATTTAGTTTTAGTCTATGGAAATCTCATACAAGATGGGTACAAATACTCCTTAGACTTGAGGTCATCATGGTTATCTCATTGGAGGACTTATGAACTTTGACACTCATTTTAATGGACCCGTTAATAGGTTACACGTGGATAATTTGATAGGTGCGCTAGGATTCCAATGGAGATAAGTGTATGACTAAGATAGGACATGTCATTTCTTGTATGTTAAAGGAGTTATCACATTGCACTTCGATAAATGTCTCGCTCAAGAAATCTATGGGCATAGTAAGAGTACACCAATAGAGAATAGTTGGTTTACTCTAGGAGCTAAGACATTTGAGAATCGAAGAAAACCTATATCATCATAATCAAACAAGACTAATAACCAAGTTCGAGATCACACTATGATAAGTTGACATGAGGACTAAATTGTATGGTAACCATGCTTGTGAAAGGTAATAATGGATTAACTAATCTTTCTAGAGAATTAGGTAGTCATGATGCCTTGCTAAAGGTCAATCTTGATTTATTTATCAAGAGATAAAAGTGGAGTCTTTTATTCTTGATGCATTACAAACATATTTAGGAGCTTACCGAGTCACATGCATAAGTTGAAGCATTCACATTATAAATAAGAAGCAAAGATATTCGAAAAAAGTTTTCAATTATAAAAGGTTTCCTATTTTTAAAAGAGTTTCTAAAATGCAAAGTTACCTATTTTTGAAATCGATTTCCTAATTTGGTAGTTTCAAATTTAGAAATAAAGAACCTAAAAGGAAAGGTGTTTCCTAATTTAGGTTAAATGATATTTTAAGAAATTGTTTCCCGATGTGGACCCCGTCAAAATAATATAAGAATATTTATTTGAATAGTCCAAATAAATTAATTAGGCTAAAATAGTTTTGTCCCATTAAATTTAATTAAGAGCTTTGAGATAATTTTGATGGGATAATAAGCATCAACCTTATTGGATAAGATTGAATGTTTTAAAGATAATAATCAAATAGTCCACATGTAAAATAACTCCTCATCCTTGGAGGATAAGGAAGCAACAACCTAGAATCCTTTATAGGCTCATAGCCGCCCCTCTCCTTATCTTTGGATGACAAGAAAACTCTCCTATAAATATATAGGAGGGAGAGAGAAAATTCAGCCTAACATAAGAAAAAGAGGAGAGAAAAATTCGACCACCCTAACAATAAAATTAGGGCACACGACTAAGAGTGAAAACAAAGAGAAAATTGTTTTCTCCTAAACCCTAGCAAGAAACACTCTATCCCTCTCTTTTACGATCGTCATAAAATTGCCCAAGATTGATTTCTAGAGGAAATACTAAATCAAAAAAGGTGGAGCTAGCATCCTATTAATTTTGAGTACTTCTTTATGGATATTTGGACTAAGTGGATCATCAATAGAGGTCGGACACTTAGACAGCCTTTGTTGAAAAAGAATTTAGATCTACACTAGAAGAGATAATCTTTTACTTATAGCTTATTATTCATGTATGTATGATTAGTAGATTCAACGGCTTGATCTTGGGCCTTAGATGGAGGAAAAATTTTATTTATTCCATACCTCCATAAGATGCATAATCCTTCATAAACCAATTATGCTCTATTGGTTTTCTCCTATTATGGCCATAGATTTTTTAAGTAGATATTTATCGAAGTGCAATATGATAACTTCTTTAGCATACAAGAATTGACACGTCCTATCTTAGTCATCCACCTATCTTCATTAAATTCCTAGTACACGATGAATTGTCTAAGTGCAACCATTTACTTGGTCCGTCGAAATAAGTGTTAAAGTATATAAATCTTCTAGTGAGATAACTCTAATGAATTCAAGTCAAAGGACTAGTTGTATCCATCTAGTATGATATTTCCATAGACTAAACCAAATGAGTTCTTATGGCGAGTTAAGTCCAAGTGATATATTTTTTAACATTAATCACCTAAGTGCTTACTTTTGGTATCATCATGTCAATAGTTGCTACATCTCCTACTACTATTTATAGTATGAGCATAGTACTCATAAGTCTTACTACATATAGTTAATATCCATTCTTGATAAGGTTATAATTTGAGACATTTAATAATATCATATAAGTGTATTAATATTTGTCTCACATCTTTTGATCAATCATTAATGCAAATGCATATCATATGGATTTTAATCTAATTCTATTCAATAAATATATATAATGAGAATTAATAGAAAGATTTTTTTTGTTAATAAAATAAATAATGTAATAGTATAATAACTCAAACCATTTAATCAAAGTTGGATCTTGAGCACCCGCACTAACAGCTACTATATGTGGTGCTCATATTTTTAAAATGTGTAAAAGCTTAGAAAAGAAAGGAAGATAGCTTTAAGGGAGTATGACCTACACAACTACAATAAATCAAGAGTTAGACCATTAGTTGTAGACATATATGAGCTAGCACTACCATGTAGGCTTGTGCTAAGACTCAATGATTATTATTATTCCTAGTAGAGACTAAAGATATTATTTTCATTTCTTTTTGGGAATAAATTTTTTATTTTATTTAAGAATAATGGTATTTCTTTTTAAAGATGAAGTTTTATATGAAAATGTTTCGTATGTTTTGAACATAATATGAATCCCATATATACAAAATAACATAAATGCTAAAAGACTCAAATGATCTAAATGAAATACATTTGTGGCATTGTCAACTTGACCATATAAACAAAAATCTAATATATAATCTACTTATAAATGAATACCTAAAGTCATTTGATAATGTCTAATGAATCTTATGTACTTGGGAAAATGACATGAACCCCTTTTTAGTGGAAAAGGAGAAAGTGTTACTAATTAGTTAGGCCTTACATATAAAGATGTATTTAGGCCCTACATATAAAGATGTATTTAGGCCCATGTTCACCTATGTTAAAGGAGGATATGATTATTTCATAAAATTTACTGATAGTAAATCACATTTTGGTTATGTGAATAAGACACAAGTCTAAAACATTTAAAAAGTTTAAAGAATTTAGACTTAAAGTCAAGTAATAATGAACTAGCAAAAGTATTAAGGAATTTCAATTAGATCAAGATGATGAATACTTAAGCAATAATCTCATATCACCTTGAAGAGAATGAAATTCTCTATTAATGGACACCACATGTTAAACATGGTTCGATCCATGATGAGTCAAAATAATATCCCCATTTCATTTTGGTATAAGCACTCCTTATTGCAACCTTTACCTTGAATAAGATTCTAATAAAGTTTATTGATCAGACTTCATATAAGATATGGAAATGAAAAAAATTGAATTTATCTTTCCTTAAGGTTTGGATCTAGGAAGCATATATCAAATGTTTGGATGAAGACAAGCTAAAGCCTAAATCAACGAAGTATAAATTTATGAGATATCTAATAAAAAAAAATTGATGTTATTTTCTTACCACTAAAATGAAGTGTTGTTCATGACTAGGCATACTATATTCCTTGGGAAGGAATTTATGAATATTAGATACAGTGAAAGGAAATTTAAACTCAATAAGATTTAAGTAGATTGACAAATTGACACTCCACTAATGAAATCCTAGGTAAATAGGTTACAAAGTGTTGTAACGAACTCATAAATAAATACATAAGAATTTCATAAGTCTAAAAGGAGTTCATCAAAAGACAAAAAGATATGATCTTCTTATCTCAAAACATGGTGATATGTATCTTAAAGAAGATGAAAAAGCTAACAATTATGAAATAGCAACGTTAGACATTGACTCCTAGAAATGGAGAATGAAAAGAATATATAGATGACACACCATGATAGTTCTAAAGAATATACAAATAAGATTTGTAAATATGAAAAGGTTCATTTATGAACTTGAGTATGCCTCTAGAAATTAGAATCAATGTTTAGATGAAACAATCAAAGATTTTGATTTTTCATGTAGCAAAGATGAACCTTGTGTGCACACAAAAGGTTAGTGAGAGCCTACTAGTCATGGTTATTATATATGAAAAATAAATAAACTACTTCTCGACTATAACATTATCATGTTGTAATCTATAAAAGATTAGGTATTTAAGAATTTCTTTATCTATGACATAGGAGGGTAGCCTACATTCTTAGAGTTAAGATCTATAGAGATAGACCACTTAGAATGTGAGTGGTCTCCTAATATAGATACATTGATATGATACTAAAAGGTTTAGTATTAAAGAATTAGAAAAAATTCTTCCAATATCACATGGCTTGATGGCTAACTAGAGAGATTCCTAGTGTTGTTGATCCAATAGTGTTGTATTATGATAAAAACAAAGCTATAGCATAAGCTAAGGAATCAAAGTTTTATCGGGAATTCAAGCATGTACTCGTGATGCTACCACCTGATTAGAGAGATTATTAATCATGATGATATAAGTATATAAAAGGTCCATACTAACAACAACATAGCTAACCCCTTGACTAAGCCTTTGTCATAGTCGAAATATGATATCCTTACTTGATCATTAGGAATAAGGGACATAGCTGGTTGGCTCGGTATGAATGGGAGATTATTAGTGAAGGTGCCCAAGATCCAATAATGTTTAGATAGGTTTGACTCATTATAATATTACATCATTTATTTTATTCATAAAAGAATTCTTTCTATTAATTCTTATTGTCTATCTTTATTGAATAGAATTAGATAGAAGTCCATATGATATGCATTGCATTAATGATTGATCGAAAGATGTGAGAAAAACATTAATGCACTTTGAAGCATCATGCATCCAATGGAGGTGTGGAATAAATAAAAATTTTCTTCCATCTAAGACCCAAAGATCAAGCCGTTGAATCTATTAGCCATACATACATGAATTTAAAGCAATAAATAAAAAATTATCTCTTTTAGCGTAGATTTAAATTCTTTTATCGGAAAAGTCATCCAATTATCCAACCTCTATTGATTATCCACACGATCTAAGTATCCATGAAGAAGCAATTAAAATCGATAGGTGTTAGCTCTATCCGTTTTTGATTTGTATAGTATTCCCTATAAAAATCAATCTCGGGCTATTTTTTGACAACCTTAAAGGAGAAGAAAAGAGATATTTGTGCTAGGATTTTTGAAGAAAACTATTTTTCTCTTTTTTCTTCACTTTGTCATGTGCCCTAGTTAGTTTTTAGGGCTGAATTTATTTTTCCTTTTTCTCTCTTTTTGCTTAATTATCGTATCTCTCTCTCTCTCTCTCTCTCTTATATTTATAAGAGAGTTTCGTTGTCCTCCAAGGATAAAGAGAGGGGTGGTATTAAGTCTCATTTAGGACTCTAGGTTGTTGTCCTCCAAGGATAAAGAGAGGAGTTATTTCTACATATGGACTTTTGATCATTATCTTCAAAAAATTTATCCTTATCCAATAAGGTTGATGTTTATTCTCTCATAAAAATATCTTTAAGGCTTTTAATTAAACCTAATAGGCCAAAACCATTTTAGCCTAATTTATTTATTTAGACTATCCAAATAAATAGTCTTAGATTATTTTAGGTAAGTCCATATTAGGAAATAATTTTCCAAAATACTCTTTAACCTAAATTAGGAAACCTATTTTTATTTTAGGTTATTTACTTTCAAATTTGGAACTAACTTCTAAATTAGGAAACTGATTTTCAAAATAGAAAATTTTCCATTTTAGGAAACTTCCTAATTAAGGAAACTTTACAATTTAAGAAAACTCCTATTTAAGGAAACTTTTCATTTAGGAAACACTTTCCAAAATAGGAAACTTTCATAATTGGAAACTTTTTCTAATTTTTTTACTTCTCATTTATAATGTGAATACTTAAACTTATGTGTGTGACTTAATAGGCTCTTAGATATGTTGGCAACGTATCAAGAATAAAAGACTTCTCTTTTATCTCTTGATACATAAATCAAGATTGGCTTCTAGCAAAGCATCATGACTATCCAATTTTCTAGAAGGATTAATTAATCTATTATTACCTTTTACGAGCATGGTTACCATATAATTCAATCCTCATGTCAACTTATCACAAGTGTGATCTCGAACTTAGTTATAAGTCTTGTTTGATTATGATCACATAAGTTTTTTTTTATTCCTAAATATCTTAGCTCTTAGAGTAAACCAACTATGCTCTATTGGTGTACTTCTATTATGGCCATAGATTTCTCGAGTGGATATTTATCAAAATGCAATGTGATAACTCCTTTAGCATACAAGGAATGACATATCCTATCTTAGTCATACACTTGTCTCCATTAGATTTCTTGTGCACCCAATAAATAGCCCATATATAATCCTTTAACGAGTCCATCAAAATGAGTGTCAAAGCGCTTAATTTCTCTAATGGGACTATCGTGACAACTTCAAGTCTAAGGACTATTTATACCCATCTCGTATGAGATTCCTATATATTAAAACCAAATGGGTTCTCATGGCGAGTCAAGTCTAGTGATATGTTCTCTAACATAAATCACTTGAGTGCTTGCTTTGGTATCACCATGTCCATAGGTGTGAAATCTCCTACTATTATCATATAGCATGAGGATAACACTTACAAGTCTATCCGCATATAGTCAATGTCCATTCTTAACAATGTTATGACTTGGGACATTTAATGATATCAATTATATGCATTATGTTTGTCTCACATCTTTTGATCAATCACTATTACAATGCATATCATAAAGACTTCTATCTAATTCAACTGAATTTACAAGCATAAAACACAAGAATTAATAAAATGACTTCTTTATTTTTATTAAAATAAATAACATATTCATACATTAACTCAAGCTCATTCAAACATGGTTGGATCTTGGGCACCTACACTAACAATCATCCACTTGCACTAGACCTAACCAGCAATGTCCCTTAACCCCGACGATCGAGTGTTATGGGATTCATGCTTATATGACTAAGTTTGACGTGTTACTAATTAGTGTTATTTAGATCATTTGAGTCCTTTTTTTTTTTTGTATTTATGTTATATACTTGGGAGTTATGTTCAAAACAATTATTACCAAGATATTTAGATTAAAAAAAAAACTCATCTTTAAAAATAACCATTATTCTTAAAAATGAAATACTTATTCAAAACAAGAAATGGAAATAAGATCTTTAGTCTCTACTAAAATAATAATAATTGAGTCTTAGTACATTCCTACATGGTAGTGCAAGCTTATTAATTCCTACATCTAATGGTCCAACTTTTGATCCATTGTAGTCATGCGAGTATTAACCCTTGTTGTTATTTTCTCTCTTTTCTAAGCTCCTGTTTTCAAAAATACAAGCACCACATCCATTATCATATACTTATAAGGTAGAATTTAAAAATAAAAGGATTAGCATTGATAACATAAATACTTAAGGTAGTGACGTAACTCTTCTTTTGCACCCCTTTTAGGTACTTGTAGTTGCATTTCCAATGCCCTTTCTTGTTACGATGAAAGCAACCGCATCCTTTGGGTTATTCCGAGCCTTGAACTTTTTCACTCCTCCAAGAGGTGTAGTTGAAGACTTCTTCTTCTTCTTGGGCTTTTTCTTGCCCTTTACTCGCATCATTTCCCTTAGTAACTAGAAATATAGAACTTTTGTTCTTCTTATTAATTTCGGATCGATCTTCCCTTAGCATGGACAATAACTCTCCAAGAGTCTTTTGCATATACATCATGTTGAAGTTCATGATTAACTCGTCTAAAGCTATTGGGCAATAATTGCAATGCTAAGTCAATGGATAATTCAGCATCCCTTCTAACTTCAAGTTCGGCCAATCGTCAATATAGCCTATCATTTCGGTAACATGCTTTTCAATATTGGATCCCTCATCCATTTTGGCTTTAAAAAACTTCTTTGATATCTCATAGCGCTCATGCCTAGTATTCTCCTCAAATAAGCTTTTGAGCTTTGCTATGATATCAAAAGCTTGTAAGCTTCGTATTGGCACCTATGCTCTAACATCATAGCAGCAAGCATGATGCTCGACGATGATCACATCATCTCTATGTTTCATCCATGCTTCATGAGCTTCAGCTTGAACCGGAGGAGGCTTGGCTAGGAGAGCTTTCTCTATCATATAGAGAATTTTCTCATGTTGGAGTACTATCCATAACTTCATTTCTCGATCAAGGAAGTTTATGCCATTAAAGGTATTACTTTTTTCAATGATCGATCGTATCGGTGTGTTGCCAGTCATACTATACAATCCGATAGTATAGAAAAGTATATGGTTTGGTTAATTAAATTGTATAAAATAAATCCAAACAAGCACTTAGGTAAATATTATTAAAGAAAATATCACTGGACTTGACTCACCATGAGAACCCATTTGGTTTTGTCTATAGGAATCTCATACAAGATGGGTACAACTAGTCCTTTGACTTGAAATCATTATGGTTATCTCATTAGAGGATTTATATACTTTGACACTCGTTTCGATGGATCTAGTGGAAGGTTACATAAGGACAATTTGTTAGCTGCACTAGAAATCTAATGGAGATAGGTTAATGACTAATATAAGACATGTCATTCCTTGTATGTTGGAGTTATCACATTACACTTCGATAAATGTATGTTTAGTTAACTCTAAGAGCTAAGACATTTGGGAATCAAAGAAAACATGTGTGATCATAATCGAACGCATTGTGATAAATTGACATGAGGACTGAATTGTATGGTAACCATGCTCATGAAAGAAAATTATATATTAATTAATCCTCCTAAAGAATTAGGTAGTCATGATGCCTTGCTAGAAGCCAATCTTGATTTATGTATCAAGAGATAAAAGAGGTGTCTTTTATTTTTGATACATTGCCAACATATCTTGAAGCTTATTGAGTCATACTCATAAGTTTAAGCATTCACATAAAAAAGAGAAGCAAAGATTTTAGAAAAGATTTTGAAATTTTCCTAAAATAGAAACTTTCCTAAAATGAAAATTTTTCTAAAATAGAAAGTTTCCTATTTTCGAAATCAATTTCCTAATTTGGAAGTCAATTCTAAATTTGGAAGTTACCTAAAAAGAAAATTAGTTTTCTAATTTAGTTTTAAGGAAAATTTGAAAAATTGTTTCATAAAGTGGGCATCCTAAAAATATCTAATCTAATTTATTAGGATGGTGAAAATTAATTGATAATTAATTGGGCCAAAAGAATTTGGGCTAATATATTTAATTAAAAACCCGCAATATATTTTGATGGGAGGATAAACATGAACCTTATTGGATAAGGATGAAGGTTTAAAAAGATAGGATTAAAAAGCCCACATGTATTACAACTCTTAATCCTCGGATGATTAGGAAGAAACAACCTACGAGTCTTTTTGGAACATATTTTTGCCACTTCCTTATCCTTAGAGGACAAGGAAGACACTCCTCATATAAATAAAAAGGAAGGTGTGGCAAAGAGGGAGATAATGTAGGGCATACATAGCAATAAAGAAGAAATAAAGAAAATAGTTTTCTCCCTCTCAATTACATGCCACCTCTCTCCCTCTCAATCAATATTGTTGTAAAATATCTCCGAATAGATTTCTAAAGAGAAAATACTAAAAAATCAAAAAAAGGTGAAGCTAGCACTCTATAACTTCTAAGTGCTTCTTGTGTGGGTGCTTGGACTGCGTGAATTATCAATAGAGACCAAACACTTGGATGGCTCTTTTTTTGCAAAGGTTAAAGTCTGTGTTATAAGAGATAATCATTTACTCATACTTTAATTTATGTATGTATGATTAGTTGATTCAATAGCTTAATCTTAGGAGCCTTAGATGGAGGAAAATTTTTTTATTTTGTTCCACACCTCCATAGGATTCATGATCCTTTAGGTTTAACTTTTAAAATTTAAATGTAGATATAGTACACACTTTGGAGAACCTAGCACCTCATGACGAGCATCCTCAATGCCATATCATACCATAATGCATCATTTTTTTTAGCTACACCCTAAGCCAAAACTAAAATAAAGCTCAATAAGTGTAACCATACATGAATATAAGAAAAATACATTTTTCAAGATACTAAAATTTATTTTCTATCTTTCGAGTGCACCCTACCTGAATGTATAGATTCAACCCTCATTTAAAACCTTCCTTTATGAAAACCATAAAAACATTAGACATGCTCCATGTAAACCTCATAAAGAGTTGATCATTCTCTTTCTTCCTTTCGAACATATCTAGCCATGACCCTTATGTGTCCTCTTTGAAAACAAGAACATGTTCTTTTTTGAATGCTTGAAATCTTGATACAAATATTTTCATGGCATGAATTCAATTAGAATGCAAACACCAAGTAAAAGTATGAACATAAACCAAATGATCTTAAGCAAACTCATGAACCTAAAACCATCTTATGAACATAATGCATGTAACATGAAGTAATTACATTAACCAAAACTTTCAAACAACATCATAAGTATCCATTCTCTAAAGAAACACCTAGACACATAGCCAAGCAACACTAAGTATCACATAACCCAAAATAACCCTAATAACACCACAAGTGTTCAATTATCTAATAAACACATAAATACCAAACCAAGTGACCTCAAGTAAACCCTAACCCGAAACCATCAAGTTTCCTCATAATCAATCAATCATCAAGTGAACCCCTCATAATTTCAACAATAAGTAAACCCATAAAATCAACATCAAGTATACCCAAGAATTCAATAACAAGTATATCCAAAAACTCAATAACCTAATAACACCTATAAACACAATAATAAGTGAACTCATCTTCACAAGTAGTTAATCATCAAGCAAAGACAACATCATTAATGTTCAATCAACTACTAAACACATACCATCAATCCTAAAACTTCTAAGTCTTACGATGAGTTGAAATTATACTTAACATTCATCAATTAGATATAAGAACACAACATCATAGTGTTCAATCATTAATTGAACATATAACCTAAACCCTAAAACTTTTAGGTCTTATGATGAGTTGAAATCAAACTTACCTTAGGGTTTTTTTGTTATTGAAAACACCTCTAAAAGCCCTCAAAATCCCACCTTTCTCCCTTGTTATTGCTCTCAAACAAAATAGCCTAGATTTTTTTCCTCTTAGCCAAACTCCTTTCTTGACCAAACTTATCTTCCCTTGGCAATTTTGGCTTTCTCTCTTATTTTCTCTCTTGTTGTTTGTAGGTCTCCCAAAGCTGAAACATTACAATTGAAAGGATGAAAAACACAAGAAAACCTAGCACTCCCCATTTTATTTCCTCTATTGGTCGAAACTAAGGGATCTATGAATGCTTAGTGGGATATATGTCCTAAGGTAGATGTTTTAGCCTTAGATATTTTTAATTTGGTGGACACATGTATAGACATATAATTAGGCATTATCTTCTATATTAAAAAATGTTTAGGACGATAATTAAGTTTTATTCTTGGGTTAGCACATGTATGGGTTACTTAATTAAGCTATATTTCTAGGTGCCTCAAGTTTAAAAAGCTTAACTACCTAGTCACCTTACTTTTTTAAGTAATTCACTTAAGCTTTCAATCTTTTTAAATATCGGATTAGGGGCCCCTAGTCACCTATAGATATAACACTTAGCAATATAAATTTTCAAACCAAACACTCATCAATATAAACACAGAGCATAGCATGCATATACTTAACAAAATAAACACAAACAAATGTATAAAAATGGTATTGGGTATTACATGACGCTTCATAATAAGAGTTAAAGTAGACAATTGGATAGAATTGCTTGTGAGTGATTGAAGATCATATCTACTTAAATCAATTAGAAAATTCAAACCGAAGTAATATTGGTACTCGTCATATTGAGAACTAAACAACCTACATGGGAAGACAATGGGAGGTAATGTGATTGGAGTTTTAAACACTATTTTGGTTGAAGGTATAGGACTACTAGATAAGGAGTTAACAATAGAATAGTGTCTTTATATAGATGAACTAAGGGCTAGAGAAACATTCAGCTCTATAACAATAGGAATTACGAAACCTCTATTGAAAAGGGACAAAAATTGAGGGACCGTACTAGATTGGTTTGGTTGTTAGATAGTGGTTGAGGAGTAGTTGCACTTAAAAAATAAACAAGGGGATTGTTTTATGTTGGAGTAGGAAACAATAATAGGACATAAATCATGAGAGGACAACTATTGTCAAAGACATGACATGATGGAGTGAATAAGGGATTATGGAGTGTTTGTATTAGAGGAAAAAAGTGAGGAGAGACTCGTTACATAAGATTACGCAAGAGTTGTTGCAATTCGTGGATTGTGAATGGTAGAAGGAATGGAATTATGAGACCAATTTTAATGGGAACACCAACTAAGTCATGTGGGATTTTAAGATAGAATTTTGGACATTTTAACTTATAAGGGGTTTGAAAATTTGGGCGAAGAGTTTTCTTAATAGGTGCACTCTTCCATTGTGAAAAATCAATATTCAGTATAGGAGAAGTCAATATAGAAGTCATATTTTATGAGAAAAAAAGAGAGGAAATTTAGACTTCAAGAAACAAACATGTTTAGCGATATATGTTTTTCTAAAATGGGTTCAAAACATCGATATCTAAGGTGAAAAAAATTGTAGCATAGAAATAAAATGCATGGTAGGGATCAAAAATCAATTTTATTTTTGTTGTATGGTCAAAGATGGAAAGACCAAAGGCAACCAAAAACTCTAAAAAATGAATAATCTGGTTGTCGATCAAATAAAATTTTATATGGGAACATGATCCGTGTCAAATACACTAAATTTAAATTACTATTCTTACCAAAATTTTACAATAAAGGCAAGTATAGGTTAATCCTAGTGACTAGTTAATCAATTTAATTAACTTTGATTTAAAAAGGGATTTTCTTTGTATGCCAAAATTAAGACAAAGTAGAATTCAAATAAGGAAAATTTCAATTTAGAGAAACTTCAATTCCAAGAGAGATACAAACATTCAATTTACAAATTGGTCATAGATATCTAAATTACTATCCTCCCATCGACTATCTAGATTTACCTAGACACTATAATAAATCTTAATCTTCCCTATATTCATTAATTTAAAGCCCTGCACTCAAATTAAATTTTTATTACCAATTGATTTTGGTATTAAGCAATCCTAATCAAATCGGTAAAGAATTATAAATTAGAAAGATAGCTAAGACTCGATTAATAATTTTAGGACACTTAAATCATTTAATTCATCTTTTTATTTCCCTTAGGTAGTCATAAAAACTAATATCATAATCATAAAAACCTAATTTCTACTTGCACTAACTTCTTATAATAATTACCGATTAAGAAAGTTATTCGAGTTATCAATCACTATAAATGATCAACTAATAGGTCTCTTAGACAATTACCTATTCAATCTTGATTAATTTAATTCATATATCAATTAATTAAGTTCAAACAAAAAATACATAAATTATCAAGAATATTTTAAAGTTCAAACTCGTGTCTCATAATGTTTTGCAAATTAAAGTTGAAATCTCTTGAAGTGAATTAATGAAATTATTTAGACATTTCTTGAAGCATAAAACCCTAAATTATGTAAAAGAAAGTGTATTTTCTACCTATCTCCTTTAGAGTAGTCTTAAAGGTCATTTATTTATATAAAAAGATAGGTTTAACATGTAATAAGTCTATCCCGTAGACTTTACTTCCAAATAGGACTCGTTGGATGATACTTATATTTTATGATAAAATTTCTAAACTTTAGGGTCAAAAAGGCAATAGAATTTGGAATCGGGCTTTTTGAAAGTTTTGAGCCTAGATGTCTTATTTGCGTATACTTTTGAAGACTCTAAAACTAATATGTATAAATCCATATATGATTCAAGCACTAACCGATGTTTTGAACTATCACGAGATGTGAATTTCTTCCCTACCTTTGCAATCAACTTTAGACGTCCCAAAATAGGACGGATTTGTGCATTTAAACCTAATTTGGAAAGCATAAGATTTTTACTTTAAAAAAATTCTTTTACATTCTAGAGCTTTAAGGATGTGAATTTCTTATTTCTTCATTTGAAGGCCAACCTACTAGTATTGGAATTTCACTCATATTAACACACCTTTGCTCATTTGCCTCCAATCTTCTCTTAAGTCACAAAATAAATATTATTCGAGTACTTGTAATTTGAAATCACATTTAAAAGATTAAATATAAAAGAATGAATATAATCAATAATGCTTGCTATCAAATTCCTCTACACTTAGTCTTTGCACATCATCGGAAAAAATACTAAACTTAACTAAGATTCAATACTAACTCTTCAACAATATCAAGATTGTAAATTCGAAGCAAGAAAACAATCAAAATTCTCAAGAACTATTGCACATCATGAATCAACGTTCTTAAGAACTCAAAAATCAATCAACACAATAATTTTCATTCAAAATAAAGTAACCTAAATTGGTAAACTCTCAAAAGATAAACTATCCAACTCTCAAGTGTTGTGGATAAGTGTTTCACTCAAATTCATTCCCATAAAAATATACTACCACAAGTTTTCTTATCATCTAATCTTCACTACGTATGAAATATGTATAACACAAATAAAAAAGACTTTTTTTTAAAACTATAATGGAGCCGAGGAAATGTAAGAAATTATATGGATATGAAAATGTAAAACCAAAAAAATTAATAGACCATTTGAAGCATAAACTTGGGTAAATATAACTATTAGCATTACCCAAAACCTATTATCTCAAATTTTCAACACTTATCAACTTCTCTTGTTTATTTTGTTTTTTTCCTTTTCTCCTCTCTTTTTTCCCTCCGGCTTTCTTTCTTCCTTCTTCTTTTTTTAACTTTAAAACACATAGACAATTAACTTTCTTTTATAGAAATATGAACAACATGAAAAATTATTTATCTCTTTTTTTCTTTTTTCTTTTTCCTTTTTTAGAACTTGTGTCATTTTTTCTATCAAAATTTTTCTCATGAAGTTCATGTCATAATCGAAAGGAATCAACCTCCACCTCCATCTTCTTAAAACTAAATCAACCAAAATAGCAAGCCTTTTTTTTTCCTGTATTTTGAATTTCACATCCCCCACTTGTTCAAAAAGCCATTCTAATCATTCAAATGCTCTACTAATTCATAAGGTTAAGACATTTGTTTTCAGTAAAAACGGGCTTATATTAATGGGTCATACAACAAAAAAGGTCAATTAGGCTCAAAGGGGATCATCAATGGTAAATTATAAGGTAGGCTATATAGGCTAAAATAATTTATTCAAAGATGGTTTTTATCATATTTATGCATGTATGTGTCAATTTAATCTCAAAAAGAGTCAAGACAAGTTCAAGAGAAAGAAATCTATGAAAGAATATCATACATAAAAGAAAATAGATATTGATATTAATGCTTAATCTATCGGTTCAAAATCTCACAAGGCTAAATATCTACCAAATTCAGTTCACAAGCATTCAAAATCAATTATTATACTAATCAATCTTAAGTTGTAAGTCAATTTAATCAATCATGTTATGCAACTTTTGAATTCAATTAATTTCTAGTCATTACTTGCACAAATCTTAACATAATTGAAAAGTACCAAAAATGAGGAATTTTTTTCAAATATTTTTCTCTATTTTTTTTTCAAACATAAACGTAAAAAAAAAAAAAAAAAAAAAAAAAAAAGAAACTAACAACAATCAAAATCCTCCCGCTCCCCCCACCACCACTTAAATTTTACATTGTCCTCAAAGTAAAGTAAAATACAATGAAGAGTATACTAAGCACATAAAATAGAAAGATTACATAAAAAAATAAAAAAAAAAAAAGGGAAATGAAAAAAAATTTGGTTATGACAAGCGTGGCACAAAAAGTGCACTTCCAAGCATTCCCCATATGTGCTCGCTTGTCCTCGGTCTCAAATGACATATCACATTTTTAAAATTAGAGAAAACCCTTCCTTAAATCTTGAAATAACAAAGAATAAAAAATAAAAAAGACAAAGGCATGAACAATACCTACAAAATAAAAGGCAATAATGAAAAAAAAATTCAAATTTGTTAGCATTAGTAGTGAACTTATTCAAAAGGACATATTCTATAATAGGCATAAAAAAATGTTGTCCACCCTAATTTGGTCAATGTCATTTTCCTACTTAACTAGTTCATCAACAAGAATGGTCTTGCTTTGCTCTTCATCATAAATTGGCTCTATTTCAATGGTTTCAACAGACTTGCTCTTTATCTTCTTCTTATTTAATTACTCTTTTTCCAATAACTCATCATCTTCAAACACATCTTTCCCCCCACTTATTATACTTGCATGTTATTTCGAACTCACTTTTGTTTCGGAGGAAGAATTACTTGAAGCTTATGCTACTAACCTACCCACTGATGTAGCCAATTGACATGCTTGAGCTTTCAAATTTTGAAGGCTTGCTCTTGTTTTTTTTGTTGAAATTACATAGTATTAGTCATAAGAGAAATAATGATATCCTTAAAAAGCATACTTGAATTTAAAGCAACTTGTTATCTAGCTTGAAATGGTGGTTCCACTTGTTGATATCTTTGATGATTATGAGGTACATTATGAACCACTTAATTTTCATAGCTACTGTGAGTGTTTAAGTAGGGATTATATTGGCATAGTGGTTGCTCAAAAATCTCTTCATGGTATAAGATGCATGAATAAGTTCTTCTTGAAGCATTGGACATATATTTGATGAATACTTTGGTACCAAACATATAGTACAATTATGGACTTAATGCATATTTTGTATAGTTGTTTGACATAGAGAGGTTAGAATATAAATCTGTTGGTCCATTAAATATGTGTTTTTCTCATCGAATCATTTAAGTGGAAGGTCGTATTGAGAGTCAAACTGTTGAGAATACCAAGTCATATTAATTTTTTAATAGATATAAATGCAAACCTATAAAAGAAATAATAAATAAAAAAAATGCATAAAAAAGATTAAGAGAAATTAAAAAAAAAATCTATAATTAAAAATGCGAAATTACTCAAAAACCCTACTAAATGATCTTTTTAGCCTCGAGAGGGTGGGGCCAGTACCAAAGCTTCGGTACTTTTTAGAACCTTGTTTCTTTCATAATAAAATATAGGCTCATCATCTAATTCTTTAAAAATCTTAAGCAGGATCCTATTCTAGAAACATTTAATGTTGGATTCTATCGAGAAATATACCTAATTAAAATTGAATAATCAAGACTATAAAAATAGAAAACAAGATCGATCAAAAGCCAATCTTCGAAAATGGTGCTAATTTTTAATGTGTCGGGCACACCATATTTAAATTACTATTCTTACAAAAATTTCATAGTAGAGACAAGTTTAGGTCAAATCCTAGAGATTGATTGAGCAAATTAGTTAACTTATATTTAAAAATGGCTTTTTTTGTATGCTAAAATTAGGACAAAACAAAATTCAAATGAGGAAAATTTTAATTAAAGAAAACTTTAATTCAAGAAGAAATACATATATTCAATTTCGAGATTGATTATAAACACCTAAATTACTATCCTTTCATCAAATGTTTAGCTTAGATTTATCTAGATGCTAGAATAAACCCAAATCTTTCTTATATTTATTAATTCAAAGCCCGTCACTCGAACGAAATTTATATTATCAATTGATTTTAGTATTAAGCAATCCTATTCAAATCAACAATAGCATTATCAATCGGAAAGATAGGTAAGACTAAACAATAATTTTAGGATGCCTAAATTATTTAATTCATCCTTTTATTTTCCTTAAGTAGTCACAAAACTAGGATCATAATCATAAAAATGTAATTTGCTACTTTTACTAATTATTCATAACAAATACAGATTAAGAAAGCTAGTTAGCTATCAATCACAATAGATAATCAACTAATAGGTATCTTAAAGAATTACATATATAATCTTGATTAATTTAATTTAGAGATCAATTAATTAAGCTTAAAGAAACAAAAGTTACTCAAATCACCAAGGATAGTTTAAAGATCAAACTAGTGTCTCATAATCTTTTGCAAAATGAAGTTTAAATCCCTTTAACTAAGTTGATAAAATTAGTTAGAAATTGTTTAAATCATAAAATCCTAAATTATATATATATATATAAACCATGTTTTCTATCCAAGCCCTTAGAGTAGTCTTAAAGGTTATTTATAAATACAAAAAGATAGGTTTGATAGGTAATAAGTCTATCTTATAGACTTTACTTCTAAATAGGAATCACTAGATGAGACTCTAAGGTCTATGCTCGAAACATCCAAACTAATTTAGGGTTAGGAGGTAGTAGAATTTGAACTCAAAGTTGTGTAAAAGTTATAGGCGCAAATGCATTCTTTATGTAGACTTTTGAAGTATATGCATCCAATTTGTATTACTCTAGATATGATCCAAAGACTAATCAATATTTCGAACTATCACAAAATTTGGATTTCTTCCCCGAAAATTCAATCGACTTTAACAACCAACAAAAAATGAATTTATGTATTTAAGCCTAATACGAAAAGTTTATGATGTTCACTTTAACTCTTAAAAAATATATCTTTTACATTTTAGAGTTCGAAGAATGTGAAATTTCAATTTCTTCCTTTAAAGGGCAATCTGCTAGCATAAGAATTTTGCCCACATTAGTACATTTATGCTCATTTGCCTCCAATCTTCTCTTAAATTAAAAACTAAATATTATTCAATACCTATAATCTAAAATCACATATAAAAAAATAAATAAAAGAGAATGAATATAATTAATAATGATCACTATCGGTATATATTTTGCAAAACATAGGTAGGCATACAATTTACAAAAATATTATTGTTTCAAAAGCAAAATGCCAAGAATATTTTAGGACATGAGCTTTTTCCTTTAAATTTAGACTAGTTTCAACAATGTGACAGCTTCGTCTTTTAACACTATCATTTTGCTCTTCCGTATGACGACATATAAGTTGATCTTTAATGCCAATATTTTTTTTTAAATTGTGTTGGGACCAAAATCCCCTCCCCAATATGTTTGAACTTTTTTTTTTTCAAATTGTGGTTCAACTAATTTTTGAAATTAGAAAAAATTATTATAAACATCTAATTTTTTTAGTAGATGATAAAACTATATAAATATAGAGTAATGATCAATAAAAATAATATAATAATGATGACCATCGGTAGAAGGAGTTGGCAATGGTCCATAAACATCAGTAAATAATGAATTTAAAATTCCATTATTATAATTGTTTGAAGACAAAAAAGTTAAATGATGTGATTTAGCTAATGAGCATGAAGTACATTATTCCTTAACAATTTTACTAGTTTTAGACAGAGGGTTATTTGAATGTAAAAAATTTAAAACTTGACTATGAGGATGTCTTAATCTTGAGTGCCAAATACTAGGAGATGCCTAGATGGAAAAGAGATGACAACCTAGAAAAGGCATATAGGTCAACAATACTTAGTTTGAAAATGATTTGATTTTGATGTACTCGATCCTCTAGACAAAAAGATGAAGGATGAAATTTCCAAAATAAATTATTATCCTTAGCAAGTCTCTTAACAAACAAGAAATATTTTGAAATTTTTTGAACATATAAAACATCTAACATTTGTAAAATTATGGTCGGAATAGAAATATGGACAATACTAAATATTAACACTAGAAAAACAAATCATCATTACCTACTTGTAGTTGATCGTGGCCATAATAGGGTTCATAGTTGCTTAAGCTAGTAAGATCGGGGATGACATGATGGGAAGCACTCGTGTTAAGACACCAAGAATTGGAAGATTAGACAAATACGACCAAAGGATGTACTAAAGCAAAGAGGAAAAAGCAAAATGTTATAGGCAATAGAGTGTTGTATGATTTTAGGAATGGCATAATTGATAACGAATTTTATTATCTTGAGATGAAAATTCCTTATGTGTTAGAATTATGATTCCTTCTATAATTTCTACCGTGTCATCTCCCTCTCTAGCCCTTTCCTCTCCTATAGCCAAAATAACCAAGCGAGTCAAAATTGGTATTACCGCTCAACTGATCGAAGTTAGTAATGGGAAGTATATTGGTAGGGGTAAGAGAATAGGTTGAGTAAGTAAAGAATACTTGTGTAGAAACTCATGGCTAGGTAATAAGTTGTAAAATTTAGTAAACAAAACTCGGATCGGGTCTAGCACTCAATATAAAGATAAAGTCCTTGAAGTTTGCATAAATTCCTCTAAGAATATAGATGTTAAAATCAATCATAGATAAAATTTTGCTAGCATTAGTAAGTTAATCATTATATGATTTTTTTTTCTCTAAAGGTAATGAGAAACAAACTCAACATCTTATTTTCAAGTCTCTAAAGAGCCCATGATATAAATATTAGAAGGAGATGTAAGCCCATTCTTAAGGATAGTCCATATGTTTTTAGAGGTAGCACAATCAATAACCATATTTATAATCTTAGTTGATAGTAAGGTGATAAAAGGGCTCATTAAAAGCTAATCTTAATAAATCTTCACTTAAGATAAAACATTATCAAAGAATAAAAAGTGAGAGAGAGGCACAAGCGACTATTATCAATAAAGCCAAAAGACCTTGGCTAATTAAAAAAAAAACAAAAGGGCTCATTTGAATATTGAAAAATAAGTAGTTAGAGTAGGTAGTTTGATGGAAATAAAATAATGAGTACTAGAGAGTTAGGTTAAACAAATGGTTAAAGGTTAGGCGAGATAACATCTTTTAGGATAGTTAGGATGTGTTTCAACAAAAGAAATAGAAATGGTCGAAGCTATAATACATAGTGTTGTAGAGAGGCTCGATACCAACTTAAATCATAAAATTATATATGAAAAAAAATATTTTTGTTTGCATAAATTCTGTTCGGACTATAATTGTATTTTATATGCAATTTAGTACAATTTAGTTATAGAGAATCTATTACAAATAACATCGGTGAAAATATACGTAAGAAAGTTAGATAAAAACAATAGTACAAGACTAACTCAAATTTTTTTCTAATGCAATTTCTATCAAGTCTGTTTGTTAGAGTTGTTTAAAGAGTGTTTGTTTAAGAAAAGGAGTTTGAACTGGAGTCTTACTTTTAGAGTCCCGGTTTCCTAGAATTAAAAATTATAATATTATAAATAGTCTAATTAAACTATGATAAGACCAATTAAAAACACGAGTCTACATCAAAAAAATGTAGTGCTAGTAGCACTATATAAAGTAAATTATTATTATTATTATTATTATTATTATTATTATTATTATTATTAATTGAAACATGTATTGCACGGAGAAAATATTTAGTAAATCTTTAGTCCGGTCGTCATGTTGTCGCTACCCGATATTATGAGACCTCTAAATGACTAAGAAAAAGAATTAAGGGGTTTGGAGTTGCCACCTAATATTAAATAGAACTAAAAAACCTATAAAGACTCTACATTTAGATATTTTAGATAAGGGGTTGGTTATGCCAACCGAAAAGATACCTATCATCTAGAGGCATCCTTTCTAGAGAAAGACACTGCGTTTACTCTAATCTTAAAAATATATTCTAAAAGTAATATTTTTCCAAAATATTTCCTAAGTCATATTTTTAAGCTTATTTTCCCAAATTCAAAGAATGAGCTTTTTTTTATTATGGAATTGTATTAAATTGATGTCGGATCATTAAATTCGAAGTCTCGTCAACTTAGCATCGGATCCATTTGAGTCCCGACATGATTGGTATGTCAAGAATAGCTTCTTCTTTTTTGTCATTAGGTAAAACAAGTCGAGACCACCATTGGTCTCTAATTAATAGGAGACTCAACTCGGTCGATCTAACTCTCATAAATAACCTAAAAAAGATATTTTTTGTTTCATTTTGTTTTTTTATCATTGACCAAAACATGTCGAGGTCACCATCAATCCCTAATAAAGAAGAGACTTATTGGCTCTACCTAACTCTCCTAGTTGATTTGAAACGAGATGCCTTTTATTAATTAGAACCAAAGCCCTTCATGAAATTATCATTGGTCTCTAGAATCTAGAAGACTCAATGATTTCATAGCTTACCGGATAAATGCGATAATAATCAAACTAAATTTAAATAAAATGCCAACATAGATCCTAAAATTATAAAATTTTAAATATAAATTAAAAATAGAAAGAAGATTCTCATAAAAAAAATCAAAATATAAAAACATTGTGGACATATCAAAGAGGCTAAATATCATAGCAACCAATTTTAGTTTGACAAATTATTGCTTGCTCTAGCCAACAAAATGATTAAAATGGACAACCATCATATCTCCTAAAGATTTGAAATTCACACGGAGATTAGGGACACATAAATGGTATTCATAATATAAAAAAATAAGGAGATAAAAGCATCTAAGGCTAACTTAAATATACCGAAACAAGAAAATAACTATTTTTAGCTTAAGAAATCACTATTGTCATAACTAACAAGATGATGTAAATAGAAAACCATCATATGTCTTAAAATCTAAAATTTTATACATATATTAGAGAAAAATAGATGATATTCAAAAATAAAATATTCAAAAGATAAAAGCATCAAGGACTATACCAAACATACAACACAAAATACCAACTATTGTTTGCTTGAAAAACCGAGTACTATAGTAACAATAAAACAACTTAAATGGAAAACTATCCTATATCATAAAGATTTAAAATTTCACAAATGTATTATAAAGTAAATGGTATTTATACAAAAATTTTACAAAATAAAAATATCTAGAGCCATGCTAAACATTTAAAGCAAGATAATAACTATTTTTTACTTGAATAACTACGACCATAGTGACCAACATGAAAAATTTTCAAAGTTTTAAATAGATTGGAGAAAAGTAGATGGGGTTCAAACAAAAAATCTAGAAAACAAAAACACCAAGGGTTCCGCCAAACATGAAAAGCACAACCAACATCCATATTGATTAGGGTTTAGTTGATTATGAGATCCCTTAGGATCAATGGACATTCAAATACATTTTTAACCACTAAGATCGATAAGGAATAAAGTAAAAAGACTATAGGAGTACCTATTGAAGTTTAAAAGTGGTAGCTAAGCTTAGGGTTAGTAGGTATGTTTGTTTTGTCATCACGTTTGCATGGTGGTTTCTCTTTCCTTTTCACTTGTTCTTTCTTTTTTCCTCTCCAAGATCTTTATTTATTTTTTTAACTTTCTCTCTTTTTTCTCTTTCTCTCGGTCTTTTTCTCTAAAAACTAACAAGCTTCAATGGAATAACTAAAAAATAATGCCTTTTTTTCCTCCGGGTTTATATCTTGACCTAGCCTTATTCTCCACCCTTAGATCTTCTTCTCTTCATCTCATCCCTTTCCTTTTAATGAGTATAGAACACTCCATTCTTATCCCTTTCTTTTCCATCTTTTGCCCTCTCTTTTGTATGTTGTCCTCATAAGACTATGAGTGAAAGAATCAAGAACGAGTAGGAATAACGTTTGTTTGGTATATATATATATATATATATATATATATATATATATATATATATATTTAGGTGCTAGGGGATAAGGTTAATGCATGGGGAGTGGATGGGGATGAGGTGGGTTTTGGATGTGAAAAAAAATGTCAAAGAAAGGATGGAAAGAAGGAAGAAAAACAAGGAAAATTAATTTTGATCTATCTTTCTTCAATTACACCCTTACTTGATTAATTTCACCTATTTTCTTTAATTGCACTACTAATTGAGTAATTTCACTCTCTTTTTTTTTTTTCTTTTTCTTTTTTTTAGTTTTTTTTTTTTTTTTTGTATTGTATTTTTAAAAAGATGATAAATGAAAAGCTGAACTAAAATTATGCAATAAAATCAAGAAAATAATAAATACTAAAAAAATACCAAAAATGAATGCGAAACTATGCAACATTTATGCAAAAATAGACATAAGAAAAATTAGGGTTAAAATTACGTGCTAAAAATTCTATTTGAATATAATGACTATAAAAGAGACAGATCTATTAATTATAAGAATATTAGTATCTAAATTAATAAGGAAATGTTTAAACCTAAAATATTGTATTAATATAAGACAATTTTTAAATTATATATGTCTCAATTTAAAGTTTCTATAAAATTTAATTAATTTATATATTTCATTTAATGAATAGGGTACACATGATAAACTATTTATTATTATTTAGGAAAAAAAATCATAACTAATGTACATAATTAAGATATAAATAAATAAATGCAAGTAACCGTCGTCATCATCATGTATATTAAAAAAATGGTTACATTCTCATATTGTCGAAAGAAAAAGTTAAGATCATTTTGATTAGTTTTAATATTGAACTATACTTCGAGTCTACCAAATCAAATCTTCATATAGCCTTTTTTTAAAAAAAAAAGAAAAAAAGCCAAATCAAAAAAAAAAAATTTATTAATCATAGTGAAAGACACATTAGAGGCTATAAGAGGATCAATACAAGATGAATTTTCCTTCACCCAAATGTATTCCTCATATAAGCTAAATGCCATTTTGATTAAAGCATAAGCCATGTGATTAGAAAATCTATGTGAAAACCGGTATGAAAAGGATTCAAAAAGATAGCCTAAATGAAGGATGTCTTCAGCAATCTAATCAACATCATTAAGTAAAGACTTACGAGAGCTCACATGACATACACAATCGACAAACAATTCATTTGGAGATTCGGATGTCTATACCCCTATGTTAGATATGTATGCCCAAGAGCCATAGGTGTTATGTAATATGTAAACAATTATCCCTTTATGACAATGAAAGATATATTCATTATATGAAAGTTGTTTATTTTTTTAAATATAGTTCTTAAGTAATTACTAAAATACTCATTCTCAAAGATGTTTAGAATATGAGTGATGATTTTTTCGGAACAAATATTTTAAAAAGTTTATGCTTATAAGATACCCGATTGGGTATCATTTATCTAGAAGACTATTACCTCTATTTGTTTCTAATAGTGAGTCTCATGCTATGTGATATATGATATTAGAACAAACATGATGACACTCTTTTTGAGTAGGTTGAAAAATGGCATTAGATGATGATAACATAAAGTTCTTGCTACTTGTCAATATTAATTAGCTAGATTATAATAGTACATATAATTCTTTAACCTAAGGTGATATGGTTATCTCACATTTAGATTATTAGGGTTTGCTACTACTTACATATCTATGCTAGTCAAGTATAGGTATATGGCATGTGGTGGTCCTAGTTAGTTATGTGTAGAAGGTAAGTGTTTAGCCAAGATGGAATTCATTACCTTGAGTAGACAAGGATAAGATCCTATGCTATCCGGTTATTCTTGATAAACAAAGTTCTTGACTAGGACATAAATAGTCACTAGAAAAGAGTTACTAGTAGGAGTCTTGTATTATCAAAAATTAGAACCGAGATGTGGTCATATTATCTAAGCAATTTGGATTTGACATTTACATGATCCTAACTAAGATTGAAATCTTGTAATGAAGGGATTTTAATGCACAATAATTATGATCATTGGTTTCATGTAATGTACCTAACTGCATTTAATACATTTATCTCTAATTAGGTAGTCATGATATGATGTGCTAGGCATCACTCATGACTTATGAGACTAAGGATGCATTAGGAATATCTTTTAATAAAGAAAAAAATTTTATCGTGATGTTAAAGAGTTGATATAATACTTTCATTGCTAATTAGACACGAACCAAGAAAGTCACACACAATAGAGCCTTTTTTATCAAATGAGCAATTATTGCCTTGACTATTAATTAATGTATTTAATTAATTAATCATAAATAATAGGACTAAACATGTAATTGAATTTACAAGGTCCTTAGCATGCTCTAAAGTTTAATCCAAGGGTAAATAAATGATGACTTTACTTATATAAGATATAAATTGAGAGTTATTGAGCTTAGTTTAATTAATTATGAATATGGGCTCAATAGAGAAATTCAGCACATAGAATGGGATTAAATAATAGATGGGATTTTTAAGAAGATTAGTCCATGAGATTGGGCTTATTCTTGATCGCATTAAGTTAAGATTTATTAGTGGCATTTCGGTAGCAAACCAAAGTCATCTAACTAATAAATCAAGAAAGTTAATTTTAGTGGAAGATTATGTGTCTTGAATAATACACGCATGATGACAAGTTTAAAAGACACTTGTCACCACACATGCATATAAGCTTTTCCATCCATGCTAAATTAGTAGAGAGTGCGAGCATTGTAGAACGTGTGTCTTGCATTTTTTCATCTCCAACTCTCTAAGGGTAAGACTCAAGAAAAGATTTCTTGTAAAAGTTAAGACATATGAATTAAGCTCAAGGACATCTTAACCCTTATCACTTCAAGCTAGATAATTTGGTAAGAGCTAGATATCAATTTGGACAATTCGGATAGAGTATCAAACTAGCAAACCAAGTCCTACACCAAAAGCTCAATCATGTAAAGTTCGTGTGGATAGATTAGAAGCTTCACAATTAGAGAGCTAAAGACCAAAATCGACTCATCCGTACTATGCTAAAAAAGGTATTTTTCTACTTTGTGATATTAGGTCTTGCATATGTGGTCTAGGTATTCTTTAGTTGATTCTTAAGTTATAGGTTATGGGACATCTATTTGAGGTGTGATGAGATCACACCGATCAATATTATTATTTTTTAGATTTTTCCACTACGCCTATTTCCAATTCTTTTAAGTTTTATCGAGCCACCTAAATGATGTTTAGAATCCATGTTTGTGTTTTTTGAGATTGTGATTGTAACACCCTCGGCCTAAGACCTCGATAGGTTGAGGATATTATCGATATTGACTTACATTCGAAGTGCAATAAATGAAAGTCAACAAGCCTCATCTCTTAACATTTTTAGTTTATTAGTAAAATGAAAAATTCTTGTATGGGATCCCTAATAAATATGAAATAATAGGTTCACATTAAATAAAAATTTAGTATAAATTTTTTAGAAAATTTAGTTAAAATTAATGAATATTCCTATACGATGTATAGAAATATTTAATGCCATATTTTGGTTAAAAATCCATATCCTTGAAATCCAAATTAATCATTTAAATAAAATACCTTACAATAAAATAAGTTGAACAATGTCTCTTGTTTTTTTAAAATTCCTGTTAGAAATTCATATAAAATTTAATTTGGGATATTTCATTTTCAAATATTCTACACAATGAGGTTGGATTATTTGATGTTGATTTTATTTCAAAAAAAAAATTGAAATATCAAGTATTACATTTATTTAGAAAATAATCCATGAATAGTAACCATGAAATCAAGATTTATACTATTATTTTTATATAAATTCCATAGGCTATGTAATTATTCCAAAAATTCAACAAAGTATTTAATAAATTCATTTAGACCTTTATCTAATATTTTTTCCAATTAAAATTTTTTTGGACTTAAGGAACTTTGGTTCCTAATTTATTTAAAACTAACCCACTTAATGCCTTTATTCCTTAACTATTAATTTTCTTTTAATTCTTAACCTTATTACCCCTTTTTTTCATCCCTTTTAATTCCTTGCTTTTTATCCTTAACTCATTAGCTATTAAATCAAGTAATCTTCTAAGTATTACTTTCGTTATACCTTTGATTCATTCCTTTCCATAATCAATTATTTCATTTTAACCATATTGATTAGCAAAGTCATATAACCAACAATCTTTAACACAACATGACCTTTAACGTCGATCAATACCATTTTTTATTATAAATCCAAAATTTTCTTAACTTATTATCAATTACACATAACCAAAAATAAGTTAAGCAAAAGTAAAGCTCCTCGCACTTTAATATACTAAGCACACTAAAAGAGCAAGTCTCCAAGTTATCTTGACAACAATCCTTAATTATCTATCTTTCTCCTACACCATAAGAAACAAAGGTGAGCAATGTCTAGTAAGTGTAATCCATGTAATGCATATGATGCACAAGATGCAACTTTTATAAAAACCTTTTCATGCATTTGAAATTCATTTTTCTCTTTGAGCGCACATAATCGGCCCTTTGTTAAAACATTCAATTTATGAAAAATCACAACAAAAAAAAAATACTAGGTACCTTCTCATAACCTCAACACACTAAGCATGCCTTTTTTCCTCAAGAGAGGATGATCATTCCTTTTCCATAACCTCAAGAAGGTAACAAGCCAATCCCTTTTAAAAACCTTTCCTTTTTCTTTTTTCCTTTCATAAAAAAATGAATGTAAAACCTCTTTTATGATTATGATTTGCAAATGCATTTACATAAAATAAAATGTATTTAACATAAAAATCAACATGTATACTTTCAAATCCTCAAGAACATGTAACATAAATAATACATTAAATACATGTTCCATATAAAACAAGTATGAATGCAAACTTGAACAATCAATAAACACAATTCATGCCTTAAACGGATATTGTAGTCGAATGTTTAAGTAATTTAATCTATCCATTTTTCACATGATTATAATCATTTTTCATGCCATTTTATACCTCTAAACCTTAAAATTACATTAACCTCAAATAAACCTCTTTTGCCTTTAATTTTCATTCTTGGGCGAAATTGCCCAATGGAAGGACAACTTCCATTTCTTCCTTTTACCTCAATTTTTCACCTCTAACCTCTTAACCTAATATGTTCTTCATCATTTTAACATCAAATAGGTTAAGTTTCCATTCAATCTAAATCTTCTTTCCTTGCCAAAATTCATCATAAAGTGACCAAGTTTCAATATTTCCAATTTAACACCATAAACATCTTTAAAACACTTCATCAAACATCTTGCAAACATTAGGCTTTAAAATCACTAATTTATGCAAGTTTAAGGTTACTCAACCCCTCTATTAAAAGAATAAAGATAATCTTAAAACTCAACCATTTAATTCAATCAAACATCAAAGCATCACAATTCAAACCATACAATTACATATCCATCAATACAACCCCCAAAATCAACAACATCATAGTTTCACCAACAATTTGACCATTAAGCCTAAAGTAATATAAATTTAATTTATCATTAAATATGCATCAAAAACGCTATTTTTCTTATGGTGTAGTGAAGATTATACTTACCTTAATTGAAGTTTGAACATTCCTCCTATTTTCCTCCTTGGATTTCTTCCTCCTCCTTCTACCTTAAACTTTCGACCAAGATAGAGCTTTCTCCACCTCCTTTGCTTGTTTTCCCAAACTGATTTTAGGGTAATTTTAGGGTGTTTCAAGGTTGCCTAAGATGGTTTGGTGCGCTGGTTTGATGGTTTCTCTCTTGGTTGACCTCCTCTCTCTTTAGTGTGGCTTGTTTTCTCCATTTTTCCAATCCTTTCTTCCTCCTCTCCGAACCAAATTTAAAGGAAATAATTCACTTGATTTAATTCAAGTATACTATACTTGGATTAATCTCAATTTCTTGCATTAATGGTTGTTCTAGATTTTTCCTCTTTTCTTCCTCCTTTTGCTTGATTTTTCTCTTCCTCTCTTCTCCTCTCTAAACCAAATTTGTTCTTCTCTTTTTCTCTCCACTTTTCTAGAATTATCTTTCTAGAATTAGTCTCTTAAAATCAACTACTAAGTCCTCTAAAGTATCATCATTTTACACTATAGTCCTTAAACTTTTAATCTTTGCAATCAGCTCCTTTAATTTCAGTCTATAACTTCACAATTTCTCTTAACTTGGTCCTTATCTTAGGCTTTTTATAAAGATAATTTAAGTCCTTAAAGTTTCTTAATCATTTTAATCAAGTATCTAAACTTTTAATCTTTATAATTAAGCCCTTATGTCAAAGCATAACTATAACAATTTAGATGCCAATCTCTAATTCAATCCTACCTCATTCTATTGATATTTCCTTTCAATCATAATTGTGTTTACTTTATTCTTAATTAAAGTTTAAACTTTATTTCTCATATTTAATAAATATACTTTTATTAATTACATAAAATATATTTATAATATATTTACATTCTAGGAGGATTTTAGGTCATGGATATTACGGTGATTGTTCTTATGGAATATGGTTAGATTGATTATTTTTTGATAAGATCAAACACATGCTTGTTGTTTTTGGTGAGATTGGATTTTGGCAATATGTGGTATAAATATCATAACTTTTAAACGACATATCAAATTCTAGTAAAAATAAAATTTAAATGATAGTAGACTCCAAGATCTTTCTATAAAAATAGAATCCTACTAGGAGAAATATTAATTCAATGTTACTACTCATCAAGTAGTAATTCGGACGTTGGTATGTCAATAATTTTGACTTTTTGAAAGTATTTTGTTCAAATTTTAAGAATCAATCAAAAATGGTTTTTGATCTTACTAGAATATATGTTATTATAGAATATTTATCTCACATTTTCCATTGTTATAACAATTAAATTTAATGAAATTTTACCTAAATACATGATATTTAAGTGGTTTATGATATTGTTCTATGTTTAACACAAATCATGTATGTTTGCAAAAGTCTGTTTAAATTTATTCTTTATGTTGAATGAATGAGAGACATGATGAATGATCATGGACTTAAGAAACCAATGTGATTGTTTTTTATATAGGAATATAATAATTAATTATATCTTTTAGTGTATTGTTATATTCTCTATTAAGCCTTCTAAGCTCCTTAGTTTGTAATTTTACCTTGGTATGCCAAAGATGTTTATGTACTAATGAAGACATTGACAAGCAAGATCAATGGAGACTTAACCCATCAAGGTGCCTAGTGGAAGTGTGAAGTTCAACGAGTTGAAGATCATGTTTAGTAGAAATTAACCCTAAACCCCACCCTACCCCTTGTGGCTAGGAAATGGGTCTATAGATATTCCATGATCATACCTTTTAAACTATCTATTTTTATGCATATATGATATTTATGTGATGCATATGAGATGCTTACAATAATATGGATAATGGGCAAAGTGAGACCTAAAATTAAGTCTAAAAAATCTTCCAATAAAGAATTACATCTAGGCTATCCATAGGAACAATAATTTTAGAAGTTTTAAACAATTTATTTAAGAGATCTTTAGTTATTATTCTTAAGCATGAGATGTTGTTGACATATGGATACATTATTTACTAAGAATGGTTTAACCCTCGTAAAGTCTTTAACCATATAAATATACGTACAAGGATATTCATACGTAACTACATTGAGCAAGGGTGTGATTTATGTGTCATTTTAATGTTTTGGTGATTTTATAATGCTTGGTGTTTATGTGAGGAATTAGGGGATGAATTTTCAGGTAAGCTAGCTAATATATATATATATGGAACCTATTATACAAGTGAGAAAGGTATGTTATAATGTGGGGAATTTTGAAAAAAAATTAGGAAGGAAATTGTTGAATTATTAGGGAGGAAATTGCCGAATTAATTCTTTAAGAGGAATGGCCGAATTTTTCTAGGAAAGAAATGACATGTCCCTTAAACTAAACTAGCCTAAGGATTTAGTTTTCTTAATGACCATATTTAGCAACCAACTAGACACCTAAGCACTTCATTTAATGTAATTGATGACAACTCATCACCTTTGACTTCCAAATTGCCACCTTGCCTTCCAAAGTCTTCCTTTACTTTATACTTGGACAACTTAATTAAGGACATGTGGCATACTAAATAATGAAGGAAAATGGAGTATGTATATAAGGAAAAGATGAAACTTAGCCATTTGTTCTAGTGAAATCCATAGCTCACCCAAAAGAAGAAAAAAAACATCATTGAGAGGGAGAGAAGCACGAAAAAGAAAGAGAGAAAAAGAAAGGAAAGAAAGAAAGGAGAAAAAGAAGGAAAAAGCTAGAGAAATCCTTAACAAACCTAAACTAAGTAAGTGGGTTTTTTTCTATGCCATCTATTTGATGCTTAAATATTAATTTATGTAATTGCTTAAGCTTTTGATTATGTTGTGTTGTGTTGTTGTGTTGGTATTGTGTTGGATGGCTTGACATATGATTGTTGGTTGTTATGGAACATGTAAGGAATGGTTGATATGTTGCTTATTAAGTGTGGAAAGCCTTGTTCATGGCTATTTTTGTGTATTGATACGTTTGATTGAAAGAATAGGGGCTTGACCGAAACTTGGTGGACTAAACTAGGATTGATACGAACTTGGACAAAGTAAAATAGGAAGGAGGAGAAATTGAATTTTAGAGTTTTTTCCTAAGGTGACTTTCGACCAAAATGGGAAAGATGGAACCTTTTTTATACTTAAGGAATTAAATTTTAATGGTGAACAAATTAGGTTTAATTAGTCATTTTCAACAAAAAAAAAAGAAACTTCATATAAAACCAAACATTTCTTGCAAAATTAAGAAACCCATTCGGCCTAAACTTAGAAAAATGGGGTTTGGGGTTCCATTAAATTAATTTGATAAGTAATGGTTCAAATAGGTCCAAATAAAAATAAAATTGAAATTAGAAAGGTAAGCTTGCCAAAGAAACCGATATTTTGACTTAAGAACTAAATTCGGCCTAAAAGTGTTAAAATCGGGCTAGAAAGTAAAATTATGCCTTACCATGTTAAAAATTGGTCCAAATGCTAATAACGATGCAATTCAAATGTGGAACAATTTAACGACTTGATTTACTAAAGGAAACAAAAAGGGAAGTATTCACGTACACAATTAGATCCACGACTCAACCAATACTAATTGTCGATATTTAACTCTAATGAGGTGAACATTATGACAAAGCGTAAGAGAATACCCGAAACCCTATATGGGTTGAACCTATAAAAATATATGAAACCGAATCCCGTATGGATTGGATATATTTAATACGGTAAATGTAACATCACGTGCATCATGTGCATTGTGGGGCGGATTGAGAAATGTCAATTGATTGAGAATTGATTTACATGATTAGGTTTGGTAGCCTAGTGGAAATAAATGGGTATTAATGATCCAATTCGTGTGCGTACTCTAATCCGTGTGACGACACTGTCGGGCAATGGATTTTCGTTAACGAGTGGCTACTAATGAGGGATAATTCCATTGTTAACATTAGGATAATTCCATTGTTAACATTAGGTGATTCGATAATCATAAAAGAGTAGATTTGCTAATACCCAAGGTACCCGAAATTAAAATCTATGAGTATGGTGGGAAAGTCGGAAAAGCATTGCATATCATATGCATCATCCCACTTACTAAGCTTCGGCTCACTTCGTTGTTATTTCCATATTATGACAGGAAAGGGTCAAAGTAGTAAGGATGTTGTCGGTTCCTCCTAAAAAGGGCTCATACGTGACAAAACATAACGAAGTTTATTTTTATTTTAATTTTAGGTTGGGATGTGAGTAGACATTTTAATGGTATTGTAAATAATTTTTAATATCTTCCGTTGTATTTTTTAATATTATGTAATTGTACTATACACGTTTCATTATATTATGTGCCCTTAATATATGAGTACATACAAATTAGGGATTAAGTCGGGATTGGTCATGTCACCATGACGCGTTCCTTGCTCGGCCACTCCTTTTGGGTAATTAGTGAGTGGACTCGGGGAGGGGGCGCCACAAATGGCATTATGAACCTAAGGTTTTTTAATGTTTAAATCTATATGTTTACTAATTTAGTGGTTGATTGACTTAACTAGTATGAAAGGCCAAGAGCAACATTGTGAACTCGAGGTCTATAGCATTAGGAGCCAAATTGATTAAACCTCATATGAGATGTTATGAACAAGAATTTTCACTCATAAAATGCTAATTTTTTAAGAACAACTTTGTGAACTCGAGGGATATAAATAGTTTCATGAGAATTTAATCACCTACTAGAAGTTCCCCAACGAACTTTCATTTTATACTTAGAAGTGTAGAATTCATCAAATTAATGAGAATACCATATTTGATGAAAGACCAAATCACTATGGTAATTAGTTATCACATAAACTAATTAATCTTATTACTTTTTAAAAGAGATTATCTCTAAAAAATGAGACTAACCAACCCACTAATGAGCATACTTGATGCTAACAAGCTTATAAGGCCTAACTTCTTAGACTCGTTGAGAAACCTCAAAATAGTCTTTGCTTCAAAGAACATATTGTATTTACTCGACATATCAATTCTTGGTGATTTACCTAAAAAGGCCTCTAATAAGGAACAAGCTATACTTAAGAAATGGAAGCTTGATGACTTGCAAGTAAAGTGTTATATGTTTGTTTCTATGACCAATGAGTTATAGAGGCAATATGAAAGATGACTGATTCTTATTTTATTCTTCTTAACTTATAAGAGTTGTATGGTAAGCATACTAGGACTCGCTAGATATGAGATATCAAAGTAGTTATTCCAAGCAAAGATGCATGAAGTTACTAATGTTGGAGCTTATATCCATAAGATGATAAGTGTCACCGAGCAACTATAAGGACTAGACTTAATTATGGACTTCAACTTCCAAACGAATTTGATTATTCAATCTCTTCCTAAGTCCTTCTCTCGACTTATTGTAAATTTTCATATGAATAAGTTGAAATGCATGCTTACTAGGTTGTTGAACATGTTAGTCATAGCCTAAAACTCGATGGTAAAAAGGAAAGAGGTTGTTATTGTTACTTTTTCTAGTAAGACCAAGAAGAAGAAAGGCAAAAAAAAAAGGCTTTCAACCTCAAACCCAAAGGTGTTGTGTTCAAGAGAAAGCTAAAAAGTAGGTGGATGAAGGCAAAGGAAAGTGTTTCCATTGTCAATAAGTTAGACATTGAAAGCGTAATTGCCCAAGGTACTTGGATTCCTTAAAGGGTAAAAGGAAGGAAAAGCCTTTTAAAGGTATATCTTTATCATATTAATTAAGTTCCATTAGTTCATGCAATTCATCAAATGCTTGGATTCTCGATACGGTACAAATTCTCATATTTATGCCTCTATATAAGAACTGGCAAGCGAGTGAGACCATAGAGAAGGATGAGGTGACCTTAAAGCTTAGTGATGGAATAAGTGTATTTTCCAAGGCTATTGGATCAACCTCTATTGATTTTAATGATTGTGCTTTGTTATTAAAAGACATTTTCTATTTATCTAATGGTTATAAGAATATTATCTTTATATCTAGTATGACTAAAAAGGGTTATGAATTTTTCTTTAAATGAGATATTTGTTTAATATATAATGATAATATTATTAGTGAAGGTCATGTGCTTGATGGTCTTTATTGTTTGGCTAATAACAACAACCAAAAAAAAAAAAAAAAAACTTTTAGTATTTGTGAAGTTCATGTTATGATTGTGAATGATTCTAGTAAAAAACATCTATGGCACTTAAGATTAGGTCAAACTAGAGAAGATAGAATCATTAAGTTAGAGAAAATAGGGATTTTGAATCTTTTTGGTAATGTACCAATTCCAATATGTGAATTGTATCGCAAAATGACTAGATCACATTTTTGTCGGACAAGGGGAAAGAGCTAAAAACGTTTTAGAACCCATACATAATGATGTATGTGGTCTATTTAGTGTAACAACTAGAGGTGATTTTTCTTATTTTATTACTTTTATAGATGACTTATCAAGTTACGGATATGTTTATGTAATGAAACATAAGCATAAATCTTTTGAAAAGTTCAAAGAATTCAAATACGAAGTGGAAAAACAAAAAGACTCTTCAATTAGATCGAGAAGGCAAATACTTAAGTACCGAGTTCCTTAAATTTCTTAAGGAACATGGCATAGTTTCAATACTCAACCCTCCTAGATTACCATAGCTGAATGGTGTTTGGAAAGAAGGAATTGCACCTCAATAAATATAGCGAGATCTATGTTGAGCTACAGTGATTTACTTATTTTCTTATGGGCATTTTGTACTTCGGACTACCTACTATATCCTAAACACAACTCCCTTTAAATCTATCCTAGCTACTCCATATAAAATATAGAGTAGTAAGACACTCAGTCTTAACCATGTTAAGATTTAGGATTGTCTAGCTTTTATTAAAAAGTTGAAAACCAACGAGGTTGGAAGTTATATCTATAAAGGGTAGGTTTATTAGATACCTTGAAGGATGTTCGTGGTATTATTTCCATCTTTCTATAAAACAAACAATTTTTGTTAGTAGGGATGTCGTTTTTCATGAAAAAAACGTTTATTCAAGAAGGTGGCAAATGAAAAAAGATAAAATTTGGATGAAAGGTTATCTAAAGCAATCCAATAAGATGATCAAATGCAAATTGATCAACCCCGTAATGAACCCGATACTATTAATGATGTCACCACATCAGCACTCGAAGATCTAGTAGAATATCTCATCTACTAAAGAGATATATTTTTCATCATCACAAATAAGATTTGTTTGTTATTGGAGAGATTAATCATGGATATGATCTTATTACATATGATGAAGCTATATTAGATATAGATTCTTTAGGATGGCTAGATACGATAAAATCCAAAATATATTTTATGTATGCAAACCAAGTCCGGGAACTTATTGATCCACCTAAAGGTATTGTACCTATAGGGAACAAATGGGATTTCAAGAGAAATATTGGTATAGAAAAGGTAGAGAATTTTAAAGCAAGGTTTGTAGCTAAAAGGTTTAGCCAAAGATGAGGTGTTGATTATGAGAAGACTTTCTAGCTTACGACCACGCTTAAATCCATTAAGATATTATTAGCTTTAGTAGTACACTATGATTATAAGGTTTGATAAATGGATATCAAAACTATTTTCCTTAATGATTTTATTGAGAAAAACATTTTTATTGTACAACTTAATGGTTTTGAATCCAATGATACTACCAAGGTGTGCAAACTTAAAAGATCTATATATGGTCTTAAACAAGCTTCGACGAACTGAAACTATCATTTTGATAAAGTGAATAAATCATTTGGATTTGTAAAAAAATAAAGATGAGTTATGTGTTTAAAAGAAGGTTAATGGGAGTGCACTCACTTTTCTTATCTTGTATATGGATGACATTTTGTTGATAGGCAATGGCATTGGTATGTTTACCACTATAAAAGTCCGGTCATCTAGTACTTTGTCCATAGAAGATTTAGGAGATACAACCCATATGCTTGTATCTATAGAGATAGATCAAAGAAAATAATAAGACTCTCTTACTCGTACTTTGAAAAAGTGTTAAAAAGGTTCAACATGTTTGATTCTAAGAAAAGATTATTGCATGTAAGGCACGATATCCGTCTATCTAAAAAGATGTCTCCTAAAACACTTGAAGATAGAGAAAAAATAGCAAAGATTCCTTATGCTTCGACTATTGGAAACCTTATGTATTCTAGGTTATGTATTACGCAAATATCACATATATTGTTAGTATGACTAGCGAATTTCAATCCAATCTAGGTATGAAACACTAGAATATAGTCAAAGTGTCCTAAAGTAATTAAAAAGAACAAAGGATCTTATTTTGAAATATGAAGGATGTGACTTGAGGTTGAATGGCTTTATAGATTTTGATTTCTAATTAGATATTGATGATAGAAAGTCTATGTCTTAGTTTATGTTTATCTATAATGGAGGTTAAGTATGATGGAACAATTCCAAATAGGGTACTACTGCAGACTCTACTAAAGATGTTGAGTATATTATTACATTAGATGCTGTAAAAGAAGCTATTTGGATCGGAAAGTATGTGATAAGACTTGGTGTGGTTCCTTTCATTAAGTCATTGATTTATCTATTGTGACAACAATGGTGCCATAACTCAAGCAAAAGAACCCGAGTCTCAACAAAAATCCAAACACATAAAAAGCCATTATCACATTATTAGAGAAATTGTTGGAAGAGGCAATGTTGCTTTATAGAAGATAACATCACCTTAGAACCTTATTGATCCATTGACAAAGGCTATCACATAATAGTACTTAGATCGTCATCTTGATAAGATAAGTCTTAAATACTCAAATGAATGGCTCTAGTGCAAGTGGAATATTGATAAACAAAGTTCTAAGCCGGTTTCTAGTATGAATCTTATAATATCAAGAATTAGAACCGAGATGAGGTCATAGTATCTAAAAAATTAGGGTTTGACATTTAAATGACCCTAGCTAAGATTAAGATCTTATAATGAAAGGACTCCAAGTACACAATAATTATGATCATTGGTTTCATGCAATGTACCTAATCGATTTAATACATTCATCTCTAATTAGGCGAGTCATGATATACTATGCTAGGCATCACTCGTGACTTAAAAGACCAAAGATACATTAGGAATATCCTTTAATAAATAAAAGAGCTTTCTCATGACGCCAAAGAGTTGGTATCATAATCCCATTGCTAATTAGACATGAATCTAAAAGTCACACACAATAGAGCTTTTATCGAATAAGCAATTCTTGTCTTGATTATTAATTAAATTATTCAGTTAATTAATCATAAACAATAGAATTAAATGTGTAATTGATTTTACAAGGTCCCTAACATGTCCTAAAGTTTAATCCAAGTTAGGGTAAATAAATCAAGACTTTATTTGTATAAGATATAAATTAAGAGTTATTGAGCTTAGTTTAACTAATTATAAATATGAACTTAGTGGAGAAATTCAGCATATGGGATGAGCTTAAATAATGCTTGGTCAAAACTTTATGCAATGTGTTTTCTTAAAATACCCTAAGCTAAAGTCTCGTTTTGTAAAATATTATTCAAATACAATTATCAATAAAAAAAATAGTTTAGAAAGTCTAAACAAAAGATGTTGATATGATATAACAATTAATAATCTTCCTAATTTATGTGAAAAGTGCAAAAAAAAAAAAAATTGAGATAGAGGAAGTACTTTCATAAAAGAATATTTTTTCGGTTAATATGAAATTTTAGGCTACCTATCCATATTTAGGCTAAAAGCATTCATGAAAACTTCCTTTTAGGTGAATTTGTTTTTCAAATTTGACTCCAAAATATCAACAAAAGACAAACTTATATTTATTATTTCACTCGATGCACCATTGCAATTAATAAGGATATTTCTTAAGTGGAATGAGATATATTTTTTCTAGAAATTTTAAGGATAAAGAGATTTTGAGCATTTAAACTTATCTGATTTTGATAATTGCATGTTTAATTTTTAATTTTGTTCAAATTGGGATTCAAAACTTTTATTTTGCACAATAAAGTATCTAAGTGGATGATGTGTCCATTAATTGATGAAGTGGACACTAACACTTAAGATAACATTTAGAGTCGATATCAATAATAAGATGTTATGTCCACAAGTAAATAAAAGGAAAAATTCCCTCTATAACCTAGCTAAATATTTTTAATATATATATATATATATATATATATATATATATATATATTAACACCCGCATATGTATACACAACACTAGTTAACTTTTATAAAAACATTTCCATGCTTTTTGAAATTAATTTTCTTCTTCCGAGTGCACTTTGTCGATTGTATATATAATCAGCCCTCCGTAAAAACATGCAATTTATGAAAAATCACTAAAAGCACTAGGTACCTTTCCATAACCTCAACACGTAAAGTGTGTCCATTTTCCTCAAGAAAGGGTGATCATTCCTCTCCCATAAACCTTAAAAAGGTACCAAGCCATTCCTTTTGAAAACCTTTCCTTTTCTTTTTTTGTTTCATCAAAATCATGAATGTAAAATCTCTTTCATGATTATAATGTGCACATGCATTTAAATAAAATTCAATGCATTATACATAAATCTTAACATGCAAACTGTTAAGCCTCATGAACATTTATTATAAATATTAAATTAAATAAATGTCCCACATAAGTTTAGTATGCATGCAAAACATAAATGCACCATGAACAAATAATGAACATGGATAATATCTTTCAACACATCATGGCCGAATATGATAAGCAACATAAACAATCATTCTTCACATGGATGTAGTTATTTTTTAAACCATTTATACCTTTAAACCTCACATTAAATATTTGCCTCACATTAACCTCTTTATCATTTGCTTTCCATACTTGGCCAAAATTAGGCCAATAGAAGGATAACTTTCATTTCATTCATTTAACTCAAATTTTCACCTTCAACCTTTTAGTTTAACTTATCCCTCATCATTTTAGCATCGAGCGAGTTTATTCTACCAATCAATCGCCAAGATTGGTCATAAGGTGACCAAGTTTCAATTCCTTTAATTTAACTTCTTAAACATGTCAAAGTATATCCATTTGATCTTTATATATTTATTTATAAAGAAATCAATAAGAAACCCTAGCTCCGTTGTCTCCTTCCCTTGGTGACCATGAACCCTTCACCTAATTAAATAGTGACCTTATATTGTTTAGCGAGCTTCCTCTATGAGGGAGCAAGCTTATCCTCCCCTCCCTACTTCATCTTCAAACCCTAACGATCATTTGACGGTCCCTACCAACCACCCAAAAATAGTTTCATTCGATACTCCTAACATCTCATATGTAGCCGCCATAATAAATAAGCCCATAGTTTCCCTTTGTTTCCCTTCACCGACCCTTACTCCCAACCACTAACGACACATGAGGGTGAACTCGTTGTTGAGTTTTCCATTACTAATCTTTAACAATCTTCCAGGATCTTTCAACATTCTTTGATGGCAAAATTCTCACGAGGTCGTCCATCAATCAACACAATAAAAGCACACATACAACAACATTGGGGGTTAGTAGAGAATCCATTCATAGGGTTGATTGATCCTCCTCATGTTTTGATTTGGCTATTCTCTACGGCTGATTTTATTATAGGTTGGTTGTATGACTCTCATCCGATAGAGAATTCTTGATTCGAGCTATTCGGATGGGAAGAAAATTTCAATATGAAGTAAGAATCGTCCAAAGCAGCGAGCTTGGATTAAGCTTCCAAGGCTCTCATTCCCTTTCTTTCCTTTGGCTTTTTTATAAAAAATTGCCAAACCATTTGGTACATTCCTTCGACCTAATGAGAGAACTACAAATGGGTCACCCCTAATGCATGCTAGGTTATCGATGGAGATAGACCTAAAAGCCTCTCTCGTCATCTAGAGTATGAATTTCTATTGGTCCGGATAAAAACAAAGCCTTATGGCAACCCATTTTGATTGAGTCCGAGTACATCATTTTGTGAGCACTACTACTTGCATGGGCATGTAAAAGCAAATTGTCGCATGCTATTGATAAAGCTTAAAGAGCCATCTCGTTATGGTTGGGTATTCTACTACGGTTAGGTAGTCCGGAATTCCAGTGGTTGCTCACGAACAACCCAAGTCTAGAAACAAATATGGGATAGCGATTAAAGATAAAGGAAAGAAATAGGTGATCTCTTTTGTGGATCTACAATCCTCCCGAAACTGACCCAACCACATGCTAGGTCTAAGACGGTAGCTAGTCATAAGGGTAAAGGGCTTCTTATTTACGATTTAGCGTTTCACCCAATGGTAAATAGAAAGGCGACTTCGGGTTCATCAAAGGATAAAATGGGTGATAGAGATAGATCAAGTCTATAAGCAACTAATATGGAAAGCTATCAAAAGGAAATACAAGAAAAAGGGAATGGGGTTACCTTGCATGGTCAGTAGCGATGGACCTAAACTAGCTAGCAAAAATTGTCTAGTTGTAACGGGTAGTCGTTACAAATAGACATGGTAACGATTCCCGAACCGTCGATTTCGGCTTAGGAACCGCCGGTTAAGGTTCCACCAAAAAGTGGAACCCGAACCAAACCTTCTATGGATGGTTACGGTTTCGGTTTGGAGCCGACGATTCAACGATTTTTTTATTAAATGAAAAAATAAATAAAAATTGAATATTTTTTTCAAGTATAAATCAAACATTAACATTGAAATGAAAAAACTTCTTTTTTACATAATGTATAAATATTATAATATTTTTTAAATTGTAATGTATTTCGCACAATAAATCAAAGGGAAGAAAGAAATAAATAAAGAAGGGCTTGAACTTAATTTTTGTAAACACTACAAAAATTAAGCTTCCTACTTATCCTC
The DNA here is from genome assembly GCA_963924115.1 of Dovyalis caffra. Lineage (NCBI taxonomy): Eukaryota > Viridiplantae > Streptophyta > Magnoliopsida > Malpighiales > Salicaceae > Dovyalis > Dovyalis caffra. The sequence goes on along the minus strand of CAWUPB010001154.1, from coordinate 1,211,763 downwards.
TTGGGGTTTAGAGGAATCAAACCTTACATAGCTCTCTTTTACATTTTAAATTACCCATTTACAAATTACACCTATGTTCTATGTAGCTGCGCCTAGTTGCTTTTTTGACCGAAAGTTTTGGCTTCAAAAGTTTCTATCGTTGTGCCGTCAGGTGTTAGATCCACACTTTCTTCATTGAAATCATATTGTTTTTATTCTTCTGTTCTCTTGTCGGCTCTTATCTAATCATCCATGCATACTTGGGCTTCAAGTGACTCGAGAGCCAATTATGATCGCCTATCATCTAAAGTATTACCTTCGGAGCTAAATGCTCTTTCAACGGTTGTTGTTGAAGCCGGCACGATAAGTATTTGTCTAGCTATTATGGACGGGACTCGAAAAGGTGCTCGCATGTCTTTTCCACCAATCAATTACTTGAAAATCTACACCTATATTACTATCACCAAACTCAAACACGGTTGTTAGATAAATATCAAGCTCGAAAATGGAGCCCGATGATCCTCTTGGCCTTTTTTCCTTTCCATGGCCATAAGATAACCGACTCTAACACATTGGCTACTTGATGATGATTGTGGCATAAGTGGTAAAGAGGAACTAGCATGTTGATCACCCACGAGTTAAAGACATTTCAATATATAAATTTCTAACCTAATTTATAATAGAAGCAGTTTCTAATTCTATATTTCTATCAAATAATTATAAATACTCATAGTAAGTATTGAAAACAACGAGAAAGACCTTCCATTCTAAATCTAGGATCAAAGACTAAAGCAACAAGATAAATAGGTTGAATTATTTCATAATAACTTAACCATTTTTGTTTCATTATTTAAACAACATCATGTAAAGTTGGCATACCTTGTTCTACATGATTAAAAGCTTCAACAATATTAATTACTTCAATCATAAATAAATGTGAAGTTGGTTGATAAACGACACTCGAAAGTATATGTTGCATTGTTAAAAACACTTAAAAGTTCTAAAAGTGATTCACAAATATCAAAATCATTTTGACAAATAAAAACAGAATCAATATTTTTTGAAAAAAATGACCATAATAAATCTCGATATTCAAATGATTGCCTAAGTCATAAGTTGAATTCCAACGAGTTGGAACATCTTTTGAAAATCATCTTGGTTTTTTATTTCTTTCTTTGCAAAACTTTCCCCATGATTTCATCTTTTGGGGAAGCGCCCATAAATATTTAGCAAGAGCTTTAATTGGCCTAACAATATCTTTGAGATATTCCAAACCAGATTGCATACATAAATTTAAAACATGACATATGCATCTAATATGAAAAAACTTACCTCCAAGATGGGATTAACAAAGTTCTTTTAAAGAGTCTATTGAAGCATCATTAGAACTAGCATTATCAAAAGAAATTGAAAAACTTTTTAAAGGTAAAACATATTCATCTAAAATCATTTTTAGTATCTTATATATATTTTGAGCGGTATTTTTATCATCAAAACTCTATATGCAAGAAGACTTTTTTGCATGTGTCATTCATTATCAATCCAATGATAGGTTACACCCATAAAGGAGTGAGTTTGCCATTGATCGGACCATATATCGGAACATATAGAAATACAACCATTCAAATTTGTAAATAATACAATTAATTCTCTTTTTTTATCTCTATATAATTTTATAAGCTGTTTTTTTTTAAAGAATATCTTTCAACTTGTTTGAAAGCGAGGATTCAAAGCGTTAGAACGAGTAATCATTAAAACTCATTTTTTAACCAAAACTAAAAGATAAATGATCAATACATATCATTTTAGCCATTTCTTCTTTAATTTTTTTATCAATATACTGAAATAAAGGGGAAGATTGAGAAGCAAACCCGGATATTTGTGTCCGATGTTTATCATTACCAAGTACGGATGGATATTTTTTCTCCAAGTGGGTTTTGAATGTTCCATAATCACCTCCTTGTTTGAATTTGTATTGCTTGTTACGGTAGTTATAAATCACAATAAAAACACATTTTTCTAAAGGAACTTTTGATAAATGAATTTTGAAGATGTCGGATGATCTAGGTGTAAATTTTGATTGTTGTTGTTGCTCCCCTGCTCGATTTTGATTGGCGGTATTACTTTGTTGTGATGGCATATTTGAACTTGAACTTGTCATTTTTTGTAGTATAAAACAATAGAAATGTAAAAAATTTAAGAAGTATTTAGAGTATAAAAAATATTGTAAGACAGATCGAGAATTCTAGACTTAAGAGTTAAAGAGATTGAGATAAAATGAGAGACTGAATTGTGAGGAGAATGAAAAAATGGAGAGTGTATTTATAGGGAAAAAAAATGTCACAAATGTGACCGTTTTGACATGTGACCGTTTGTCACATATATATATATATATATATATATATATATATATATATATATATATAGCCCAAATTATTAGGCTTAATTTTTTTTTTCTATTTTTCAATCCAATAGCTACTTGTCCAGCCCATATAAAATTGGTTTTTTATTTAAATTTTTTTTATTTTTTTCGACCCAACCCAAATTTATTATGACGGATGTGAAACCGTCGATTCTACGGTTAACCATTAGTTTAGAACCGTCGGTTTCGATTTCATGATACCTTAAACCATAATCAATCCTTAGGTAGCCGGTTACGATCCGGTTTGATCAAGGTTACGGTTTTAATAATTTCAGTTTGATTTTTTAATGATTCGGTTTTGATTCAGTTCGTTTCGATTCGGTTTATGATTCGAACCAAACCGTTACCATGTCTAGTTACAAATCATGTGGGCTACAGGACCATGCAGCGTCTAACTTTGATACTACATTGCATGGGATATCAGAGGATAATTTAAACATTACAGTTACTCAAGGCAACCAAAGTATGCCAAAAACTGGAGAGAGTTCCTTAAAGGCTTGCATGTTACAAGAGCATGCATCAGCCAACATCTTTGAGGTTTTACATGATCTACAAGAGGGTAATCTAGATAAGGAATTGCTAATCCAACATGTTGAAGCTGAATTGTCTCCACGGGCCATTTCTAAAGGAGATGTCTCCTATCATGGTTGGGTAGAAGCGGAATATCAAGAGTAATTAAAGGCTTTTGAAAAACAAGGATGATCAATGTCCAAAAAACAAAAAAGGAAACTACTAAAGAGATTGGTGCAACAGAGTGGAAAATGTGTTACTAGGTTAGTAGGAGACCACAATGGAGAACCTTTTTTCTCCTTCTAATATGAATAGTATTATCTAGAATATAAGGGGTACATATTCCCTGGAAAAAAAAAAAAAAGGTACCTGAAACGACTACTTCGTCAGCACCAGGTCTCCTTTCTCATTATTTTGGAACCAAAACAAACAGGTGAAAAACTTTATAACTTTGCTAAATATCTAAATTTTCCTAGTTTTACATATGGTAACCCAATAAATAAGCATGTTTAGCTATTGTGGAAAGATCAATTTTCAGTTATCAATTTTCAGTTATGGTTAAAGATATTTGTTCCCAAGCCATCACTATCTCAATCATAAATAGTTGCACTAACTCAACCTTCATGCTATTAACGGTGTATAAGAGTTATAACAGATGCGAAGAGACAGAACTGTGGGATAATCTATGTGCCCTCAACATTCAAGTACCCTTGGTGGTTGGTGGTGACTTCAATGCAATAGTAGATCCCTTAGAAAAAGGCTAGCGAAAATCAACATAGGCTAAACTCCATGTTTGAATTCAATAGTGGTATACAACTACTGGGTTTTCATGATATTGGCTTTATTGGCAGTAGATTTACTTAGTGTAACAACCAAAGTGGCCTATCTTGCATCTGAAAACGCCTAGACAGAGTTCTGGTAAACCAAGCATTTCTGGATACTCAACCGAAGTTGATGTGTCAACACTTAGCTAAGATCTATTCAGATCACTACCTACTAATGCTCTCTATAATTGGTCCTACTCCAAAATCTTTAAAGTTTTTATTCAAAAGAATGTGGATCACACACAATGAATTTCTACCATTTGTCCATAACAACAGGCAAACAACTTTCAGTAGCTTTTCTTTCATTAATCTACAGTTGAAATTGAAAGCTCTAAGGGGTGAGTTGAGGAAGTGAAACTGGAATGTGTTCAGTGACATTAATGTAAAACTTTAACAAGGCTAAAGATGAGTTACTCCAAGTAGAGGTAAGTCTTCAATCTAGTGGCACGAAGGAGTCTTAGAATGGTAGATACTACGAGAGACCAGTTAGCCAGTTAGCATGTCTTGTAGAGTAAGAAAAGCTAATGTTACAAGAAAAGTCCAGAGTAAAACGGCTAGTATCTGGAGACCATAATTCATCTTTTTTCCATGCATGCATACGTAACAGAGCTGTACCATCCAGATTATCTCTCACTTTGGAAGATGGCGAGGAATGTTTGGATGAGGATAAGATTGGGATGGTTGCGATTAATCATTTCAGAGGAGTTTTTACTAGTGGATAAACTGTTATATAAGATTAGTTCATAGATGTCATCCCCACGGTGCTTATAGCTTCCTAGAATATAATGCTAATGGCTTCTCCTACTGAAAAGGAAATTAAGGAGACAGTTTTTGAAATGGATAATATGAGTGCGCCTGGTCCAATGGTTACACTAAAGCATTTTACAAAGCTTATTGGATATCATAGGCAAGGATGTTGTCAAGGCCATTCAGTCTACTTTTCAAGAGGGAACATTCTTGAGGGTGTAACAGTCACGATAATGGTCCTCATCCCCAACTGTGCTCGTCTAGCTACTCTTGTTGATTTAAGACCCATGAGCCTCTGTAACTTTTCTTATAAAATATTATCCTACTTACTAGCATCCCATTTGAGTAGGATACTGACAGCTATTATATCACTAGAGTAGTCAAGCTTTGTTAAATGAAGAACAATTCATGAAGGGGTCATCCTAGCTTACGAGCTCATGCATGACTCAGACAGAAAGGTGTTTAAAGGAAACATCATTTTATAAATCGATATGGCTAAGGCTTATGATAGGTTGGAATGGTCCTTCCTCTTGAAAGTGATGAGTTTTGATTTTTCAGAGTAGTGGTGTAAGCTTATCTGGAAATGCTTAAGCAACTGCTGGTACTCCATTAGCATTAACTTCATCTCTTATGGTTTCTTTAATTCTTCACGGGGGGTAAGGTAGGGAGACCCATTGTCTCCAGCACTATTCATCATTGCTTAGGAGGTTTTTAGTAGGCATCTGAAGGAGTAGGTGATTAAGGGCAATATCCTCCCATTTAACACTGGTCGACATGGCTATCCAATATCCCATCTCTTGTTTGCAGATGACATATTGGTTTTCTGTAATGGAGGAAAATGGAATTTTGAAAAGATTATGGCCTTGCTAAGAATGTATATAACAGCTAGTGGGCAAATGATCAATCTTTGGAAAAGCTTACTGGTGTGTAGCTCTAAAATAACAACTCACAATAAATTCAGGTTAGCAACCTGGACGGGCTTTAACTTAGCCACTGACAGAATTTGATACTTGGGCATGCCTTTGTTTAAAGGTCGACCTAAGGTAGAATTTTGTATTCATATTGAAAACAAGATCCAAGAGAAGCTAGCATGATGGAAGAGCATACTGCTTTTTACAGGGGGAAGGTCACGCTGATTCAGAGTATGCTTACCTCTATCTCGATTTACACAATGTGTGTGCTACTAATTCCGAAATCCACAGTGGCAAGAATTCAGGGTTACATTACGAATTTCTTTTGGAATAATGGCTCAGAAAACAGACATCATTGATAATGGTTACAGGAATTATCAATTTAGAACCTTGGGTTTACGGATCTTAGACAAAATGAAGGTATCGGGCTACTAGATTAGGTGGTAGTTTCCTCTAATGGGAAAGCACAAGCTAAACACTAACGGTGCAGCAATTTGTAATTTATGTACTGGTGGTGGTATTCTGCAGGATGACAAGGGGAACTTAGTAATGGCTTTCTCCAAATTTTTTAGTCCGAGTACAAATACAGAGGGTGAAGCTTTAGCAGCTTTGGAAGGGATCAGGATATGTAGGAGGTCTAACCTATTATTTGACATCATAGAGGCGACTCCGCACTAATTCTAGGTGGTTTAGCTCACCCATCTGCATGCTCGTGGAATCTTACTTATATCTTTAGAGCTTGTTAGGAGCAAATAAATGATGGAATCACCATTCAGAATGTTCACTGGGAAGGTAATATGACAGCAGACAGACTAGCAGCTTGGGCCTTTCAACATAAATCATGCAAGGTTTTATTTGGGTCCAATGATTTACCCTCCTCTTTTCGTTCAGCTATTGCAGATGACAAAATGGGATTGCACAATTTTTGTCCATTTGTATAATGTTTATATTCTAGACACAAAATAGGGTAGCGACTTGTTTAAGTAAGCTGTCAGGTGTTTCCTTATAACTATTAATCTTAGGGGTTTGGCCTCTGGTTATCCTAATATGATAGGGAAAACTAGTTATGTCCGCCCCTTGTAGTTTTACCACGAGTATTTGAAATACATATATTAAGTTATCATCCTTGTTTCCAATATATATATGCATTAATTAATACAACCATCGATTTGTACATGCTTTAAATCATTCATCCACCTGTTCAAGAACAAGTACAACATTAAAACACATGAATTCATTCAATCCAATCATTCAAATATCGCAATTCACACATCATTACTATACATGCATCATCAAATCATTTGAATTCAATCATCCTAAGGCAATCCTCAACATTATATTCATTAAATCTCAATCAAATAAACCCTAAATTAACATCAATCACATATTAAAATCGCTAATTTCTTATGGCGTAACGAGGATTACACTTACATCATTTGAATTTAGCCAAACTATCTCTTTTCTTCCTTGGTTCCTTTCTCCTCCTCTCTTATAAGTGTTTCGACCAAGATGAAGAATCTTTCCCTCTCCTTAGTTGATCCTCTAAACTAGTTTGGAGGTTGTTTTAGAGTGTTTCTAGACTAATTAAGATGGCTTGGATTGGTGGTTATACGACTTCCTCCTTACTTGGTGTATCATTTCCTTTAGGTTACTTGGAAACTCTAATTGTGTAACCCTTCTTTCTTTTTCCTCCTCTATATTTATAGCTAGGGTTTTTCCTCAAGATTAAGCCAAGTGTGTCACACTTAGATTAATCTCAAGGTTGGTCATTAATTGCTCCCTGATTTTTCTTCTTCTTCTTCTTCTTCTTCATCTTTTGTTTTTCTTTTTGTCCTAGATATTTTCTTTTGCTTCTTCCTCCTTAACTGACTTTCTCCCTCTCTTTATCTCTGAAATTTCTAGAATTCTCTACCTAAAAATTGTCCCCTAAATTCAATTAATAGGTCCCTCACAAGATTAAATATTTTACACTTTAGTCCCCGAACTTCTAATCCTTGCAATCGACCCCACAATTCCAGTCCATAACTTCACAATTTTCACCAATTTGGCCCTCATCCTAGACCTATTCCAAAGATAATTCAAGTCCTTAAAGTTTCTTAATCATTTCAATGAAGGACTTAAACTTTTAATCTTTACGATTATGCCTTTATGTCAAAGCATAACCATAACAATTTATGATACCAATCTCTAATTCAATCTTTCCTCATTTCATTGATATTTCCTTTCAATCATAATTGTGTTTACTTTATTTTTAACTAAGGTTTAAACCTTATTTCTCACATTTAATAAATATACTTTTTATTAATTAAATAAAATATTTATACAATACCATTTACATTTTAGGAGAGTTTTAAGTTATGGATATTACATCGGACATAGGATAAACATTTTTTGCTTTTCGAACTTCTATGTTTTTTTTTCCTCTATCAAAGTAAACTATCAAATAGCCCACTCTTTTGCTTTTGACATCTAAGTGTTTTTCTATCCTTGCTGTTAAGGTCCATGTTACACTTAATGTACATATTAGTATATGACTAATCAACATGTGATTAGATATTTTATTGTACGAAATAAAAAGATTATATACTTATTTAATTTAGGTGAAGTATATAATGTGTCTCAATTTATGTGTATTTGGGAAATATAACTTTTTCCTTAATTTAATTTAGGTGAAATTCTCTCACATGACATGACAATGCTAATGATACATATTTGATTTGATTTTTTTTTTTTTTTTTTTACATCTATATGTGACTTGAATTTCCATCCCCCAAACCAATAACTAGCATTTAAAGTAGAAAGAAGTTAGGAAAAAGAAAAGAAGCGATTCAATTTCAGGGTCCCAACAACATTCAATTAATACAATTTATTAAAAACAGAAGAACACATCCCAATCCCTAAACCCAAGGACCAAAATCCACCAATTTAGCACCTAATGCAAATAATAATAGTAATATAAATAAATAAATAAAAAGAACCATCATATCCCCCAACCTAAATGGAACCAATACAACACCTACTTGACACCTAAACAAATAAATAACCAAATTCCAAATACCCAATTTATAATAATAAGATTTTTTATTATTATTATTTTTTTGGGTTAGATAGCAATAAAGACTTCTTCATATCAAAATGAAGATTAAATTCTTCTTCCAATAATCTCACCATACCAACGCACCTTCTACGTGGGAAGTGCACTAAAAAGAAAGCAGAATAATAATATCGGTAATGATGATGATCCCCAACCCCAAGCGTGATAAGTCATTCTTCTGCTCCCCTTGTGTCACGGCGAGGATCAAATTCACCCCTTTTGTCCCTTTCACTCTCTACTTCCTCTTACCTAAATAAAATAAAAACCCTCCAAAACTCCACTCGTTACCATAGCCTTAATCACTAACAATCTTCTTCTTGTTCTTCTTCCTCTTCCTGTTTTTGGGTTTCTCTCAAAAAAAAAAAAAAAAAAAAAAACGAAAAGGAAAAAAACCTCAAAAAGAATAATATAATGAAGAGATTGAAGAGTTACTATATGCACTTACGCCACCACCAAAACATGGAAAGAAAATGGATCTTTCCATTAGCAATTGGCTCTATGGTTTCTCTCTTCCTCCTCTTCCTCACAACACTCACTACCTCTGATGGCATCTCTTTGTTTCCTTTCTACCGTTCTTTCTCTTCTTTCAGCTCTAAATTTGTTGAAACCAAAATCCACCCAATACCCCTTTCAAATCTTCCTCCACCCCCTCGATTTGCCTACTTAATCTCCGGCTCTGCTGGTGATGCCAAAATGCTGAGGCGGACTTTACAAGCTCTTTACCATCCCAACAACCAATATGTTGTTCATTTGGACAGGGAATCCTCGGCTCAGGAGAGATTAGATCTAAGCAATTTTGTGAAAGGCCATCCTGTTTTTCTCAGGTTTGGTAATGTAAGAATGATTACTAAAGCTAATCTTGTTACTTACAGAGGACCCACTATGGTAGCTAATACATTACATGGTGCTGCTATCTTGTTGAGAGAAAGTGCGGATTGGGATTGGTTTATTAATCTTAGTGCATCTGATTATCCACTTGTTACACAGGATGGTAAGTTTACTTACTATGATTTCATTTTTCTTTTTCCCTTGTTTTTGAGGTGGGATTTTTTTTTTTTTGGATGAAATTTTCATCTTATTACTATTTCTGTTACTATAATATTTCTTTTTGTAGATCTGTTGCACACATTTTCATATCTGCCACGGGATCTTAATTTTATTGATCATACAAGTAACATTGGATGGAAAGAGTAAGGATAGTTTGATGCTTCTTGCTTTTGTGTTTTTTGAGTTATGGGTATTACTAATTGGGTGTTGATATATTTCTTAGGTTTCAAAGGGCGAAGCCAATAATTATAGATCCAGGTTTGTACATGACAAAGAAAGCTGATGTTTTTTGGATTACACAAAGGAGGAGTGTCCCAACAGCATTTAAATTATTTACAGGTACAAAATTTTGAATCTTGAATTTAAAGTACGTCAGTTACTACTTGTTTTGTTGAATTTCCTTTCTTGGATCCCTCAGATGTGCCAAAGTGCAAGTTCCATTGTTGAGCTTCATCTTCTGCATATGATTTTTGTTACTTAGATTTTGCTGACTTTGAAAGCCTCTATGTGCTCTACCTTTGAATTACCATATTTTCAAACAATCAAAATAGTTGAATTCAGACCAATTTGCATAGAGGATTTTGTTCTCATGTCCACAAATTCTGAAAGAGTTTTATTCTCTATGTTCAATGTTCAAGATTTTCCTTTTTTTTTTACTGATTTTCCACCTGTATTGGCACAATTTAGTTAAAAATACTGTGTTGTATGATTAGACCAGTCCTAATAACGAGCGAACATAAGATGCATGTTCTTTACCAGGCTTTGATATGCAATTGCTTACTACTGGGTCAATAATGCTGTAAATACTGCTCTAAAATCGAGACAATCAGAAATCCTTCAATACACCTCTTGTTCAATAACAAAGAGTCCACAAGTACAGGGTATAAAGCAGTGTGTGCCTCTACTTCCTAGCACCTTTTTTTATTTTGTCAATCTCCCTATTTATAGATTCTGATATAATTTCATTGCCTTAGCAGATGTGATATGGAAAGTTATATTACTTTAAGAGATGTCAAGAAAATAATATCTGTTTAGCCTTGGGATTGCAGTTACGGATACTTGTGAAGCATTATAATATCTGTTGTCTTAATTTTTGTTTAGTCAGGTTAAAAGAAGTTGAAATTAGGATCTCATGGCTTATATATATAAAAATAAAATAATAGGGAACAAAGAAATGAGAATCTTGGATTTATTGAACCCTCCAGCATAATCCCTCGTTTTTGGATTTCTGTTATCTGAAATTGTGAAATCTTTTTATCTGCTGTGTGGTTTCTGTTAAAATTCTGCTGCATTTGGAATCAGTTGGCTGGAACTTGAGACGGAACGTGGGCTGCCTAATTAGGTGCCCAAAATATGTCGATTGAAATTTTTTCCAGAAGTGTTTCATATTTATATGAGCAGAGTATAGAGATCTGACCTAGGGCCAGCTTCTGTTGCTCAAGATGATTTAGTTATTAGCCGGAGAAGCTTTAGCTTGACCAGCTGCATCCACTCTACTTATTTAGCTGGAGCAACTGCTGATCTTACCATGCAGAGGCTTCTAGTGATCTTTCCATTTCCAAGCACACAAAAAATGTGCTCACTCATGTAAACCAAGCATTTAAAAAGATAGATACATATAATCAGACTTTGTTTTGCAACTTCTTGACCTTGGCTGACTATAAGTGCTTCCATTTGTTAAGGAACTACAGATGTTAGTATCGCTATTTTGTTCTGCCATACAATACCAGTATCAGTAATATTGAAGTCCAGTGCTTGTCTGATCTTGGTAATTAAACAGCTCTCTTCTTCTAGTATATCGTACATTATTCTGATGAAAATAAATGAACTATTGCAGCCTACAGGAGTGCTGCTGACCTTTTGTTTTCTCTTGTCAGAAGATGGAAAGAATGTGGAAATATAGATTACAGGGTTGTGGACTAATGATGACCACATCAGTTTAGTTCAACACTGTTGGATCACACCCTAATACCAAACAGAACCTAACCATTACTTGATGTTGAGTTACAACGCATTACATTCAATATTTGATGCACAACAAACTGTTTGATCTATTGGGGTGCTGGGGTGTGCAAGTGTTTTTCATTGAGTGCTTGTGTTTTATATCACACCTGAATTTGTTCATGTGATGGTTGAAGTTCACACATGATTACCTTCATTGGATTAAATGTCAACAGGATAATTGTTTGAATGAGCCCTGTTATAATTGGGTTTCTGCTTTTTGTTTTA